>CAJHNH020007512.1:0-167500 GCA_905116865.2 Candidula unifasciata
GCGAACGGGGAACTTGGGGCATAAACCCCGAGCTGGACCGGGGGTCATAAAGATTACCTAACAGAATTGAGGGGGGAGTAGACATAGGGCGACGAAAGTTAAAGTTTAACACTATTACTACTATCTACTATCTTTTCATTACTATCTATCTATCTTCAAAATTTCATCTATCTTCTCTATTATCTATTTACTATTATCTTATCATCATCTATCTATAAAACCTCTAATTTCATCTATCTTCTATCTATCACTATCTATCATCTACTATCTTCTATCTACTATCTATCTATCTATTTTTTTTTTTCTACTATCTATCTATCTATCTATCTATCTATCTATCTATTACATCTATTATCTATCTATTATCATTATCTATCAAATTTCTACTACTATCAATCTACTATCATCTATCATCTATCACCCATCATCTATCTATTTTTCTTCTACTATCTATTATCTATCATCTATTCTATCTATCTCTATCTTTTCTATCTATTTATTATCTATCTATCTATTATCTATTTTCTATTATCTATCTTTTTATCTATCTATCTATCTATCTTATCTATCTTCTATCACATCATCTATCTATTATTATATGCCGTCTGTCTGTCTGTCTGTCGGTCTTTTCTGCTGTCTGCTGTCTGTTCTTTGTCTGTCTGTTGTTTTTCTGTCCGTTTCTGTCCGTCTGGTTGTGGGGTCTGTCTTCGTAAACACTATCCAAAATGAAAGTATCGTGCGTGACGTTGTTTCTCACCCTTTCCAGCCGCTTTTTTTTGGGTTGGGAATTATTAAAAAAAACGTTTTTCTGGTTTTTTGAGTTAATTTAAATTTTTCACCAGAAAAAGTTTCCCCCTTTTCCGTTCTATCCTGTCTATCAGTTCAATTCAGAAGGGAATCTGCCAGCGTTTTGGCCTTCCCATCAACGTTCTTTTTGGGGTTTTTTTTGACGTTTTTGCCCCTTAGCCCCTTTTTTTTCCCATTTTTTGGAATTTCTGCTTCTCATAGCGCCATTCTTCTATCTTATAGCGCCATCTTCTATCTTATAGCACCATCTTCTATCTCATAGCGCCATCTTCTATCTTATAGCACCATCTTCTATCTTATAGCGCCATCTTCTATTTTTTGGGCCATCTTCTATCTTTTAGCGCCATCGTCTATCTTATAGCGCCATCTTCTATCTTATAGCGCCATCTTCTGTCTCATAGCGCCATCTTCTATCTTATAGCGCCATCTTCTATCTTATAGCGCCATCTTTTATCTTATAGCGCCATCTTCTATCTTATAGCGCCATCTTCTATCTTATAGTGCCATCTTCTATCTTATAGTGCCATCTTCTATCTTATAGCGCCATCTTCTATCTTATAGTGCCATCTTCTATCATATAGCGCCATCTTCTATCTTATAACTGTTTATATTAGTGGTGGTCCAGACATTCATCAAATAAAAAAAAATTTACAATAATAAATGCAGAAAAAATAGTGCGTAAAATAATAGTAGGCTAACAGATAGTTATGTCATGAAGGCAACAAGCAAAGGTCTCTACAAAAAGAACTATTTATCCTGCAAAGTTCTCCTTTCTAAAACAAGTTCCTGACACTCGACCATTACGTCCTTGTAAGTCACCACCAGCTCGTGGTCCGAGAGCTTCTTCCGCTCTCCGTCGCTAGAAAACACAGCATACAGTACAAGCTGCTCCGGTACATCTTTGACGCCCTGAAGAGCGGGGTGGTAGGTCAGCAGGAACTTTTTCATCTGTGTGGGAGAAAGCAATACATTCAGATTTGCGAAATGTGACTTTTTGTATACTTTCTGTCCAATATGGCGAATAGACAGGGCATTAAGGACAGGAGGTGTTTGCGCTTGAACATGATTTGCTAACACAGTCCCCATACATGGACTGGAGTCAACGGATGCAGGGTCAGTGAGACACTGAGCTATGTTTCTCGCCTCGAATGCCTGTGGCAATAGCATTCTGATGTTCAGAAAAAGGTCGGTACTACATTCGGGCATGTGATGTGCCTTATGTATTGATTTTGCATGTGTACTATCTTCCTTTGCTAACTTACTACTTTCCATGAATGAAAAATTACATTTTGGTGTCGAGCTGTTGGTTTTACGTCTATAGATGCTGCCTTATTTTTACTGCTTGTGAATGTTTCAGAATTTTGCCGTAACTAACTGTTTGTTCCCTAGTTTTCAAACGGGTCAGTGAAGGACATTTTGTATCATATTCACTGATAGGAGAACGGACCAATTACGAGGTGACCCTTTCTTTATGTCAGGTTCAAATATCTACTAGTCATTGCCGGTATCTTAGTCTGCACCAAAGATTCCCTGGTTGTGTCCTATCACTTTCTGAGCTTTCAGTCTCGGTGTGGTTGAAAAGTTGTAACGCTCTCAAACCAGATAGACATTAACGGCAAGCGTTGAAACACTGAACATGTAAACAGTCAGCAGTATATCATCTTTAACATCGTTGATGTGGCTGTTACATCATCATCATCAAGTGCTACAACCTTGGGTTCGCTGGGCATGACGTTTACTGATAACTGAATTCTATTCCTGTCTTATCTTGTGTCGTTGTCTTCATATTTATGTTTCCCCGTGTGGGTTCCGGGGCCCCATTGTGGGGGAAAACAAGAATATACCCACTGCCTGCCCAAAAGCATGTCGTGAAAGTCTACTAAACGGGAGCTTAATTCAAAGTCAGATAAAATCTGCCTAAGGCAGGGAACCAACAGTCTGCATGCAAATGAGTCAGACATGTGAAACGGATGTGCACGCAAAACTTATTTTCTGGAACAGGACTAGAGTCCAGAAGTAGACGAACAAGCAGAACCTTCCGCCGGAGTTTAAAGAGATGAACGCGAAGAAGAAGAAGCAGATTTTTATGTCACGGTGCCAGTTACTGCTCATCTTTTGTCTATCCAATTATCTGCTTCCCAGTATTGTACTCCCTAGAACTTCGCCTTGTTCTGTTGTTGTTATGGCTGCTATGTGAGTCTGCTATAGACAGACTGCTTCCATGTTCAACCAGGGTGATCTGTCGACTAACTGTGTTAGTATTTACAGTTATGTTATATTTTTATGTAAATTTTGTTTGCATAAAACATAACATATGCAGCCATTTTATTTTTACTAATCAAAACTTAACGAAAATGACCATATTTGATGGTGTGCTATCAGTGTCCGTTAAGGGAAGTAAAGTCACACCGACAATGCATGCCGCAAGAGGCGACTAAGGAGAATTGGTTACAAAGTGACTATCTCATTTCATCGAGAACCGGATGGGAAAGAGAAACAATTTTGAACATGAACACGCCCATAAAGGAATTGACGTGGCTTGTTTGAGAGCATATTATCCATCAAATGTAGAGGATCTGTTGTAACTGCCGCTTCCCTTAATGACGAACTGCTATTGCAGTGGCGGATTGTTTGTATTGGCACTTCTGACGGCTGCCTTATGCATTTATTGCGTGTGAATGCTGTTGGATTTTGCCGAGACTGCAGTCTGATTCATTGTTCCCGAAGATGAGATAAATCTGTGGGGCTGTCTCTGCACAGGAAAGGAACAAGTGTGGGATACCCGCCTGTCGTCAAGCTGCAACTACAACAGACTGACATGTAGAATGCTTTTGATGCACAAAAAACACAGGTTAACGTATAACCAGTTCAAATGGTGTTTTGATGATAAATACTAATTTAGCACCAAGTTTGTATGTCAACTTCAACCAGATAGCTACAACCAGCAGAACTTTATTGCACAGAAAGATGAGCAAACGAATTTAAAGATAAAGAAATATAAAATGAGAAACTAGCTATGCAACTCTATGAATCACTGACTTCAAAGAAAGAAAAAAAATAATGTGACATGGATTAAAAAAAAAAATTCTTTGTTTCTCAATAAATTTGACGATGGGTGTTGTTCCAACAGTTCTTAAGATCACGTGGTTTCTCACTCCATGTCATCTGGTTTTATTCTCAGCCATTCTCAAAGATCTCATCTTGTTTGATAAATGTTGAATTAAGAATCGATGACATAGCACTCGGGAAACTCCATAAGGGCTCCGTCCCCATCTTCAGAAACAAACGAAGAGTTTCCGTCCCCATCTTCAGAAACAAACAAAGAGTTCCTTTTTCGATGGCACCAGTAACTGTCTGATTGTATATCCGTCTCGTCTTACCCCTGAGTGTTGAGAATCGGCCAGATCCCCTGGTAACTTCTCGCAGCGCCATTCTCATCAGACCCTAATGATCTATTGCGTTTCCGCGCTGTTCACTCGCTACCAGAGGGCCATTACAGCTTGTCATACATCAGTTTACCAACAAGTGGTGCAAAACAGGCTACTCTAGCTGCCTACTCATTTCTCAACACACCCGCATGACCTGGAGATAATTTTCAAAGGATGCCAACTATCCGGGACCTCTGAAGTGATGCTTGCCAGTTTGCACGGAGCATACCTGTCTCCACCTTTCCCAACATGCTCTGTGAATCAGTTACAATCACGGCATGTGCGTATAGCAGATTCTCAAGCCAGCGTTATGCAGCAGTGACTGCCTCTACCTCCATTCTTAAACAAAAGGTTGTGATATCATATACCAGGCTTTGCTGCACTAAGCGACGTCCATTTGCTGTTGCTATGAACCCCCATGAACTTCGTCTGCCCTTCAACACAGAGCCATCTGTTTGTTGATCAGGAGCACAGCTGCAACCACTGGCCACTAGGAGGGTAAGCAGACAATACTGCCAAAAACTATATGCCCTAAGTCTGTGCACACAAGATACACAATGTGGACTGTAACGAGTACAGACAACTTACATCCAGGACACTCGCCCCCATAAGTTCCTCATTTAGCTGCACAGAAATGGAAATATCCTCATACTTCAGTGGTACGTCCAGAGAGTCGAAACCACTTTCCTCAACAACTAAACAGAAAAAAATATTCGGTTGGAAATATCTTTTATTTTTGTGCGGATTATTAAACACTTAAGTAATCTGCAGCAAGTTATTAAATAATGCAAGTTGATGAACTATAGTACATTTATTTCTTTTTTCGTCAATTTTTGCTTACGCCGCTAGGACTCGCAGTTTATGAGACGATCGACAGCCGGGTCAGGACGCGCTCGGTCGCTTGATATGCCGCGATGTTGTGCAGTCTCAATGTGTCAGTGACTACTTCAATCCATATTCTTCTCGGTCTTTCCCTGCATCTAGGTGTTTCGATTTTCAGGTTGTACCCTCTTGCTTCTGGCATCGTGGGTTTCATTCTCATTAGATGGCCAAACCATTTCATTCTTTGTTTCTCAATAAATTTGCTCAATTTGACGATGGGTGTTGTTCCAACAGTTCTTGTGATCACAAGGTTTCTCACTCCGTGTCATCTCTTTCTATTTAAAGTCATTCTCAAACACCTCATCTGACAGGTGGTTAGTTTTCTTTTTTCAATTATCTTTTATATAATAAGCAATCTGGCAAACTAAAATAATCCTTTTTTTCTTCCCTTTGTTGTTCTGTTTAGTTTTTTTTTTTTTTTTTTTAATTATATCAAAAATTTCTTTTGTAGTTCTCTTCGAAAACTAATGAAGTCCTTGTCGTGTGTCACTTGACAATTCTCCGTATTCGTCCAGTTATTCCTGTCGGTTATGTGTATTTGAATTGTAAAAAGACGAAATAGAAGAAATGTCGGAACGACCACGACTATGAGCAGCTATAAGACAAAGAAGCTGGAGATATACTGGGCAAACTGAGGGGAAGCGAACAGAACGAACGAACGAACTTTATTTTCAAAGGGTTACAAATTAGGCACGCAGGCCTGTCTTAAATTCGGCCCTTTCAAACTCCCATCTTTCACACAGCAGTTAAACACCAACGAGACCTATCAATGAGAAACACACAGACTGAGGAAACCATGATGTCTACAAGAAACCCAAAAACGAAGGTCAGGTAGAGAGGCCAAAAGTGCTAGACTGGATTCTATTCTTGATACTGAAACAACTGCACAGATAGAACAAAATGGAGGATTAAACTGTGACAGTGACGTAAAACAGCACACATTGATGATGATGATGATTATTTGCAGTATTTGCATATTTTCATACAATTTAATCTGAAGGCGTAAGTTTTAACTGAATGATAGGTTACCATTGCATCATTGCTTTTAGTTGCAACACAAATTACGCATTGACCCGCGGCTTTTATCACTGGGCACAGATCTCGAAAAAAAAAAAAAACCCAGCTGGTACACTCTAGCAAACGTACAAATATGGCAGTGACAATAATAAACAACCAAACATATTTTTTAAAACTTGACAACATAGCAGCGGCTACTCACGTCCTCGACATCTTGTGGACATCTGCAATAGACAGAAAAAAATTACATCAACACAGAATAAAGCTGTTGTCTACATACTGGGTACAACGCCTCGTGTTGTAACAAGGCTGCTTGCGATGAAATTATATATGTGAATAGTTAATTCTTATATGTATTTAATAATAACAATCGCATGTGGACAATCTATGTGTGCAAATTAGTAGCAATATCAGAGAGATGAACAATGTATGAATTTACTTTATTAACAATATAAGAGAGATTACCAGTTTTATATGTCTGCGGATTAGTAACAAAATAAGACATATTTCTAATTATCTGTCTGTAGATTTGTAACAATACAAGAAAGATTACCGGTTCTATGTGTGCACATTAATAACAATGTGGAAGAGATTAACAGTTCCACGTGTGCACTTTAGTAACAATATAAGAGAGGTTAACTGTTCTATGTGTGCAGACTTGTAAAAAAACTAAAAAAATCCGAGAGATTGCCAGTTTTACGCGTGCACAATAGTTACAATGACAAGCAGTAACTATGGCAGAGAAGATGGTCGAATTAACTTGAACTGAAAGAGAATTACACGTAAATAGACTGGCTGGTAGGAACGTTGTCGGCATATATCAAAGGTAATTACATCCACATATGACTAGGTTTGTACAATTGGGGTAGACAATTAGCAACAAAATACTGCATACGACTAAACAAGGCTGCAATGCACGTCTGCAGGCTAGAACAGAAGGGATGACACAAGAAATCATGTGTCCTATCTACTGCCGTGCAGGCATACAATAACAGATAAATAATGTGTCCTATATCCTTTCTGCGCATGAACACAAGAACAGATAAAGGGTAAACAAGAGTGTAAGGAAGTTAATGACCTGGAAGAAAAGTGTGATGAGAAGGGGAACAGATCATCCATGCTAATATATCGTGACTAGTATGTTGAGTTGTTGAGTTGTTGACTTGAGTCTAGTCAAGAGTTGACATCACAGCACTCGGGGCATTCCTATGTCCTTATCTTCAGCAGCCAGCGCAGAGTTCCAATACTTATGGTACCGGTCACAAGCTGGTTAAAAGTCCGCCTTGCCTTTCCTCTGAGTGTAGTTAGCCGGCCAGACCCTCTAGTTACACCCAGATGCCTCATTCTCCCCAGGCCATAATAATCTTCTATCTCTACTGATTACGTTGCTTGTTCCCACAGGGCCTTAACCACATCGGCCTTGTGATGTATCGATTCACCACGCAGTGGTGCAGATCAAGCCAATCTATCTAACTGTCCATTATCCACCACGCCGGCATGGAATGGAGAAAAGATCCAAAGTATGCTCACTACCCGTGACCATTTCAGTGAAGCTTGCCACTCTGCTCGATGCATCTCTGTCTTCACCCTTTCAGCATGCTTTCAGAATCTGTTACAATTACGACATGTGTATGCATCTTGTTCTCTAGCCACCGGAGAGCTGCAGGTACCGCCTCCACCTCCATTCTCATGCTAGATGTTGTGGTGTCATATGCCAGGTTGTCTTACACAAAAGATATTCTATTGGCTTTCACTACGAACACCCAGGCACTTCGCTTTCCTCTCAACACCGAACCTTATGTATAGATAATCAGATCACCTAGGCGTTAATTGTCGTGAATTAACTGTTGGACTTCAACCTCCGTAGCACCCGCAGCCTACCCTCTGCACACTTGACCCAATGTGATCATAACCCTACACAGGTCAGACGTTTCCGCTGGTGACTAGAATATGTAAAGGTCTAATACTTCCCACTCGAACACCAGTAGGTCATCCAGACAGGACGAGTAAGATGGAAACAAGCATACCATACTGTAGAAAACCTAAACATTCATTGAGCGGCAGAAGAAAAAAGACTAAACAACACCGAAGAGTAAATCGACCACCTGAATAAGAGAGGAGAGAGCAAAGAAAGCATCGCATCATAATTTATAGCAAGGGAAACGATATAATCGCTTCCAATAGCCTACACACGCTGACACTTGACGGTTGTCAAGTATTGTGTAAATTCCACACTGTTGTACACAACTAGGCTCAAGGAGCAGGAAGATCAAATAGTGGTAATGGTCAGAAATGAGCAATATTGTCACTTCTACGACTCAACATGGACCAGTTTTGTCAGCACGCACAGTAACCCATCTGCCATAGGCGCCAGAACCTAGTGGCTCACAACCCTTGAGGGGAACCTTTGAGGCCGTTAAATATTATGAATTAATCAAGTACCAGAAAGTGTATTGATCGGCACTCATAGAAAGAGGTAGATAGATAGAAGAACGCACTAGACAAAATAAAAATCGAAGCCACACAATGCTGGTCAGCCCTCAAGAGAAGGCAGGGGCATAGCATGAGCATTCCCCGCCATCCAAGGAGGCTTCCACAAATGCAGAGCCAATACATGGTGCTCTGGTACTGGGCTCACCCAAGGAGGCTTCCACAAATGCAGAGCTAATACATGGTGCTCTGGTACTGGGCTCACCCAAGGAGGCTTCCACAAATGCAGAGCTAATACATGGTGCTCTGGTACTGGGCTCACTCAAGGAGGCTTCCACAAATGCAGAGCCAATACATGGTGCTCTGGTACTGGGCTCACCCAAGGAGGCTTCCACAAATGCAGAGCTAATACATGGTGCTCTGGTACTGGGCTCACCCAAGGAGGCTTCCACAAATGCAGAGCTAATACATGGTGCTCTGGTACTGGGCTCACTCAAGGAGGCTTCCACAAATGCAGAGCCAATACATGGTGCTCTGGTACTGGGCTCACCCAAGGAGGCTTCCCACAAATGCAGAGCTAATACATGGTGCTCTGGTATGGGCTCACCCAAGGAGGCTTCCACAAATGCAGAGCTAATACATGGTGCTCTGGTACTGGGCTCACTCAAGGAGGCTTCCACAAATGCAGAGCTAATACATGGTGCTCTGGTACTGGGCTCACCCAAGGAGGCTTCCACAAATGCAGAGCTAAAACATGGTGCTCTCTGGCTACTGGGCTCACCCAAGGAGGCTTCCACAAATGCAGAGCTAATACATGGTGCTCTGGTACGGGCTCACCCAAGGAGGCTTCCACAAATGCAGAGCTAATACATGGTGCTCTGGTACTGGGCTCACCCAAGGAGGCTTCCACAAATGCAGAGCTAATACATGGTGCTCTGGTACTGGGCTCACCCAAGGAGGCTTCCACAAATGCAGAGCTAATACATGGTGCTCTGGTACTGGGCTCACCCAAGGAATCGTCACGTCCTGCTCATGACTGTTTAACCTCACTTCCATATTATGAACATCTCATCCATCATGGGCTATCTCTCTTGTAGCCAACAGTATGCAGTCTGCAGAGCTAGGATTTCATTTACCTACACCACAAAATGAGTACTTTGCTTCTTTTGCATGTTAGACTTTTACTGCAGTGGACTTCCTCATCCACCATAGTTTTACGTAAACCAAGCATAAAGGTTAGTTGCATATCCTTTACAGGACTTTGCAGGACCAACCCCAGTAGTTGTGTAGTTTTTCTAGGCAAATTTACGTCCAGTAGTTTGCCATTGATTTCTGGACGGTCGGCTTTCTTGATACCACTGTCAAAACCAACGCAAGGCGCATGGCCCGCAGCTGGGATCAAACCCGGCATCCCGGCATTACGAAGCGTTCGCATCGACTTAGCCACAGAGCTGACAAAACCAAGCATACTGATACAATAATATCAAACGGGAGTTGATTATACCGAATAACACACAATGTGCATAAATTTAGGTTACCGTTGAAACGAAGTCAACTTTCGGCCTGAATTAATGATCCTAACAGATTGGGAAAAAAAAAAAAAAAAACTTCAGTGTCGTTAAAACAATGTCTGACACTAATGCCACAGGTGAGTAAATTATACACAGACTTGTACAGATGACGGCAAACATGCATAGGGATGTCTATTTACTGCGACTTTCTCCGCGTTAACTAGCACAGGCCTGTTGTAGAAATATAACATCGGGGAATTCCGCAACCTTCTAGTTCAAATACAGCATCGACTTCCCGTGTTTGAAGACCACACCCTACTACTACAAGCCCACGGATTCTCACAGTTATCTCCTCTAGACGTCTTCTCACCCACTACCGTGTAAACATTCTTTCCGTACTCACAGCTCCTTCGATTGCGCAGGTTGTGCTCTGATGATTCTGACTTCTCTGATAAATCAATTGAACTTCTTGATGTCTTCCGTGTCCGTTTCTATCCGGAACACGTTCTACTAGAGAATCTGAACAAAGTTTCAACCATCACCAGGAGAGATACTTTCCCTACCAAAAGTAATTCCTCCAGCGATGGACCGAAACTGATTTTGACTTTTTATCCTATCAATGTAGTTGCTCACAAAATATACTTTCGCCATTTTGACATCCTCCGCTCTGATCCGGACACCAAGATGATCTTTAGTGAGAAGCCAAGATGAGTTTATAGACAAACTCTCGCTGACCCACACAGGACGTCAGGACTTCCGTTTAAGACTTTTGAATGCTCCCGCACTACGTGCAAGACATGTCCTTTAGTTGTCCAGACATTATCGGTCAGTTTCCCTAATGGTTCTTTTCAAATTAGGGAACCTTTTACTTCTGAATCCAGCAACGTAATTTATGCAATTATCTGCAAAAGATGCAGCAAGGCATACACTAGGGAAACTGGCAGTAAGCTAGCTGATCGTTTCCGGGAACACCTCTCCGATATTGACAAGGTGATACTTAAACCAAGCCCTCTCCATTTTAACAGCTCTGACCACAGAGGTAAAGATGATATAGCTGTCACAGCATTAGTATCTCGCTCTGGCGATCATACCAAGCGCCTCGCTTTGGAAAATTGCTTCATCCACAGCCTAGGTGTTTTTAGTCCAGGTGGAATCAATGTCCAACATAACTTCATCTAAACAGTTTTACTATTATCACATTTTCAATTTTAATTACGATTTTTTAAAATTTATTTTATTTTATTTCATATTATTACATTATAATATCTCTTAGCAGTACCATTTATGTATTTCTAACATTTTTATTTCGAATACTCCTGTATTCCCACTATTATATATTAACAGCAGCAGTTTTTATTCTATGCATCTATCTTTTGAGCCTTCGTTTCTTTTTTATTTTATTTTATTTCATTCACTCCACATCATATTATAAAAAAAAATTTGTTCACGTCACCCCTTAGAGATTTGAATACTCTCCTCTTTGTTATCGTTGTGTATTTCATTACTTGTCCGAGAAGGGCCACCGGCCGAAATGTTGTTTTGTTGCATTTTTTTTTCTGTGTTTCCCGTTTCGTTAAGCTTTTCTAGTCACATTTAACTGGAATTCCTTAGTTAAAATACAGTTGGAGGAAATGATGCCCTGTGTTTCTGGGGCTCTAAGTCAAATTCAATAATTATCGGTTTCAATGTTGGCATTACATCTTCCTCCCGGGTTCTGAGCTCTATGTAGAATTGAAAAAAAATTACCTCTTTGGCTCTAGGTAGAATAAAAAAATTAACATTCCAGTGTTATTGTTGTTGCATACTTCTGTCGGTTTCTCTAGCTCTAGGTAGAATCAAATAATTAACATTCCAGTGGTGTTGTTGTTCATACTTCTGTCGGTTTCTCTAGCTCTATGTAGAATTAAATAATTAACATTCCAGTGTTGTTGTTGTTCATACTTCTGTTCTGTCAGTTTCTCTAGTTCTGTGTAGAATTAACTAATTAACATTCCAGTGTTGTTGTTGTTCTTGTTGTTCATACTTCTGTCAGTTTCTCTAGCTCTAAGTAGAATAAAATAATTAACATTCCAGTGTTTTTGTTGTTGTTGTTGTTCATACCTCTGTCGGTTTCTCTAGCTCTATGTAGAATGAAATAATTAACATTCCAGTGTTTTTATTGTTGTTCATACCTCTGTCGGGTTCTCTAGCTCTATATAGAATTAAATAATTCACATTCCAGTGTTGTTGTGTTGTTCATACTTCTGTCGGTTTCTCTAGCTCTAGGTAGAATTAAATAATTAACATTCCAGTGTTGTTGTTCATACTTCTGTCGGTTTCACTAGCTCTATGTAGAATGAAATAACTAACATTCCAGTGTTGTTGTTGTTCATACTTCTGTCGGTTTCATTAGCTCTATGTAGAATGAAATAACTAGCATTCCAGTGTTGTTGTTCATACTTCTGTCGGTTTCACTAGCTCTATGTAAAATGAAATAACTAACATTCCATTGTTTAGCACGATTGTTGCCGCACATAGCTTCTGTCGGTCTTCATTAGCTCGTTTGTAGCAATGTCAACAACATTAATCCTAGTTTTCCCGCGATGTGCTCGTGTTAGTTGGAATTGTCATACTTCTGTCGGTTTCACTAGCTCTATGTAAAATGAAATAACTAACATTCCAGTGTTGTTGTTGTTCATACTTCTGTCGGTTTCATTAGCTCTATGTAGAATGAAATAACTAGCATTCCAGTGTTGTTGTTCATACTTCTGTCGGTTTCTTTAGCTCTATATAGAATTAAAAAATTAACATTCCAGTGTTGTTGTTGTTGCACACTTCTGTCGGTTTCTCTAGCTCTTAGTAGAATCAAATAATTAACATTCCTGTGTTGTTGTTGTTGCATACTTCTGTCGGTTTCTCTAGCTCTTGATAGAATTAAATAATTGGCTATCCTCCGTTATTGTGGCACAGTAAAGATGGCGGCCTCTCTAGGTAGAATTAAACGAGCCCACAGTCACAGTGTCGTTGTTGTGGCAAACATCCCGTCGGTTTCTCTAGCTCTGGGTACTAAGCTAAACGAAAAAAATCCCAGTCCAGTGTCGTTATTGTGGCAACTCCCGTCGGTTTCTCTAGCTCGATAGAATTAAATAATTACCGTCCCAGTGTTATATTGTGGCAAATTATCGGTTTCTCTAGAAGTGGGTAGAATTAAATAATTACCGTCCCAGTGTCGTTAAATCCCGTCGGTTTCTCTAATTGTGAATTAAATAATTACCGTCCGCCGTTTATTTGCAAACTCCGTCGGTTTCTCTAGCTCTTGGGAATTAAATAATTACCGTCCCAGTCGTCGTTATTGTGGCAAACTCCCGTCGGTTTCTCTAGCTCTAGGTAGCATTAAACAACCAGGTCGTTATCCTCCGAATAACAAGCCTGAAAAGTTTGGCTAGGCATTACGCGGTGGCGGCCAAAATTACAGGTCTCCAGTCGTTATTGTGTCATTACTCCGCGTTTCTCTAGCTCCGGTAGAATTTAATAATTGCCGTCCCAGTGCGTTATTACCGCAAACTCCCGAGAGTTTCTCTAGCTCTAGGTAGAATTAAATAATTACCGTCCCAGTGTCGTTATTGTGGCTAAACTCCCGTCGGTTTCTCTAGCTCAGGAGCAAAGCGTGCAGGAGTCGTTATTGAGGCTGCTCCTCGTGGTTTCTCTAGCTCTAGCCATTATAGCTTACCGCCCCAATGTCGTATTGTGGCAAAACTCGCGTCGGTTTCTCTAGCTCTCGGCGGCGAGTAATTACCGTCCCGGTCGTTATTGTGGCAAACTTTCGGTTTCTCTAGTTCTAGGTAGAATTGTCAACAGACAAACTCCCTAATCTCTAATTTTATCGTCCCGATGTGCTCGTGACCGCTAGTGCGCGATTGGAAACGTAACGTCGGTGGCTCGTCAGTAGATATTTTACCGTCCCAGCCATCTTTAACTCCCCGTTATTCGGAGGATAGCCAAATAATTAACATCCCAGTGTTGTTGTTGTTTATACTTCTGTCGGTTTCTCTGGCTCTAGGTAGAATTAATAATTACCTTCCCAGTGTCGTTATTGTGGCAAACTCCCGTCGGTTTCTCTAGCTCTAGGTAGAATTAAATAATTACCTTCACAGTGTCGTTATTGTGGCAAACTCCCGTCGGTTTCTCCAGCTCTAGGTAGAATTAAATAATTACCGTCCCAGTGTCGTTATTGTGGCAAACTCCCGTCGGTTTCTCCAGCTCTAGGTAGAATTAAATAATTACCGTCCCAGTGTCGTTATTGTGGCAAACTCCCGTCGGTTTCTCTAGCTCTAGGTAGAATTAAATAATTACCGTCCCAGTGTCGTTATTGTGGCAAACTCCCGTCGGTTTCTCTAGCTCTAGGTAGAATTAAATAATTACCGTCCCAGTGTCGTTATTGTGGCAAACTCCCGTCGGTTTCTCTAGCTCTAGGTAGAATTAAATAATTACCGTCCCAGTGTCGTTATTGTGGCAAACTCCCGTCGGTTTCTCTAGCTCTAGGTAGAATTAAATAATTACCGTCCAGTGTCGTTATTGTGGCAAACTCCCGTCGGTTTCTCTAGCTCTAGGTAGAATTAAATAATTACCGTCCCAGTGTCGTTATTGTGGCAAAACTCCCGTCGGTTTCTCTAGCTCTAGGTAGAATTAAATAATTACCGTCCCAGTGTCGTTATTGTGGCAAACTCCCGTCGGTTTCTCTAGCTCTAGGTAGAATTAAATAATTACCGTCCCAGTGTCGTTATTGTGGCAAACTCCCGTCGGTTTCTCTAGCTCTAGGTAGAATTAAATAATTACCGTCCCAGTGTCGTTATTGTGGCAAACTCCCGTCGGTTTCTCTAGCTCTAGGTAGAATTAAATAATTACCGTCCCAGTGTCGTTATTGTGGCAAACTCCCGTCGGTTTCTCTAGCTCTAGGTAGAATTAAATAATTACCGTCCCAGTGTTGTTGTTGTTGTTTACTTCTGTCAGTTTCTGTGGGTTTATGTAGAATTTAATAATTACCGTCGCAGTGTTGTTTTTGTCGCACACTTCAGTCGGTTTCTCCGGCTCTGTATAAAGATCTTAATTGTTATCAGTGTCTTTTTTGTTGTTTTTGCCCTGAACACTTCTTTTCGTTTCTGAACTGAAATAGGAATGGAAGTATTTCAAAACTGTGCATAAGATGACACAACGGCACTATTCTCACCATGCCTCAATAAAAATCACATCTCCGTCGTTTGCAAGTAACTTTTCACTAATCGACCAACTGCTCATAATTCACTTCCGTATATTAGGACAGGAGTTATAAAGCTCTTATATAAATAGCGCCACACAGATATGATAGGTAGAATCAACTTTGATGGTGTAACATCGGAGGAGTTTGTAATTAACAATAGAGTGAAGTAGGAATGTCTACTCGCTCCTACCCTCTTTGGAATATATCTCTCAGTTCTTTTGAAGCATGCCTTGCGAGATCAGGAGGGTTGTATATTCATCCTTTCCCCAACTGACGACAGCCTTTACAATGCTCGTAGTCTGAAGGTAAAACCCAGGATAAGAAAGGTACTGAAAGAGCTGCTGTTTGCAGATGATGCAGCAATTACCACCCACTCAGAGGAGGAGCTGCAATGTTTAATATCTGCATTCACTGATGCATGCTGTGGATTTTAACTAATAGTAAACAGAAGACAAATGTTGTGGTGCAAGGTAGTAATGATTGACCTGCAGTTTACATGGATGGCGAAGTGCTGGACACAGTTGACTATTTTACCTATACGGGATCCATGGTGAATAAAAACACCCCTCTCCTCATCCTAATTCATTAGGCCTGCACACAAATCTGATTGTGTCTTCAGCTTGCGCCATCTAAAACCTTGCTCTCTTCAGTCTGTGACCCTTAGATCTACACATGGCTTCATGTAGGAGGTGCTTCTTGTCTACAGCTACCCTGAGACATGACTTCGCTTGCAGTAGAAGCAGTGCAAGTATGTATCACGTACATACAGTCGGGGTCTTGAATTACCTCCATGGCTTTATTATGTAATGCGTTTAAGTTTCATCAGCGGGCTCTTTGAAATGGTAAGTATTCCAAGCCTAAAATGTGTCACTGACAGGATCACATGCTGGAAGATTGTGAAATGTTTTGCTGTGGGCGATTGGGAGAATCTATCTATTTGTTATATGATTTTTTTTTTTTGGGGGGGGGGGGGGGGGAGGGGGAGTTATTTATTTATGCTTTTGGGTTCACCCTATAAGTACCGTAGAAACCAGGTTTATAACAATTTCTGCACTTGTTGGCCCAAGAGATCCGTCGTAGCTTTTAACTACATGCTTTTTTGAAGAGGATGCAGAAAGTCTATTCCTTTCCTCAAACACCTACAATGGGACTTTGGAAAAGTGATGCTATGTTCTATTGGGAAATCTGACTTAGCTCTTCCTTACATAACTACAGTTACAGTCCGCTCTGGAAGACTTACCAAACTTAAAATGTGTAACTCAGTAACAGTCTATTGATGAACAATGAGATATGCTGTGCGGGTCAATTCAGATGACATCTAAACAGCTCATTTCTCCGACTTATAGTCACACACACACACAAAGGAAGACAAATGTGGGTCTGCGGATGGTGAATGAAAAAAGAAAGAAAAAGACCGATAAAGTAGAATATTTTAGTATACATAAAAAAAATAAAAAAAAAAAAAATAAAAAATAGTGAACAAATGCAAAGGGGCTAAAGAAACCTGGCTCAATCAGATTTGTAGAGGGACTGGGAAAAATCATGAAAAAAACTTACATTCCATGCACTAACAGATAGGTATATGAACAGAGAAAAAGAGGTGTAACAGCACTGGGTGTTGAAAATCGAAAGAAGGAGAAATATTAATGTTTCAAAGCATGACAGAGTATTAGATCTGTATGATGACAATAAGCCAGAAACATATTTGCAGGACAACAGTGAAGGCCCACAAACACTGGCTACAGAAGTAAGTTTCAACATATGGCTGCGAGTCCTGGACAATTAATAAGCAAGTCGAACGATTTCTTGAGGCCTCGGAGATGTGGTTTTACAGAAAAATCCTTATAATTTCTTGGACAGCTAAAAAGATAAACTCATAAGAAAGAGGCGAGGGCTTAAAGACAACTGATCATGAACATCAGAAAGAGACAGTCATAAATTTTTTCGTCATGAGAAGAGGGAAACTGGAATATTTTGTGACCTGTAGTGCCCAACGAGCGATTCTGTTGTTCTTGGGTACTCCTATGTTACCAACAATGGCTTGTTATTGGTTTGTAGGAGGATTGGTCGTCCTAGCAAATACTTTTTTAACTTTTAACTTGGCAATGCAGAAAACAACTGCCAAACACTCCTGTTCCGATGTAGCGTACCTCTAATCTGCTGTGGTCAGCTTCCTGCTGATATATCATATCGGATGCAAGATATCATCTTCCAGTAGCATTAGGCAGCTACAATTGTTGTGCCACTAGCATTACATCTGAGGATGAAAGGCAATTTAAAATAAGGTTATTTTAGAACTGGGAGACTGGATAACTGCGTCTTAAGAGTGACGAAGGCCTGGTCAAGCATTGCATTCCACTCAATCGTTTATGGTTTAGCTGTCAATCCAAATTGTTCTATTCTTTCAAAAACGACTCTGTGTGTGGTCATATGTTTCGCCAACTGATCACTAAAAAATACACATATCGTCAGTGTAGGTTGCAACGTTTGGAATATCTTTTAACAGTAATCTAGTTAGTCGAATAAATGTGGCAGGAACATTTATAAGACTAAGTGTCATAAACCTTCATTCGTACAGCCCTTCTGGTGTTACATAAGCAGTAATATACATCGATCTCTCTGTCACTGGTACTTGTCAATAACCTTTGGTGAGATAATTTCGAAACAAATTTTGCTGTTCCTATGAGGGATAGTAATTCCTTGGCATTAGCGTAGGGCTCTGCGTTTAAGTTAGTGCAGGCATTTATTTTCCTATTATCGACGCAGATGAGAATGGACTTGTCTTTTTTTTTACAATGACAATGGGTGAACTATAACATGAGTTCGATCTTGCAATGATGGCGGACTTATCTAGTGTCCTGATTTCATCAATCAATTTCTCCCTCTACTTTCCGGTACTGGAAAAACTTTTAATGTTATAGGTTTGTTTGTATTCAGTCGAATGTGATGTTCAATTTCAGTACATTTCCCTGATATGTCGGGAAAAATGTTCAAAAACTCTTTCAATAAATTTGTGATTTCAGATTTTTGTATGAACAAAAGATTTTTAGATAATTTTACTTGTTTCCAATAATTTAGTAATTGGAGCTTGGATTTGTTCATCAGTAGGACCTTCTTCGGGTTCATCAACTAGGCTACATGCAATGTCTACTGTGGTAGAAACAGAGGGTTTAGCTGTATCCTGTGGTACAATGCACGTTGGACACGTTGTTTATACGGTCTACGCATATAATATAGAAGATTTTCAATTTACCTTTATACTGGATTTGGTAATCAACATCAGAGATATGTTTAATGACTATATAAGGACCTAACCACGATACGGATAATAATGGGTACCAGCTTCCTCTAACGATTCTCTCGCAATTATGCATGCGTTAATATTCTATTCCTTAAAATGGTTACCATTTCATACTCTCTTAATGTTTTGGTATCTGTGAATTTGCTTACGAGAAACTCGTTGTAAACTGGTAAAAGTCCCCTGGGGTTAGAATCATAAACTAATTCAAAAAAAAAAAAAAAACGGGTACTACTTTGGGGTACGTCCCGGTACGCAAACAGCAATTCTCGCAACAGTAGGTCCCCATCTTTCGGTCTTGCAGCTGACACTTTCGCAGGCATACCTTTTAACATTCTCATGTACAATTTTCACACACTCCACTTGCTGCAGGGTTTTATGTGTTTGTAAATACTTGCTCAATGCCCATCAATCTGGTGCAATGCTGCATTGCACTGAATATGAATTTGGTATCCCTATCTGATAAAATCACTTCAAAAATTGTAACATCGCTTCTCCCACATCTTGGGATGTCACATTCATAAGTGGTATCGTTTCAGCCCAGCGGGTGCAGAAATCTACTATAGTCAGGATAAATCTGTTACCCTTAGATTAGATAGTGTTTAGCGAATCCATGAGGTCTACAGTCACCTTTTAAAAAGGTTTTTCGGCCAGATCAGTTTGTTGAACAAAGACTTTTAGATTTGTGCCCTTCTTTACATAGATGACAAGACTTGTAATAGTCTTTTACACTTTTGCAAAAATCTGGCTAATAGAACTCGCTGAGAAGTCTACACTTAGTCTTATCCGTGCCCATGTGTCCTGCAAATGGAGAATCGTGTGCCAAATCCGAGGTTTTCAGTCTGTATACACTAGGTAGTACTTTATGCTTAAATGTGGATAACTTTTTTTATAAAATCGGGTTGAATTTTTTTTAAAGCCAAAGAACAATTTTGCCTTTTTTGATGCTTTCGCTTGAGAGTTTGCTAGCTGAAAACACTAATTTAAGGTAATATCATCTCTCTGCTTTGAGATGAATTCATCTGTTAAATTAGTTTGAGTAGCAGGTAAAAAAAAAAAGTTAACAATTTTCCTCTCTCTCTCTCTCTCTCTCTCTCTCTCTCTCTCTCTCTCTCTCTCTCTCTCTCTCTCTCATCATTCTCTCTCACTGTTTGTTGCCACATCACAGCTTTACAAGCAATGTTTGTATCTCGCCATCTCATCACATCACTCTCAGACATCTCTTTTACATTCTTGCAGTTACCCAGAATAACATCAGCTACTGGATCTTAAAAAAAAAAAAAAAAAAAACTGCAAACTATACATAACTACCTGACATATTCTACGCACACACCTCTAATCCCTAAATAATGCTACACCTCAACAACAGCTTCAGAAACACTGTACAAAAAGGATCACGCTATGATCTAGCCGAACAATACACTTAGCCTCCGCCACTAACGGTTCGATAATATATAACATAGCCAACAGTCTTTGTCACTAACACGTCACTCTCAAATCCACTCCAGTCTGTCCAGAGCTCGCTCTGCCCAACGCTTTTGCTCTTTTGGCTCATTTAACCCCGCTGTACGTTGTTCGTGGCTTTTTCATGCTTAGAGTTCAGTCATCACGTCTTCTTCTCGTTTGTAGAGATAGTCGACTCTTAAGTTTGTGTCTGTGTCACCTCGTACAGACACGAGTGATAAATATCAACATACCTTTTTTAGGCTGAATTGACATGAAGTCACTCGTTATGAAGTCGCATTAAGTCACTCCAAACAGCAATCCATAACACGTGAAAAGTCAAAAATAAATATTTATATATAAAATTAAATTAAAGCGTTCACACAGGCTGTGCACCCAGCTAGATGTTGCAGTGTCCTCGCTTAACATTTCTTTTTCTTTTTTTGCGCATTTAAGGTATTAGGGTTTGCCTATTGGCAGGAGCACTGGGCTGCAAAGAACAGCTGACACGACTTGTAAATGTTTAGTCACTTATGGTACAACCCAGTACATGACTAGGGAAAACAGTCAGTTGGACAGTTCACTGATTGGACGACTAGTTTATACGATAGCAAGAAAGCCTCTGTAAGAAAAAAAAAGTTGACAACACCTGTAAGTGTACAGGCAATTATGGTACAACCCGGTAGACGACCAGGAGAAACAGTCGGTTTGACAGCCTGCTAAATGGATGACTAGTAAGTTAGACGGGTAGACTGCCTGTTGAAATATTCCTTTTTTACTTTGTGAAACAATCGCAGTCACTTATTCTACAACCAATATTAGGTAACATACTCGGTCAAACAGTCGTTGAAGAAGCGATTGTTTGTTAGACGGGCACGATAACCTCCGTAAAAAACAGTTGACAAGACTTGTAAGTGTACAATGAGACAAAGCAACGTATAATACACCCAGACAGACAATTAGGGAAAGAAACGGCCGGACATTTAGTTAAAGGGATGACTAGTTGGACAGACAAATTTGGATAAGCACAGAATTCGGATAAGCACAGTAAGACGATAATACATCGAGCAACTCAAAGTGGTCGACTGGAGAAAGACATCAAAGTGACTTACGCTTTAGCGAGAATTGTTTTTTTTTTAAAGAAGCTTGACATGAGTAGTAAAACAAAAGATTTTAGTCAGAAGGTCGATAGTCTGACCCCTAGGTCTCCTTGTGATTTGTGAAAGTCGCCGTTTGTTTCCTAAAAGTCGTCTTGTGTTTTCTAAAAATCGCCCTGTATTTTCTAAAATTCACCCTGTGTTTTCTTAAATTCGTCTTGTGTCTTCTGAAAAGTTGTCTTATGCTTTTTAAAAGTCGGTCTGTGCTTTCTTAAAGTTGCCTTGTATCTTCTCAAAGTCATCTTATGTTTGCTTACGATCTCCATGTGTTTCTTCTAAAAGTCGCCTTGTGTTCTCTAAAAAATTTCTCTATATTTTCTCAAAGTCGCCCTGTGTTTTCTAAAGTCGCCTTGTATCTTCTAAAAGTCGCAGTGTGTTAGACTCGTCAGGGACAGCCAGTAAAATACTTGTGCCATACATTACATGGGTTAAAGTGCGCCCTAAAAAGAGAGATAGAGAGTAAATTTGTGTGTCCTAAGGACAGTGGACATTTTACTAAGGCATTTTAGTGACCGCCTTGATAAAGCCAGTGACAGACTAAAAAAGTATTTTGAGTGATTTAAGGTGTCTCAAAAAAAAAAAAAAAGACATCGAACAATGTCCCCAAGCGAAAAGACATTTAATAACTTGCTAATTAATTACTTACAAAGAAACATTAGTGCACGAGTGACTTAATGTGGTAAAAAGGATAAAGATATCGAGTTGTGTCCCAATGGAGCAAGACATATGGTGATTTAAGATGTCCTAAGGATAGTAACCACCTTACCAAGGAACATTAGTGAAGACTTACTAAGGAAACCAAGTGGAAATGTTGCTGCTCACAGTGAGCAGCTTGAGTTCTCCTAAAGTAGAAAGCTATTGAATGACTTGCGGTGTCCGAGAGATGGTGGTCGACCTTACTGAAGAGCTTTAGTGAATGACTTACTAAGATAAGTTAGCAACTTAAGAAGTGTTTTCAGTGACTTAGGGTGTGCCAAACGAGAAAGACAGCGAGTTATATCAGTGTGTACCAAGACAGTGATCGCCTTACGAAAGACATACCACCCTTTAAGATGTCCTGAGTCTAGTGGTTGCCTTACCAGGAAACTTTGGTGGACGACTTAAGAAAACCAGTGACCAACTTGAGAAGTGCACTGAACGACTTACCAAGTGACTTCAGTGAACCACTTACAAAGACCAGTGATTACATTTTGTGGTACATTGTGCGACTTATGGTACACCTTCGCCCATAAACCCCTACTCTAACTAGTCTAACTAGCCCCTCCTAGTGAACATCTACCAATAACATTGTCATACCACCAACCAAATATACTCAGTCGTCAAATTTAAAAAAAAAAACATAAAATACATAGCATCATATACACCGAGGACTCCAAAACCCTACCTCTAACTAGCTGACACAACTTGACTTCCTCACCGAGCCGCCTGTACATAACACTGTTCCAGGACACCCTCCACTTGTCGTAATTTGTTATTTCCTCATCTATATACAGTCCTAACACCTTTAATAATTCTTGAAGCCCCTTATTAAACTAGCTTACAATAATTGACACTTGACACCCTTTACTGAGCCGCTGAGAAGTAACATTGCTCTATGACACCTGCCATTTTGCCATGTTTTATTTTCACTACAATTTAAACCCTTCTTGATCGGCTTGCATCCAACACTGTGACACAATAATCGCCATTTCGTCATAATTGTTCATTTCTACTACAACGTAAACCCTCTATAAACGACCGGCATCTAACACTATGATACGACACCCGCCCTTTTGTCATACGTTTTCCTTTTTTTTTCACACAACTGAAACCCTCCCTGAGCGGCCGGCATTTGACAGGATGACACGATACCTGCCATTTTGCCATAGTTTATTTTCCCTTAAGCTTAAAGTTTCACTGATTGACTATAAATAGAAGAGGCAAAGAACACTAGACTTCAAATTATGTCCCTTGTTTTTATGTACGTAAAGAGACGTAACTTAATATTTATTATCTTGAAATTATTATTTACCTTAATTTTTTGTAAAGGCAGTAACCTAAAATGTATTCTCTCTAAATTATTTTCATCAATTTTATGAAAAAGGACGTAACCTAATATTTAGTATCCGCAAATTTTTTCTCTTCTTCTAATGTAGAGGGACGTAACTGTATTTTTCGTAATTCGGTATGTTTTGTTGATTTTTCTTGTTCACTACGTACTTTCATTGTGATTTTATTATTGAAATAGTCCTATCTCGTCCGAATACCAGCCATTCACTTTTGGAAAGCATTTATTTCGGTGTTTTTTTTGGAAGCCCCAACCTTGCTCCTGCCAGAGGCCGCAATATAACCTGGCCATAAATATGGTCTAATAGCTGTATGCCACAGGTGATCATCACGCATATGGTGGCATTTTGTGTCATCGGGTGTTTATCGCTTGTGTGATGTCCTGATGGGGTAGAATCTACTACTACTACTACTATTATTGAAATAATATAGTTTATGTGTATGTTACTATATACAGGCTACTCATTATTTTGTATTCCTCTTAATTTAATCTAATGTCCTGTATAAACAATGTCTATTTACATTTTGTTGAACGGACTTTATTCACCAGGTGTCTGAGTGGGACCTGTTCATTGCATCTGTGTTAGATATCACTTACTAATGCTGTCCCTATGTGGGATGCAATTTTTTGTTATTTGAAGCCCCACCCTGGCTTTTGCTGGGGGGGTGGGGGGGGGGGGGCTAAATATAGCCTGACAGCTGAACAGGGTTTCTAGGACCTCTTCACAGGTGATAATCATCCGCATGGTGGCACTTTGTGTCACTGGGTGTTTATCTGCTAACTCTGTTCCTCACTTTAGTACAAATTTTGTGTGTATGTCAGGAAAATCAATGTCGTTGAGAACGGGTCTCATTCGAATGTCACCGAGTGCTAGTCGGTCCTGTCGTGCTTGTCAAACTGGATCGAACCCGGGATTATGTAGCGCATTCAAAACCAGTAAAGCTATGACAACCTACTTTCCCCTTGGGGATAGAACCTAGCACACAGGGATTGCGAAGCGCAGCCTACATTCCTTGATCACCCTCTCTTGCTCAAGAGGGTTTAGGGGAGGGTTTTTCTCTTTGTTCTTTGTGGGGGAAACCCGCAACATCTGGAGGGTTTTTTCCTCTCTTTGTTCCATGTGGAAGGAACCCGCAACGTCTGGAGGGTTTTTCCTCTCTTTGTTTTATGTGGAAGGAACCCGCAACATCTGGAGGGTTTTTCCTCTCTTTGTTCCATGTGGAAGGAACCCGCAACATCTGGAGGGTTTTTTCTCTCTTTGTTCCTTGTGGAAGGAACCCGCAACATCTGGAGGGTTTTTCCTCTCTTTGTCCCATATGGAGGAACTTTTATGAGGGTTGTCTTTTCTTCTAATTTCCACGTGAAGGGTTTTTAGTATAGCATAAAAAGCAAAAAATCCCCCCCCCCTCCCCCCCCCCCAAAAAAAAAGATGTGGATTTTTAACCTAATATTCTACTTTTGTGTGGCTCTATCCCTGCCTGAAACCAAGATGCCTCTTACTTGCTGTTGTTCTAGTACTCGACGACTCACCTAAAACGGGTGCTATGTACAGCCTGGAAAGTAAATGCGACCAGCTGGATGATGAGCACCCCCCTGAGGAATGGCCCTTGGTCTGTGCAAATATAAGCATTAGCCCTTGTGCCACTGCGGCTACCCGACTGTGTGTCTAGATATTTATAGATATTGATCTGTTTGTGTACATAAAGGTCAAAAATAGGTGTTGCACCGGGAGACTCACGAGACAGTTTCTCTCTCGCGCGCGCGCTCGCTCAAACACACACACTCGTTATTTGGCTATTTCTTAAAACAATACTGTATGGCACAGAAACGTGGACATTGAATGATCAATAAGACCCTCCTTGAAGTAATCAGGTAAGGTCAGTGACCCTTTTCCCCCCCCCCCCACCTCCACCCCCACTGATATATCGGGCACATCAGGCTAGACTCATAGTTTACGGACTCATCAACACTGAAATGGTGATACAGGTTACACATGATAGCCGCCATTAATTTTCAGACATTTTCCTGTGCCCATTTTAGGCAGATTTGTGTATGCCCATTTAAGGCTTTTTGTATGTGTCCATTTTAGGCTGATTTTTATGTGCCCCTTTTAGGCTAATTTTGTGTGTGCTCGTTCAAGGCTGGAAGCAAGGTAAATTAGAAAGCGAGTTCAAACTCACGACTTTCGGTCCAAAAGGCAGTGGCTGGCCAATGTTATACAGCGGTCCACGGAAAGTTTAAGATTTTCTCGAACCTTCAGTGAAACGTGGGGCGCCTGCCAGTGATACTGAAGTCATAGCAAAAAAAGCTTTCCCCGTCCTTGCATCATTATGCGTACAGTGATAGAACAGAATTTTTCTATTTTTCTACCAATCGGCGCTGTTTTTGTGGTGCGTCAAATTCAATCCGGCCGTCTTTACTTCCCAGGACTATACCTGGTACTCATTTAGGCTGGAAGCCAAGAAGCTAAGGTCAGTTTTGAAGAGAACAAAATCCGTACTAACATTGACGGTAGCAATAAAACCGCGGGAAACCTGTGTTAACGACGCCATCTATGACGAGCAGTCACTTAGCGCGTGAGTGTGAGTCAGTTCACGTGCTAGGCAGACAACAACAACAATGCCCATCATTTTGGGTCACATCTACCAGTAAGTAACGTGACTGTCTGGGTGGGCGGGTATGTAACCCTGCTCCACCTTTCCCTTTCTTTACACTTAAAATATGGGGCCCTGAAGCCCGCACGGGGTTTACCGGTGACACATTGCAGAATTCAATGGGAAATCCCCACTGTACATCTAAAGAACTTAAATATTGCATAAAATATACATTTCAAGACAAAAGTGAGAAAGAAGACAAAGCGATAACTAACTATAGGGTTCTGAGCCTGTGATGTTTGTTAGCGAAAACCATCACTTGTCATTTCCTTCAGAAATGTATTAGTTTAAACCAGTAAAGGTTAAAGGTCGATAGGACGGGGGAGGGGGGAAAAAGGGGGGGGGGGGGGGTGTATTGCACCTGCTTTTATTCCATATGGTTCATACATGATATACTTACTTTTTTTTTTAAAAAGGTCATGGTCCGCGTATGAGTTTTGGGTCGACCAGTGGGGGGGGGGGGGGGGGGGGGGGGGGGGTGTGGGGGGGGTTAGATGACAGGTTAAAGATAGAACCACTTCCCTAATGTTAAGGCCACTATTTAGGGGTATTTACTTCTAAGCTAGAGTACATCTGCCTTGAGGCGAGACCAACAGTAGGCGTACAAATAAGCCAGATATGTAAAACAGGTGTGCGCACAAAGCTCAATTTCTGGAGCCAGCCAAAGTTCAGAAGTGGACAACATAGAAAACTTTCCGCCAGAGTTTTTACACAGGTGAAAGCTAACAAGAACAAGGAGAAGTTTTTACACAGGTGAAAGCTAACAAGAACAAGGAGAAGTTTTTACACAGGTGAAAGCTAACAAGAACAAGGAGAAGAAGAAGAAGGAGAAGATCCTATATGGCTGTGTCTTCTCAGCAAAACGGCTAGCCACTGTCCAGAGCGTCACACAAAGCTTGACTTATGTAGCTCCAGCAACGTTCCACGTGAATCTCTATTAAAACTTCTCTCTGTAACCGAACGAGATTGATAGTTAACGATCCCACTACCTTCAGAGCATGATTTTGGTTTGACCACTTCGCGACAGAAGCTGGATCATCATATAACTTCTGCCGTTACACGACGTGGGGAGGAATAATTTGCGATCCATTGCACGCTGGCTGCTGCTGGCTATTGGCATGCCGTGGAGGTGTAGAGTGTCTTCAATACCTGGTTTGTTCGTCGAGTGTATGTTGTGAGCGCTGATTTTTTCTCTGGATAATCTAGCAAAAACATACACATGAAGTACTAAAACATGACACTACACGGTAAATCACAAACTGACAAATTTGAACACGTCACCGGAAAGATAACAAGACGTCACGTGCCAAATAAAATGAAACGTTTTCTGGACGTGCTATAAGACACCTGCGCAGTCATGCGTGTCACCAGTCAGGCCTCACTGCGCGCGCCATTTTGACTAACTATTGTAGATATTTTAAAACCACGGTCACACTGTAAGGCTTCAGAAAAACCCACGTGCGGGCACACACACATATTTATGTACATTTCGAAAATAAACGGCGGAAATGCTGAGAACAACATCACCTTTAAGTTACAACATTAAGATGTTATATTTTCACACACAATAAAAATGTTATATTGCCACACACACAATAAAGATGTTAGATTGCGACATACAATAAAGATGTTATACTTCCACACACAATAAAGATGTTATATTGCCACACACAATAAAGTTGTTAAATTGCCACATACAATAAAGATGTTATACTTCCACACACAATAAAGATGTTATATTGCCACACACAATACAAATGTTATATTGCCACACACAATACAGATGTTATATTGTCACATACAATGAAGATATTATATTGTAACACACAATAAAACAAGAAACCTCAACGGAAGTAAAATGTATGGTACCTGCCATCTGGAGGAGCCTAGACCAGTGTTCTGCAACCCTTGGGCCACGGTCCACTGGCGGGCCGCGGAAAAGTCCCTTTGGGTCGCCCACAAATTCTGCCGAATCATGTGCAGAGGTAGGTTATGTGCTTTTCTCTTCTAGTCTGAAGGATTCAAGCCTCAATGAATTCCTACTTGTGTGAAAAGACTTTCTCATGCATGAAAATAAAATAAAAAAAAAAAAAAAAAAAGCAAATGGAAAAAGCGAATTGACGTTACTGTAGCGCTTCGTACATCAGAAACAACACCCCAACCACATGTATCAGACTTTATAACTTCCAAACAGTAACAGATGTCACATCAGTAGACTACTGCAGTTTTGTGACATTAGGTTCAACAAAAATATTGCTGCCTATATTTGTTTCTGTTTCAGTGCTTGGTTAACTGACAGATGCGCCGTGAAACAATGTGCACTGTTTTAGTGGGTCGTGGGTGTCAAAAGGTTGAGAAACACTGGCCCACACAGTGTAGTCCACCTATTTATAGATGTTTTTGACTTGCTAACATTGATGCTGAAGATGACGACAATGATGCTGATGACTGTCGTTGCCGTGTGTGTCACTCCTTTTTCTCTTATTTTCTCCACGTGTCCGCTCTGGCGTGTGTGAGATTCACTGACCTAGTTATGAAGTGTAGACATCCTGCTTGCACAGTGGCCATTTTGTTAAAGAATTACACAGATACGAGTATAAAACACACTGGCATATACACACCTCATGTCCATCATACACACTACAAGGAACGCGTTTTCATGTCACAACGGGGGACATATACATTTAAATTATGCACATATCAAACACACACACACACACACAAATAATGCACATATAATACATACACAAACACACAACTAATACACGTATTACACACCTTACAAACCTTACAACCACTGCCCCTCTTGACTTAGGGATAACTTCTAAACAGTCAGAACCACTGTAACAGGGATCAACTCCAAATCATCAGTGAGCAGCACTGATAAAAAGTCAGTTACAGAAGAAGACAATAACAGACTTTATCTTCACCAGAGTTGGATTTAGAGAGTATACAGATGGCTCAGCCAAGGGAGCAGTCACGTAACATCTTTATTGTATGTGACAATAACTAAAATAATATCACTGCTATTTGTTTTACCATCGGAGTAGACAGGGAGTCGTGAACAAGAGGATGTGGCTCCGCATGGCTAGTGCTGTCGCCACGGACTGGTCAGGTTAGGATGTGTAATTGTGCCATCACCTTACCGGCGGTCTCCAGCATGACAGCACTACGGTGTAACCGCCCAACCACAACTTCTACTGCTGCTGCTTTTTTAGTGGGTAAGGCAGTTAAGGTGACTTGAAGCTCTCTCAGTTACCAGTTTGTGCCCCCCCCCCTTTTCCCCCCCCCCCCAATTCACCACTACTTTTTCCCTTATCGAAGTAGTTGGGAGAAGAAAAACATACAACTAGGCACCCGTAAATGCTGAGCATGTGCTCCAACATTGTCAAATGTACGCTGAAAACAGAGACGCAATCTGGCATGTTCCAACCACAACAAAGACAAAAACTGTATGGTTCATGAGAAGATAAAGACACTGCATGATGGCTTTCATAAAGACTACCGGCCTCAAGATATAAGTTTTCTGACAAAAGGATTGAAGAAGAGGAAGAAGAAGACACACAAACACACACGTGCGCCAGCGCGCGCGCACACACACACATTCACTAAGTTAATTTGCAAAACTAATGGAACATACCACCCACCCCTAGCCCTGTCGCTACAGAAATGCTTTAGCCTAGAGATGGACCGACTGTCTGGTCGTGTTACTGACAGCCTTGCCTGTTTGTGCTGTACTCTGGTCCTGCCATTCAGACAACAGAAATCACACTCAAGTGATTACTGACCGATATCCAGCTGTTGACTCAGTTTAATTGTTTGGGTAGAAGAGATAAAACCGCCTATCAATATTTAACATCTTCACACAATCGCTCAATTGCACATATTGTGATAAGCATTGATATAGACATTGTTGGAAAGGTTATTCACTGTGAAAGATAGCAGACTGCTGAACCTAGCTAAAAGGACAGCCTGGCATATCGTGGACGTGACGTTAGATTTCCGCTAACTTGGCCACACAGAAGCCAATGGTTAGCTTGGCCAGTCTGCCTTACCTTCCCATGAAGTTTTGATGCCTATTTGATGAGTCAACCCAACAGTCGTCTATTGGCGACAAAATTCGCCAGAAGCATAATGAAACTAAATTACATGCCGACTAGTTTGTGTTCGACAACCATTACAGCACAACACCCACTCTCCTTTCTCTCCGTAGATTACTCCGATATGCGGAAGCCCCCGCTATCAGCCGGTTGAAACCAGATCTCTGTAGGCAGAAAGAAATGATCGTTACCTTACGGTTACCTTGATGAAACAGACAGTTTAGAATGTACTCGAATTTGTGTTTCAGTTTCTGGGATTCAGCTATTTGCTTCAGTTTAATCAATTGTTACTGTAGTATGCACCTGACGAGATACAGCGAAATATGCCAGGCAATAAATTGTGCAATCTATTGTTTGTGTCTTTTTTGTTTAAATTCACATCGGGGAAACACTTCTTTCATCTCTGTGTCTCTCGCTCATTCTTTCTTTTCTTCTCTCATCTCTCTCTCTCTCTCTCTCTCTCTCTCTCTCTCTCTCTCTCTCTCTCTCTCTCTCTCTCTCACTCAGTCTTTTTCTCAAATACGTTTATTGGTTGAGAATATGGTTTACAATATTTCATATACATTTACACAAGCAAAAATAATAAAATGGCAAAAACAGGATGACCTGGTACCTATACTCCACCAACATTTGAAAGAGAGTAGAAAAAAGCAGGAGACAGAAATAGACAGCGGGTAAGGAAAGGAGGGGCCATTCATGATTATTTGTTGGTGTTGTTGGTAACTTGTTATGGTGGTGGTGATGATGATATGGTTACATCGTTTATACATTTTTTACAGACTAGAAAAACAAATAAAGGGTGGTGATGATGAATTTAAAGTGACCTCACATCTCACCAGCATTTGACAGAAAATGAGAAAGGGAGAAAGAAAAAGATTGTCAGTCTTTCTTTCTCTCTCTCTCTCTCTCTCTCTCTCTCTCTCTCTCTCTCTCTCTCTCTCTCTCTCTCTCTCTTCTCTCTCTCTCTCTCTCGCACCGACATACACATACACGAGTACGCACGCATAAATATAATGAAATTATCAAGTAACAGAAAGTGTATTGATCGGCACCTATAGAAAGAAGTAGAAAGATACTTTGTTTTTTTTTAATAGGAATGACGCATAAATATAGCTCGACCATGCCACAAACCAAAAGTGTTTATATATATGTATATACTTACACATACACACACGCATAACACACGCATACACCCGTGTACTGCTCGACCACAGCTCTAAGAAAGTGTCATAATGACCAAGTTTTGTCATAACTGAATTGACCTGAAAAATGATTAAAAAAAAAAAAAATCCTACTGCTTCAACCTGCAACGAGGGCTTGGCTTAATTTGCGTCCTTGGTCCTTTGTGGTTTGGTAGTGTTCTTCTTTTGTGGCGTGTGGATACGCCTGATGTATTGATTTGTGGCGTGTGGACACGCCTGATGTATTGATGTGTGGCGTGTGGATACGCCTGATGTATTGCTGTGTGGCGTGTGGACACACCTGATGTGTTGCTACTTTGCTCTTCTTGCCATTGTCAGGGTTAGAGATGATCACTTTGCTGAATGTGAAGCGCGCCGTCACTGACTGCACCAGGGCTGCCGTCAAACGCGCCGTCACTGACTGCACCAGGGCTGCCGTCAAGCGCACCGTCACTGACTGCACCAGGGCTGCCGTCAAGCGCACCGTCACTGACTGCACCAGGGCTGCCGTCAAGCGCGCCGTCACTGACTACACCAGGGCTGCCGTCAAGCGCGCCGTCACTGACTGCACCAGGGCTGCCGTGAAGCGCGCCGTCACTGACTGCACCAGGGCTGCCGTCTAGCGCACCGTCACTGACTGCACCAGGGCTGCCGTCTAGCGCACCGTCACTAACTGCACCAGGGCTGCCGTCAAGCGCGCCGTCACTGACTGCACCAGGGCTGCCGTGAAGCGCGCCGTCACTGACTGCACCAGGGCTGCCGTCTAGCGCACCGTCACTGACTGCACCAGGGCTGCCGTCTAGCGCACCCAGACAAGCCTGCCACTGAGCCACGGTGCCACTCACAAGGCTATTTTCAGGGTCCCATTTAACTTCTTTTTTTTTTTTGCTTTGGTGTTTTCGCATCATACATATATATGTAAGCCTTTATTTGTAATGTTTTTTGCAACCTCTTTTTTGTCCTTTTCTTTGGCTTCTTAGTTATTTTTTTTTTCTTATTTTGTATCCAGTCTTTATTTTTCTGGCCACACATGGTATACAAGTAGTTGGGATATTACACAAAAAAATATAGCTAGCTACTGGACAGATTCGCTTGATATTCGGCTGAGTCTGTCTCGACTAAGCTATCGAGGTCGTCTGCGTTTGGGTCATTAGCAGCCCGTGTACGCATCTAGCCAAACGACAACTACCAGCAACAAAGATCTACACCAGTGACCAGTGTAGCCAAGTATCATCAGAGGAAGGAACAACACCCTAGGTAATTATAATCTACATTATAAACTTTTTAAACCGAAACCTAGGGCGTGCGTTTAACCTCTAAATAAATTCGAGAACTTTTACAATTACCGTAGAAAATGGACACTGCGCCCGTAACGACTGAAACACCAGGATCACCAGCACAGAGGGCCGCTCCCCCGGGAGCCGACCCTTCAGGGGGGCCTGATGCCGCCTCGGTAGCGACGCGAGGACCCCCTCGCCGACGAGAGCAGCGGCAGCCTGAGACCAGCACACCAGACATCATGCAGTGCTCGCGCTGCAATAGGGCGTGGCATACAGCTTCGTCCTGCCGCAGCAGCCTATCGTGCAGATACTGTTCTGATGCGCACGAATTCAAGGAGTGCCCGCTGGCTAAAATTGACACTAATTTAAAAAAACCGAACAGCAACCGCAAGTGCTCCAACTGTTCCGGTGCACACAGCGCGAGATACATGGGCTGCCCGTATCTCCAGCAGTGCAAGAAGTCACTAAGAACTGCCCACGAAACAGCTAGAGAGAGAGATACGTGGCACCCAGGTCTCCAGTAGCACCAAAGCAACCAAGTGGGAAGTCAGCACAACGCGCATCAGAGAGCCTAGCCGAAAAGGCGATCACAGCCACAAAGGACCCTGAAATCTCGCTACAAATTTCTGAAATTTTAGCCGAAATCAGAGCTCTCCACACAGAAAAGTCTGACGCTACAGATACCAACGCTGACAGAACCCAGTTGCTAGACCTGATTTCGCAGATGCATGACGAAATCAAAGCCTTGAAAGGCGACAGACAAGATCAAGTCTCGCAGCAAACAAAGTGGCTAGCAGAAGCTGCACAAATGAAAAAAAAAAAAAAAAAACCCTGATAGAAATGACACTAAAACTCCAAACAGAAAAAGCACCAGACGAGACCCGCTGACAAGAAGAAAGGGAGGAGAGAAGAAAGGAAACCGAAGCACTTAAGGAAGCCCGAGAGAGCACTTATAAAGAAGTCACCCTTATGATCCAGGCAAAAGCAGAAGCCGAAGCTGCAGTGCTGGCGGCAAGAACGGAGCGTGCCCTACTAGAGAAAGAAAGAGAGGCCTCCAGCAAAGCTGTAAAGCAACCAAGCCCCAGCAAGGCCGACAAAAGCACAGTTACCGAAGCGGTAATGATGCAGCACCAGGCACCGATGACAGACACCGCTAGGAACGAAGAACCCAAAAATGAAACACCTGCCAGGCAGCTTGCCACCCCACGAGGTAGGCAGAATGCGGCAGCCATTGTAACTTGTGATGCCGACCTTCAAGCGATGCTTGAAGATTTCAACGAGCAAGTGGACCCACACAAGCTGGTGTATAACGACGAAAGCGGCATATATATCAAATATCACTATTTCAAATTCAATCGGGAAGAGCTCGATAAGACAGACAAAACACCAGAAGAAAAAGAAAGGTACGACAAAGTTAGCAAATTCTATGACGTAATCAACACAGCCCTAAACCAGCTCCGGGCGCCAAAGAAAAAGCAGTCGAAAAATGGCACACCCAATAGAAGAGGCTACCGCCAATTCTAAGAGCCACAGGAGGAGCCCACCAAACAAGCCGCCATCTTCACGGACAGCCCAAAACAAACAATCGCCAACCAGACAGACAGCCACCGCACCGGAGCCACACCCACCTGCTTCAGCCCCACAGGAAAATAACCACGTAATTACTCCAGAACTAACCAAAACTCTTAACCTAGTATATTTTCAGGAAAAAGAAGACAACGGAAACCACCACAGGCCACCCGACACTCCGAAGCAGATAGCCGAGGGCATTGCACCTAAGGGGACCAGCATTTGGGAATTCCAGTCTCCATCATGCCACCCCACCCCCACTTCACATGTATTTTAACAAATGCCTTTCACTTTTATTTCAGACCAAGTGACCTCAACCGACCAGGGTGGATCCTACCTCTATCTGTCACTCTCATTCTCCCGACCTAACTATCACATCTCCTGGCACATTCGAGCAAATTAGATCTCTCATTTGCAGCCTATCTCACTTCCACTACTCCTCCACACTCCGTGGGAAAAAAAAAAAAAAACGGGCTGATCACAACAGATTGTGACGGCTCTGGTTGTCATGAAAGGGAACATTGATTATGACGGCGCAACCGATGTTTGTTTGGCTTTTTCCGGCGGTTTACAGATCGGCAACCAAGCAGCAACAGGGCACCAGCACAGCGACCAGCACGAGGCAAGCCAAGCACCAGCAACAGTCAGCTAGTACCCATCGATATCATCACAAAGAGATCTGGACCACACCAGAACCAAAAACCACAATCACCACAGCACAGCAAGGAAGCAAATAACCGTAATATCAGGTGTGACTACACACCACACAAAAAAGGAAACCATATAAGACAGCTAAGGAACCTTCCTCGATATAGCAGGTCTCCGGGCGGCTGAAAGAGGATCAAATTTGAAATTTTTGTTGGACGAATTGGAATTGGAATTGGGAACACACAAAAAACTAGAATGCAGGAAATGCTTCGTAGGATATATAGTTGGGTCGAAGGAGTGAGGCAGAGCGATAGCTTGCTAGGTAAAAGAGTGGAGAAGAAGGTTCCCATGGCCGGGTTCCCGTGGTCTCACATCATTTGGTGGGGCTGGTGGCTGGTCTGCTGGGGTTCGATTATCTGGGATTATGCGGGAAACGTATCCCCGTCTGTTGATCTGCTGATGACTTTTCTGGATTTCAGGGCTGCTATTTACATGGAGGCAGACCCTGATTGTCATTGATTTGTGGTTTTGTGCGAAGTGGGTTACCCTGAACTAAAACTATTTAACAGAATTCAAGTCACCCCGTTTCCGTTCGTCCTTTTGGCCGGGCCTCGAAGCCAGAGCAATTTCAACGGATGCAGTCAGTGATTCAGAGCTTGACTTCTTGCCTCAGAGTTAGCAAACCAACGGCAACAAGATACAACTCGAGGTACACGTCATGGCTGTGGACAGACTGTGTGGCTGCTATCTAGACGAGAGCAAGACAATGGATGAGAGGACGCAAGGAGTCCTGTTGCAAATTATACGCTGGTTGGATCTTTGGGTGCTTTTATATAGAGCTTATGAATAAATCAGACATGGGACCACGTGACTGCATGGCACCAGAAACTGCCAGCCCTGTCATATCTAGAACATGTTTCAGCTAAACGAGACCCCTGCCACCCAACCATATTTAACAGTCCTGTTTTCCTTTTTAAAATACATTGCTTATTATTTCATTTATAAATATAAATATATTTGTTTCCACAATTCAGCACATTTATTATTGTTACGCACTTAAACCAGGCCTAACCTCCCTCTATTCTTGAGGCCACATCCCTTGTGAAAATATGTACAAAGGCTGATGCCAGCCCTCACACACACACAGCATCATGTGATGTTGTGTGTCAGGGCCCAGGTGTGATTCATTATCTGTGGCCCAGGGGCCGAAACAATTTGATGCACCTGGATTCATAAATCATCAGTAACAACAACAACGACGACAACAACAACAACAACAACGAAGCAGACTAGAGGTTTAGCATCCAACATGATTTGCCTGACACTAATCCTTGGATCAATTGTTCTTGACCTATGTACGGTATGTTTTAAACACGCATGAACTTTCAGTCTAATCTCCTTTTGAGACAGCATTTGCATATTGCTGAACTTTCAACATAATCTGATTTTTCCCGAGACGTAGGTAATGACAAACCTGGGCCACCGTCACGCTTATCCAGCGATTGTCACACGAGGCATCAAGGGCCAACCCCTTCTCCACTCTTAGGCTACATTCACAAGCTGTCTTCTTTGGAGTAAACAAGGCAGGTCGAGGGAGGGATCATGATGCATGGGCAACATATGGTCTCTTTAATACTGCCCAGGCTTGGTGCTATGGAGAGGAGAAACTTCATCCCTGGCCTTAATCTGTCTCGGAAACAATTGTGGAAGACTTTTCTGGCATGGGCGGGTCTTGCTAGTCACACTCGCCATCACCATAGACTGTAAGTCTTATGTCTCCTCATAGCGCAATATAACACTATCGTCTGGAAAGACGGAAAAGTGCCACTGATTCTTAACCTAAACTTTCACGCGATATTTTAAAGCTATGTTTTTATGTTACACTCAAGCTACACTTACATATTTAAGGTCTACTCTACATTTTCATGTGAACTCAGAGCTCTTAAAAGCTTACACCAAATGGGTCTCGCCGACTCACCCTCCTAAATTTTGAGAAGGGTTAGTTCAAAAGAGAAGAGAGGATCGACTTCCTTTATTCAAAATGACTCTCCCATAGCTCACATTTAGTTGTGCAGACCTAGAGCAAACTGCAAATCACGACTTACTCAAAACATAAAATCTCTGCTGTCAAAGACAGCCAATCTGGCGTACAGTAGCTACCCTTAAAGATAAACTACAGGGCACCGGTACTCAGGCACATCTGCCTGTTTCTGCCAATGCAAGAAATGATGCATAGTAAAAGCAAATGGCTGAATAGATTGTTTTTACGAAGCCCGGCCCAACTACAAACTGGTTGACCTTTCATTCATGCTTGCTCAGGCTAGTCTACGTGACAGGATGTCGTGTCTGGTGCTAGCAGAAAACATTCTCGTGTACACATATTTAGCACTTCGCCGGCACTGTTGAATTCTGGTGTAGACACATTTGGCTCTCCTTTGAACTTACCCCCAAAATGGCGGCCATATTATGATGCCACATTCTGGCCATAAAATATCCAAAAATATCCGAATGACGGTGTTCACGTATATCTAAAATACAGACTTTCTGCCAAGGAACAAATCTCGGCAAAACTAGGATTATTTGACAATCAATATCAACATTGCACACGGTACTAGTAGCAGACGATAAATACCGACCGTTGACAACAATTTCGAGCGTTTCTGCAGACGATACTAGCAGACCATATTAGCGACCGTTGACCACTTTCGAAACATTACAGACGATGAAAGCCGATTAGCAATACTGTGTTCTTCCGATTGGAGGATTTCTTCTTCTTCTTCTTCTGCCTTTCTATCCCCCAATGGAGCATAGGCCCTCAACCAACTCACGCCAAGTCGTTCTATCCTTCGCCATTACATGGAGCTCTCCCCATGTCCTCCCAATCTTTCTAACCTCATTCTCCAGCTCTCTTCATGTGTTTTTTGGCCTTCATTTATTCCTATGCCCCTGTGGGTTCCAATGCAAAGACATTCTAGTTATGCTGTTCTCCTGTTTTCTCAGTGTGTGCCCTATCCAACGCCAGCGTCTTTTCCTCACCTCCTGATCCACTGGAGCCTGTTTAGTTCTCTCCCAAAGTTCTACATTAGTTATTCTATCATACCATTTTATTCCCTCTATTCTGCGCAGGCACCAGCTAATGAATGTCTGCAATTTATTAGTAATTGCCTTCGTTGTTCTCCATGTTTCCGCCCCATACAATAGTACTGATTTGACATTAGAATTAAAAATTTTTAGTTTAGTATTTCTTTTAATTTCTTTTGACCTCCACAAATTCCCTAGTGCTATGAAAGCCCCTCTTGCCTTTTGTATTCTTATTTTAATATCTCTATCAGTTCCTCCATCTTTATCTACATTACTGCCTAAATGGGTGTACGACTCCACGTCTTGGAGTGGGGTGCCATTAAGAGAAACCACATTACTATTTGCCTGATTTATCTCATTATCTTTGTCTTTCCTTTATGGATATTCAGACCAAGCTGCTGTGATCTCGCATTAAGTATATTTAATTTATCTTGCATCTGATTCCGTGAATGGGACAGAAGAGCAATATCATCAGCGAAGTCCAGATCATCAAGCTGTTTTATAGGGGTCCACTGAATTCCATTCTTGGTGTTAGCAATTACTGTTTTCATAGTCCAGTCTATAGCCAGTAAAAACAAGAGAGGCGACAAAAGACATCCCTGTCGCACACCTGTTTTTATTTCAAATGCATCTGTTAGCTTTCCCTCATGAAGAACTCGACATTTCATGTCTCTATATGTTGCCTTTACTAAGTTGATAATTTTCTGTGGGATTCCATAGTGCCCCATCAATTTCCAGAGAGATTCCCTATCTATGCTGTCAAATGCTTTTTCATAGTCTATAAATCCAATGTAAAGTGGTGAGTTCAGTTCAATACTTTGCTCTATTATAATACGTAAGGTGGCTATCTGATCAGTACAGGATCTGTTTGACCAAAAACCTGCCTGCTCATCTCTTAGCATTTTATCAATAGCATCTTTTAATCTTTCCAAAATAATTCTACTTAATATTTTTCCAGGAACTGACAGCAACATAATTCCTCTATAGTTTTCACACTCCTGTAAATCACCTTTTTTGGGCAGTTTCACAAGATATCCTTCTCTCCAGTCTGCTGGTATTTCTTCGGTCTCCCAGACTTTACTGAATAACCTATGTAGCAATTCTGTTGATGTGTTTATGTTGGTCCTGATGGCTTCAGCTGGGATACCATCTGTGCCTGACGCCTTTCCTTCCTTAAGAAGATTTATAGCTTTTCTAATTTCCTCTTTGGATGGTATCTCACAGTTGATATCCAGTTCCATTTCTAAAGGCTGGATATCTGGGGTAACCTCTGGGCCTGGTCTATTTAGAAGCATTTCAAAATATTCAACCCATCTGTCCATTTGATCTTTAGTGTTAGTAAGTACCTTTCCTTGACTATTTTTGATAGATCCAGTTGGCTGACTATATTTACCTACTAATTTTCTTGTGTTACTGTAAAGTTCTCTGAGGTTTCCTTTTGCTGCTGCTGTCTCCGCTTCTTGTGCTAGATCATTTAGATATTTCACTTTATCTGCCCTTATATGCCTCCTAACTTCCTTGTTGGCTTCTGTGTAATTCTTCTGAGCTCTAGCTTTAGCAGCTCTAGTTTTGCTATTGTTTAATTCTGCCTTTTTACTTTTCCTATCTTCAATCAGTTTAATGGTTTCTGGTGTTATCCATGCTTTATGTTTCCTTTCTTTCTTGCCAAGAACTTCTACACAAGATTCCTTCCAGATTCCTTTGATCTGATCCCAGCAGACTTCTGTGTTGACATCTTCAGCTAACTGCTGCAACACCTGGTACTTATTAGAGACCGTAACTGAGAACTGTTCCTTAATTTCTTTATTGGAGGATTTAGCAGCGGTAAATGTCAGACTTGTCGGCATGCGCCACACGCGATCAAACTCATCGCCGAGGAGTATCCTCCGCGCCGCTACGCGCGGCGCGGATGCGGGGCTAAACTAGGTGCCTGGGACTCAAGAGTAAAGTAATTGGAGGAAGTTGCAGGAGATGCGGTAGCTGCTGCTCGTGAGTCCCAGCCATCTAGTTTAGTTCCCCCATCTACGCTACGCGTGGCGCGGGGGATACTGTCGGCGGTGAGGCACACTGGCAGAAGCAGGTCCGCAAGTAACGTATCGCCGAGACCCTGTTAGAGCATATATTTCGTTATGCGGAGCCGGCACATATATTGTTGATAGAACTGAGCCCCAATCGGATATTTTTGGATATTTTATGGTCAGAAATTGGCCAATTTAGCTCTCTTTCAGACGGCATCATAATACGGCCACCATTTTGGGGTTAAGTTCAAAGGAGAGCCCACATTTGATACTTGCCATAGCTGTTGTGTTGTGATTCTCTGTGTGTGACGGTGGGAATAGACTGCGTCCCTGATGCAGCTACTCGAGGGGTCCAGATACAAACAAATCCCCCCACACTCTCACAGAATCACCTGCGCTCACATTCACACATGCACGCACGCAGCCCTTCACACACGAAGAAACTAATAGACGAATAGACTCCGGTGAACAATACAACCAGAGAGCAAAGATGGAGACAGCTCGAATGTACCACGGCCTTGGGCAAAAAGCTTTCGACCACAATGACAATACTGAAGTTACCGTGACGCAGACAGGTAATACCAGTCACGGGTTTTCCTTTCAATACAGGTCAGGTGTCCCACGTCCTTGACCCGGGCCAGTTAACAGCTAATGTTGTTGCACCCGACAATCTCCGGGTGTAGCTAATAGGCATGTCGTAACAGTTGACTAAATCCCCACACACTGCCAAGGATCAAGACATTCCAACTGATCAACAGACCGCGGGAATTACTAACAAACATATTGTAAAAGTCGACTAACTTCAAAGTTGGAGTGCAGCTACCTGAAGAAAGCTGACCGTCCAGAAGGCAATGGCAAACTACTGGACGTAAATTTGCCTAGAAAAACCACGTAACAGCCAGGGGCTGTTGGGGCTGGTTCTGCAAACTCCTGTAAAGGATACGCAACTAACCTTAGATATAATTAAAAAGGAGTAGGAAGAGGAAGAAGAATAATAGTAAGAAGAGGAGGAGGAGGAGCAAGAATAAAAATAGGAAGAAGAAGACGACGACAAAGAAGAAGAAGGAAAAGAAGAAGAAGAAGACGAAGAAGAAGAAGACGAAGAAGAAGAAGAGTGTTGGCTGTGTGTGTGTGTGTGTGTGTGTGTGTGTGTGTGGGGGGGGGTGATGAAAGGTAAGAGGGAAATGGAAGAAGAAGTGTAGTAGGAGGAGGAACAAAAGGAAGAAGAAGAGGAAGAGTAGTTTGGGCTGTGTGGTGTGTGTGTGTGTGTGTGTGTATGTGTGTGTGTGTGTGGGGGGGGGTGATGGAAGGTAAGAGGGAAATGGAAGAAGAAGTGTAGGAGGAGGAGGGACAAGAAGAAGAAAAAGAAGAAGAAGAGGTAGAGTAGTTTGGGCTGTGTGTGTGTGGTGTGGTGTGTGGTGTGGTGTGTGTGTGTGGTGTGTGTGTGGTGTGTGTGTGGTGTGTGTGTGGTGTGTGTGTGGTGTGGTGTGTGTGTGGTGTGTGTGTGTGGTGTGTGTGTGTGTGTGTGGTGGTGTGTGTGTGGTGTGTGTGGTGTGTGTGTGTGTGTGGTGTGGTGTGTGTGTGGTGTGTGTGTGGTGTGTGTGTGGTGTGTGTGTGTGGTGTGTGTGTGGTGTGTGTGGTGTGTGTGGTGTGTGTGTGGTGTGTGTGTGGTGTGTGTGGTGTGTGTGTGGTGTGTGTGTGTGTGTGGTGTGTGTGGTGTGTGTGGTGTGTGTGGTGTGGTGTGGTGTGATAGCAAGTAAGAGGGAAATGGAAGAAAAAGAATCACATGAAGACAGAAAGAAAGTGAGGGAGGAAGGAAAGAGGAAGTAGGAAGACTGACAAAAAAATGAGAAGATGAAAAAGAAAGGGGCAGAAAAAACACACCAAGAAAAGAAAGAATGAAGCGAATAAACGAAGGAAACAAATGAATAAACGAAGGAAACAAATTAATAGCATAATGCAAACAGGATAGACAGAAGAATGTCACTTCATACAACATTGGGGAACTCTAACCCGAGAGATTTTAACCAGTAGTTAGTGAATTAATTACACTTGGTTCTTATCAAACGCAATGTTTACATTATGCTAATTTGGTAAACCATTGCCTATCAATCAAATGCTGTAAATTCATTAAATTGTTGCAGCTCGTATTATCGGTTTTGGCAATTTAATTTTTTTTATTACAGAAAATGAAACATGGTAAAGTTTCGCTTGTGGACTGTGAACTATACAAGTAGTAAATCAGTGGCGATTGAGTGACCTAAAAACCGCACGCATGTGACAATGAATAGGCTGTACACACAAGCTGGGCACAACTGCCAAGGACACCACAGTCGTATATAAAACAGCTGATGGCCGGTATAAACAGGTCAACAGGGACTAAGTGCTTGAAGAGCTACCTCAAGCCGAGCTTCAATGGTGTAGTCAGTAGACTGTACCGCTGGTCTAGTATCGCAGTGTATTGGGGCCGAACGACTGTGTAGTTTCCTGGTTTGACGTCGAGCTGAAGTGTGTTAGCATTTAGTGTCTTGATCGCTGTGTCACGTTGGAAAAGGGGGCGTTGTTCCGTGTCGTTTCTGACTCCACGAGCCATCATGAGCCGGTAAGTTTTACAAACGACTAGCTAATTTCTGCGTTAAATTGACTGATTGTTCTCTTACGATCAATTATCTTTTCACCTGATATTGTGCTTTGCAATGTGTGATTTATTTGAGTGGATTGTATTTAGTCTCCGTTTTATTATTATTATTTATTTCTACTCATGTAAATAAGCGCAACTGTGTCTTATCTTCGTTAAAGTTTTGTCTCAGGCTCCTCCGGCAAATGCTCATTTCACTTCCTGCTGTCTCTGTACGCTTCACTCCTGTCACTTTACATTTCCCTACCTCCCTTCCCTTTCTCCCTTCTCTTTGCACATTACTCATGGCTTTGTACACTTTACTCCCTCCCGTCTCTTTGCACTTTACTCCCTCCCGTCTCTGTGTACTTCACTTACAGTTCTATACACTTCTTCGACTCCCTCTCCGTACAATTCACTTCTGTCACTGTACACCGCACTTCTGTCACTGTACACCGCACTTCGGTCACAGTAAACTTAATTCACTTCAGTTTTATAAGCTTGCAGCAATGCAATATTTTAACTCATCAACTTAGAGTTAATCATGTGCAGTTGTTCTTCTTTTTGTTTCCTTCGCTTGAAATAAATATCTATATCTGCAGTTCTGTCTTGAGTATGAACTTCATTTGAGGCTGACTCCCAGTGTTTGCAGATATAGATAGATATATTTCCTGCAGCGTTTGTGCCTGGCATCCTAATTTTTGGTGGTGCGCCTTTTGGCTGGCTGCCTCCGACTTACAGCACCTTATTGTAGTTATTTTGGTACGCTAGATCAACGTACTGGCATATGGGACTATTCACATGACATATCTTGATGTCATAATCTCATCAAAACTAAAAATTTACATTGATGGCAGAGTGTAGGAATTTTGTGAAAAATTCGAGACGTGAAAATCCACTCTTTTTCTTAGCTGTCAATGGCTGTAAACTCCTGCGGTAAGATCTGGCTATGTGGTAAGATCTGGCTATGTGGTAAGATCTGGCTATGTGGTAAGATCTGGCTATGTGGTAAGATCTGGCTATGTGGTAAGATCTGGCTATGTGGTAAGATCTGGCTATGTGGTAAGATCTGGCTATGTGGTAAGATCTGGCTATGTGTCCAACTCAAGACTCTCGTCTTGTTCCAGAACTTTAGTTTTGCTCGCAAATCCGTTTTACAGTTCTGGCTTATTTGTATGCAGACTGTTGGCTCCTTGCCTGTCAGGCAGATGCACACTGACTTCAGAAGAAACACCTAACTAGTCTACTCTTACGACATGCTTGTCTACTTTTCCCTCTCCACACACACACAATGGGACCCGGAACCCTCACCGGGATGTAGTAAATACAGAATCAACACCTGTTCCTTCACCACAAACACACAGCTGATCTGCCTCCCTCTTCATCTGGCTTTAGTGACACCTGATTGTGACAGTCACCTACTGACTAAACACAACAGCATTTGTCCGTTAAATACCCCTCTTGGCTGGAACTAAATGGACAATCGAAACGCATTCATCTTTAAATCTTTTTTTCTTTTTCTATAGGTGGTTCTGTTTTTGGCTAGTAATTACTGTAGCTGTCCATTTATCGTGTTAACAATTCCACACGTATCTGCTGTGAGTGGTCAGTGTAATGGTACCATTGATATAGAGCTAACCTGACCTGTGACGTTTGTACAGAAGACCCCGTCTACAGGTCTAGAAAACCGTCTACACAGTGATACGACCTCAAAGACCACATATTACTTGGTCAGGCATTGATACGACCTCAAAGATCAAAGACCACATATTAGTTGAGTAGGCATAACGATCCCCCCCCCCCCTTTTTTTTAACAAATGGCTCTTGATTTTCTTGGAAAATATGACAGCTCTAAAAAACAAAACAGTACTGGAAACAAAAGTGAATGAAACTGGGACTGACATCCCTGCACTAGGGACATTCACATACTTGTTCAGTCTCCTTCCTCGGTCGGTAGCTAGGGAGGAGTTCCCAAACTGGTGGTGCCAGTTGCAACATCATTAAAAGGTTCGCCTGCCCCCCCCCCCCCCCCCCCGGGTATACAATCGTCCGGACCCTCAGCTCACTGCCGGCTAAATGTATGCTCTGTTTGTACCCCCACCCCACCCCACAACACACCCCCCCCCCCCACCACCCACCCCATGCATTGTTCACTTGAGAAAAGACAAGTGTGAGGACTGTATGACCACAGTCAGTTCTAAAATATCCTCCGGTTGACACATCTATGTTTATCAATGAAAACACACATAGAGAGAAAACCGACAGTTAGAGACAGAAAACATTACTGCCTATCTTATCTGTCTAGTCGCCTTCGTGGTTATGTACCCAAATATAGATCTCTGACCACAAACAGCTTCGATTAAACTTTCTGTAATCCATACAGGACGCTTTAGGCGGCTTTTCCAATGACAATCTTCTTTTTGAGTGCGCACCTGTTGCAAAGATTGCTTCAGGACAATTTCACAACGTAATGTGTTACTGCCGCATGATGTGCTAATTTAGAGGAGCATCTTATCCCGTCACAGCTGTGGTTTGGGTAGCCGAGGTCCAAGGTTGTCATTATTTCATACAGCGTGGCGCCTAGAGCTGGGGAACATTGTAAAATCTTCAACTTGTGTGCACCCCCCTCCCCCGTGGCAACGCCACATTTTCAGCTTTTCAAGCTTTTCAAGCTGAAAACCAAACCTCTATTGAATTTAAATATCTTCGAACAAAATTCACTAAAGATAGTAAATTAGACGAAGAAATTGACATTCGATACAGTAAATGTATAGTCAGGCCAAATATTAGGACAGTTAGCTCCCCTCTTACAGCATAAGGCAATCGCAGCCAGCACAAGGAAACATCTCATACAAAACAAATTCGTTCACATCCTAAGCTATCAGTGCCAGACGTGGTCACTCTCAAGAAAACATACAAGAAAATTAGTAACCATGGAAATGAGGTGTCTGAGAAAGGCTCTAGGAGTGACCAGAAGAGATAAAATCTGGAAGAAGGGCATACGAGATGAAGTCGGCACAGAACCAATTCCAGATTACATACAAAGACAGCAAATCAAAGGGTTTGCCCACTTGGAGAGAATGCCTTCTGATGCTATACAATTCAAGGCATATACCAAAAGAGGAGAGGGATGCAGAGGACAAGGTAGACCAACAACAAAATGGGAGAAACTTTAGAGAAACTTTACAACATCACGATGTGCCTATGGTTAAAGTAGCCAGAAGAGCACGAAGCAGGACCTTGTATCTCCCTCGACACCCCAAGCGGCAAAAGAGGCCGTAAAGAAAAAGAAGAAGACTGCTAAGGCAGCACATGTCAGCGATTACGTCACATTTGAAGAGACTGTTGCCCTTTGTGAAATGGATGTCGACCACTAAGGCAGCATTAAGTAGGGAATTGCATGTGATAAATAAGATATGAATCCCACAGGACTGAAATGTTGGTATGGTGTCCTTGTTATAGTGGAGAAAGATCGGGTTCGAGTCTATATGTAATTTATTTATTTATTTAATATGTGAGAAACATAGGGATGCTACACCTCTGGCTAATTGCCCCTTCCACAGCCAACACACACACACACACACACACACACACACACACACACACACACACACACACACACACACACACCCTCCTTTCTCAAGCGCCTCGAGCACATTCTGGGCCCTCATAGACATGGTTCCAGGCAAGATTCTACCAAGTGAAAGGCCGTTTATAATATTTATGGATGCTGGAATACACGCATGTTGTATTTTTAGATCCCCGTCGGCACTACAGAGTTCGTGCACCATGCTGAAATTTTATTTGATCTTTTACAACAGACAAAAACCAAAGCAGACAAAGAAGGATTAATGTGTTGGTGGACATTTAATGTGTTGGTGGACATTTAATGTGTTGGTGGACATTTAATGTGTTGGTGGACATTTAATGTGTTGGTGGACATTTAATGTGTTGGTGGACATTTAATGTGTGGGGAGTGAAGACATTTAAGAGAGTGGCGGTAACAGAAAGGCAAAAACTGCGCACACAAAAGAGTTCAATATAAGTAGATTATGATGGAGATCGAGATGATGGCGAAGTAATAACACACAGGCAGATCTGCAAGCATTTGTGATCGTCAGCTGGAAATAGAAGGACAATCACAATGGAGGTCGGTGATATCTATAACCTTGATCCTCGGGGCTAGGAGTGGTGAAGAGGAAGAATAAGAAAATAGATTGAGGCAAACATGCAACTGCTTACGGTTACAGATCTATTTTTATCCTGATGTATTTGTGGTTTACTCAACTTGCTCAAATGGAGAGAGGGAAGAAGTTGGGGGGGGGGGTGGCGGGGCAGGGAGGGAGGGAGGGTACATTTGAGAGCAAGAGACAACCAGATGAGGGTCCGTGTCAGCGTGTCAGTGCGTTCAGGTGATGATCCCGAGTGATAGGCTCCCACTCTTGTCGTGCACTGTGGCTAAATAAAGGTTAAAGGTGGCATTTTCATTTATAATTGTGAGAACCATCGGTAGAAGAGATCATCGTCATTATCATGTGTCGTGCCGAGGATCGTGGGCTGTTATGATTCAGCAGATACGGTCATCAGCCTGTGACTAGCTCTGTGATTGCTGCCGGTTATGTCTGGTGTGTCAGACCATTCACCAGGATGCAATAAGTCACACACTAAGAGAGAGAGAGAGAGAGAGAGAGAGAGAGAGAGAGAGAGAGAGAGAGAGAGAGAGAGAGAGAGAGAGAGACCGACGGACACACAGACAGACGATGGAGATAGATGGAGACAGACATATAGATAGATAGATAAATATATAGATATATAGATAGACAAATAAATTTATTTTGTAATATCCATAAACTATGATTTGTTATCCTTTTGGCTCAGTGCTATGGATATAGCGACCCTTCGGCCTTGATTCCATGATAGGTACCGTTAATCTGGGAGAAATGTGGCTTTTCTGCCTACCCTTCAATAGTGAACCCAGACCACAAGGAGTTCGTCACCCGGTCACGGCGAAGTCAGGTTTAACCAACTACGCTAGAGAGCCGGGCAGATAATAGATAGATAGATAGATAGATAGATAGATAGATAGATAGATAGATAGATAGATAGATAGATAGATAGATAGATAGATAGATAGATAGATAGATAGATAGATAGATAGATAGATAGATAGATAGATAGATAGATGGATAGATAGATAGATAGATAGATAGACAGACAGACAGACAGACAGACAGACAGACAGACAGACAGACAGACAGACAGACAGACAGACAGACAGACAGACAGACAGACAGACAGACAGACAGACAGACAGACAGACAGACAGACAGACAGACAGACAGACAGACAGACAGACAGACAGACAGACAGACAGACAGACAGACAGACAGACAGACAGACAGACAGACAGACAGACAGACAGACAGACAGACAGACAGACAGACAGACAGACAGACAGACAGACAGACAGACAGACAGACAGACAGACAGACAGACAGACAGACAGACAGACAGACAGACAGACAGACAGACAGACAGACAGACAGACAGACAGACAGACAGACAGACAGACAGACAGACAGACAGACAGACAGACAGACAGACAGACAGACAGACAGACAGACAGACAGACAGACAGACAGACAGACAGACAGACAGACAGACAGACAGACAGACAGACAGACAGACAGACAGACAGACAGATAGATAGATAGATAGATAGATAGATAGATAGATAGATAGATAGATAGATAGATAGATAGATAGATAGATAGATAGATAGATAGATAGATAGATAGATAGATAGATAGATAGATAGATAGATAGATATAGAAAGAAGAGAGAGAGAGAGAGAGAGAGAGAGAGAGAGAGAGAGAGAGAGAGAGAGAGAGAGAGAGAGAGAGAGAGAGAAACGACCAACAATATGACAGCTCTAAAAGTCAAAGATGGAGCTTGTGTTTTGAGTAATATCCAACACCGAGATATATTGCCGCTGCTTGATTAAACAGAAATTGTTGGCGGGCCAACAGTACATTTCCGCAGACCTGTGGTTGAAAACAATTAGTTACCGTACCAAATAATGTCATGCATATAGGACAACACAACCAGCAGAAATAACGACAGTATCAACAGTTATCAGAGGAAGCTGGCATACATCTCGAGGAGAAGCCAACAGAGCATCAATAAACAGGCAGTGAACTGAGAAACAAATAAAAGCAGAAAATAATGACGTCAAAGAGAAACCCCGAAACGGCCGTAGATGATAGTGACCAAAGGGGCGGTGCTGGACTCCATTCATGATATCAAAAATAAATAAATAAATAAGGTAGAAAGTAATGAAGGAATAGATTCTATGTGACGTACAAACACCACACCAAGATGATGATGACGGTGATAGAAGAGATAGGTAATAATTAGAAAATAGAGAACATACAAGACAACAGGAGCACATAGCAAGCGAAATCATAAAGTTCTCAATCAACACGGTAGACAAGGCATGTCGGGACGGTGTTTTGTCGGCACAGACACCAGGAAGGAATATCCAGGGTGGAAAGTTTGACTGAGTAGGGAAATGTGGTAGGTAACCAAACAGGAAGGTGTTTTGGGGTTATAAAAGTGGGAAATATCGTTAGCTTCCTCGTGTGTCCACACAATTACACACATACTAGCGACACAAGGAAAGCATTGCGATGGTTGCGGGAAGGCTGGGTCTTCCTAATTTTCTAGATTTTGTTTCTTTTCCTCTTTCCGCTCTCTCCCTGCATGCACTCTCCCCTTTCTTCTGTTTCTGTATGCCTTTCTGTCACTCTTCCTTTTTCTTTGCTAACTTCCCCTTCCCTTGTTAGCTGTCTTTCATTCTCCGCTTTTCTCTTTCAGTCTCTTTCTGTTTCATTCTCTGTACTTTTCTTCCTCTTTCTCTACCTCTCTTTGTCTTTCTATCATCATATCTTTCTCTTTCTATCTCCCACGATCTCTCTCTATCTCCCACGATCTCTCTCTATCTCCCATGCTCTCTCTATCTCCCACGATCTCTCTCTATCTCCCACGATCTCTCTCTATCTCCCACGATCTCTCTCTATCTCCCATGATCTCTCTCTATCTCCCACGATCTCTCTATCTCCCACTATCTCTCTCTATCTCCCACGATCTCTCTCTATCTCCCACGATCTCTCTCTATCTCCCACAATCTCTCTCTATCTCCCACGATCTCTCTCTATCTCCCACGATCTCTCTCTATCTCCCACTATCTCTCTCTATCTCCCACGATCTCTCTCTATCTCCTACTATCTCTCTCTATCTCCCACGATCTCTCTCTATCTCCCACTATCTCTCTCTATCTCCCACGATCTCTCTCTATCTCCCACTATCTCTCTCTATCTCCCACGATCTCTCTCTATCTCCCACTATCTCTCTCTATCTCCCACTATTTCTCTCTATCTCCCACGATCTCTCTCTATCTCCCACGATCTCTCTCTTTCTCCCACGATCTCTCTCTATCTCCCACGATCTCTCTCTATCTCCCACGATCTCTCTCTATCTCCCATGATCTCTCTCATATCTCCCACGATCTCTCTCTATCTTCCACGATCTCTCTATCTCCCACGATCTCTCTCTATCACCCACGATCTCTCTCTATCTCCCACGATTTCTCTCTATCTCCCACGATCTCTCTCTATCTCCCACAATCTCTCTCTATCTCCCACGATCTCTCTCTATCTCCCACGATCTCTCTCTATCTCCCACGATCTTTCTCTATCTCCCACGATCTCTATCTCCCACGATCTCTCTCTATCTCTTACGATCTCTCTCTATCTCCCACGATCTCTCCCTATCTCCCACTATCTCTCTCTATCTCCCACTATCTCTCTCTATCTCCCACGATCTCTCTTTATCTCCCACGATCTCTCTCTATCTCCCACGATCTCTCTCTATCTCCCACGATCTCTCTCTATCTCCCACGGTCTCTCTCTATCTCCCACGATCTCTCTCTATCTCCCACGATCTCTCTCTATCTCCCACGCTCTCTCTATCTCCCACAATCTCTCTCTATCTCCCACGATCTCTCTATCTCCCACAATCTCTCTCTATCTCCCACGATCTCTCTCTATCTCCCACGATCTCTCTCTATCTCCCACGATCTCTCTCTATCTCCCACGATCTCTCTCTATCTCCCACGATCTCTCTCTATCTCCCACGATCTCTCTCTATCTCCCACGATCTCTCTCTATCTCCCACGACCTCTCTCTATCTCCCACGACCTCTCTCTATCTCCCACGATCTCTCTCTATCTCCCACGATCTCTCTCTATCTCCCACTATCTCTCTGCACCTTCCCTTTGAGCATGCACATTTGTTGTTTTCGTCAATTCGTCTTTCTTTCTTTCGCTCTTCTTCCTCTCTCCCTTATCTCTCCTTTTCACCAACCCCTCCCTGTCACAAAATATGTGCAGAATGTTATATTTAGGTATTACGTGCATGTATTGATCTTCAACATTACCAGTTGAAAGACATGAGAAGGTGCAAAACGAAGCAATGCGCATTATTTTGGGGTACACTGGAGACACCTCTTGTGTAGCAGTGAGGTACCTTCTTGACTTCCCTACCATGAACTACAGGATCAAGATCTGGAGGGCTCGTGTATACCTCAAGATAAGCTTAGATCTAAAACACCCTTGGCACTACACACTCTTCAAGAAAAAGGGCAATAGACTTCCTAGAGGATGACATCGTGCAGGTCTGCAGACTTACAGATATCCATCCAGGTCAGGAATGGATACCAGCATCTAAAGCGCACAGTCCCACATTCCCCTGTGTCATGAAGCTTGATAGGAGGTGTCGGGAGCAATATCCCACTGCTGTCAACGCTGAGGTCTGCACGCTTATCAGTGACAAGTCAGATGAGACAGATGTGCTGATCTTCATAGACGGGTCCCATATACGAGAACATAAGAATGCATGGGAATTTACAGCTCGCTCTTCAGGCAGAACAGTTCAAGAAGCCAACAGTGCCTTCTCCATGACTACCAGCAGCATGACGATGGAGATGATGGCGGTGACACAAGATTTCATGTGGCTAGAATCACAGAACTATACCCGCATGTGAGTGAGTGTGCGCGCGCGCGCGTGTGTGTGTGTGTGTGTGTGTGTGTGTGCGCGCGCGTGTGTGCTGAGTGATTCGTTGAGCATGATCCGGCGGGTCAAGGTAGGCTGGTTACGCAGACAGAGGTTTGAATAATTGCAAAACTCTCCTGTGTGTGCAGTTCATATTTGTCCCAGGTCATGCAGGCGTTGTTGGTAATGAAAGAGCTGATAGACTGACAGGTGCCACCCTAATTTTAGATGGTCGGCCCATGGATCACATGGACATTGTCAATGCTCTTAGAGAGATAGGATATTCTGAAGATTTTGGAAGCAACATGTCCACATCATTGCTAAGAATATGAGAACTGGGAGTAAAGATTGGCACAGCCAAGCATGAGAAGCACACCGGACGCACACAAAGTCTTGTCAACCAGCACAGGACTGGCATTATCAACCATGCGAGGCTGATGAACATGTTGAGAGGGCAATTTGAGCACCTATGGATTTGTCTGGAGTGCTGTGAAGATAATCCAAGTCATAATAACTCATTAGCAGTTAAGGAACTATTAACAATTATGCATTGTGGGATAAGCCGGTCACTGTGAACCTGAGGCAAACACATTAACCCTTTATCACACCCCCTCCCCCTGCCCCGCCCCCACCCACCCCCACCCCCGCATCTGCTTGTACACAAGCGAATAAGTCATTATATAACATTTAACACACATCAGTGCAATACCAGAAATTTAACACGTTTCATCTGTGTAATATGTAACGTGCTCCATCATGTATGTAAAAGCTGACATATTGCTGCACTTTTTAACACTTCAGCCTGTGTCACATGTGAGGAGACTAACTCGTGTTTTCATAACACAATCAATAATTGTATATTATAACAGGCCAGATAACAGACACAACCAGATGCTTAAAAATGCAGATCACTTGCACACATTGGCTGTGATGGAGACAGTTTTGGACGAAGAACTCGACAGGCTGGGTAAGTCTAAGTAACGGGATAGAGAGAATGTGTGATCGTTACAGTTTTGGAAAAGAAATTACACAAACTGTGCTAGTCAAAGTAACAGAATAGAGAATTAGACATACTTGGTAAGTCTAAATAATGGGAAATAGAATTAGACAGACTACAAGTGTAAGTAATGAAATAGATGATTAGACATTCTTGGTAAGTAACAGAAGAGAGAACTAGACAGGCTTGGTAAGTCTAAGTAATGGGATAGAGAACTAGAGAAAGTCAAAGGAACAGTATAGACAGAATGTGTGATGCAAATAGATTTAGAATAAAACTAGACAGGCTTAGTAAATCTAAGTAATAAAATAAAGAACTAGAAAGACTTAGTAATTCTAAGTATTGGACTATAGAACTAGTTAGGACAGAGTAAGTAAAAGAAACAGGATTTAGAGACTTCCATAGAGACATAGAGAAACTAGACAGGCTGGGTGAGGCTAAGTAAGTAACAAGAAGGAGCAGTGCTGCTTGGAGGTAGGTATGATGTGGCTACTAAGGATACCTTGGATGGCCAGAGTAATTGAAACAAGAACATGAACAAATGAAATGAAATAATAACATTCTAGATGGAGGTAAAGGCATTGGTGAGAGATCATCTAGGTGAATGGAAACATCAGTTAGAAAGTGCTGACTGAGGAACATGACGCTAGAATGTCAAAGATGGCGTTAGGAATTGAAGGTCGTCACTGGATACTTTGTGCAGTACTTTGGCACTGTAGAAGAGACTTGTAGTTCATCCTTTCACTGTTCTTTGTTTTTTTGGTGTGTTTTATCGATGAGTTGCTGAGCTGAGATGCTGCCTGCACTGAAGCACATAGGGAGATTTCTATGCGCACTTAAACTGACAATGAAGTCAAATCAACGAAAGAAAGAAATTAGAGGTCTTAGATAGAGGTCTTAGAACACAACAACATAATACTGTAAAACAGGAGTGCCTCACACTTAAGTTGGGGGTGGGGGGGGGGTGTTGGGGGGGGCACACAATAAAGGCTTTAGCAGACACACACACACACACAAGGGGGTGGTTCCTTCAGAGTCAGAGTGCTTCTGCCTGAGAGGCTAGGAACAAATAGTCTGCATAAAAATAAGCCAGATCTGTAAAACAGATATGCATGCATTAAACAAGACCAAATACCCCTAAATAGTCACCTTTTATGATATGCCTTTTGGACGGCGGGTGGCGGGATGTCTGTTATTTTCCTTAAGAATGTGGCCGCAGATCCCAAATGGAGGGGGAGTGGGTGGGATGTGTCAACTGAAAGGAACAACTATTGCGACTGTGCTGTAAATTGACATTACAACAGTTATGTCCTTGGATGAATGAAAAAGAGGAAGTTGAACACACATATTCAGTGACTGTGGGCAGTTTGAGAATTCATGCAGCCACTGACGCACTCTGTACCTGACTAATGAGAAAGCACATTACATAGAAGTCATCATTTAATCAAGTATATCCTGTTTAACACATCTGGGTTATGAATGGAAAATACAGAGCTGTTTCTATTTCAGAAATGAACATTTATGCCTATCAATTATGTTTGGTTATTCAGTATCGCCTAGCTTGTGTATTAATCGTATAACACCGATTGTCAAGTTCAAAATATTTGAAGTGTATTTTTAAACAGTTTTGTACAACATATGTCCGCAGAAAATGAGTATGACTGGTGCTGCAGAAAATATGTCTACCTTCAGGCTCTGGACAGTGACTCTGCCTACCTGCGCCATGTGGCCATGCACATACAGAAGTCGAGGGGCCTCATAGACATGTTGAGGCCACTACTAGAGGACACGTTTGAGGAGAAACTGGTGAGTGGTCAAATCTTCTTGAGGCACACCATGATCATCAGCTGTCAGTTCAGACAATTTTCTCCACAGAGAATTCCTCCTCCTTCTTCTTTTCTTTCTCTTACTTCTCATTTTTCTTCATCTTTATTGGTGGTGGTTATAGTCAGAGCATCTCCACACCCTTCCCCACTTTCTCCTAGTGCTAATCCCTCTGCTTCTGCACTCACTTCTGTTTCTTGTTTCTTTCTTTCTCATCCATTTTCCTCTACAACTCTTTATTTAAGTTACTTGTGCTCATTTATCTAAACAAAAATACAATGTCTACTGTCACTGCGACAAGTCTGTCACTCACCTTTCTTTTCTGTAGACAGGTATGAGCATTGGTTAGTTGGGATAGCTTTTATCTTATAAAGGTGTCCATTTTGAGTCAAAGAAATTTTGTCTTTTGTGATGACTCTAGTTGAGGACACAAACCTATTGGTAAATGCTGTCGGTTCTGTGAATTTTTGTACATTCTCTTGGTAAGTCTGTTGCTTCTTTCAGGAGACCAGTGAAACTCTTTCTTTACAATTAATGCTTCTGACAGACTGTCAGCTGCCTCAGTCGTGAGAGCAACAACAAGTGCTAGGATCTATGGACCCAAAAAAAGGGGGGGGGGAAGGGGAGGCCCCTGTGCTGTAAGCAGAAAGCTGAGTGAAATGTTCCATGGATATTCTTGTTTAGAGATTCTCCACTTTATTATCTTTAGTCTGGCACATAGATAGATCTTCTGAAATGCAGTCAATCATTCATCATCATCATCATGTAGCAGGTCCTTTGCAGCATGTCACTTTCACCAGAGTCAGCCTAAAAGAAACTTGGTCTATCACCAGCTCTCCCACCTCACCCAAAGAATGAATGGATGAATCAAGAAATTATATCACTGAGATATTTCAGTGAATTATCTCTCTTTACGTACTGCCGTCTTATCAGTTATTTTAAAAACACTGCAATACTGCCATTTTATCAGTTATTTTAAAAACAATACATTACTGCTGTCTTATCTGGATTGATGATCCAGCCTGTTTGCTCACAACACTCACCAACCTTACCTACAGCGAACTGCACTTCTCTAAATATTTATGTTATATTTTTTCTCTGTGGGTAGACTATGACATTGTCAGCAAAAGTCAAGATTCTCCCAATACCCACTTCTTCTGTCCTGCTGTGTATACACTGAAAAACCTGGGGAAGTAGCGGAACCCTGTGGGAGGCCAGGTGGGATACGTGGTTCTGAGCTCCATGAGCCTGGGTGAAAGGCAGTCTGCCCCCTCATACAGGACTGGTGCAATCCAATTGACTGACCTCTATATCCATAAGTGTGTACAGTAAAACTTCATATCTAACCCTGCTATATACATCTTCTAAATCAAGTGCCGCCACCACTGTTTCATGTTTATGTTGAAACCCCTCATATACATTGTCAGCCAGAATCATGGCACTTTTCCAGATTTCCTTTCTTGGTCGTTAACTTCCTAACCCTCTCGATAAGAGTCTACATTTTTTCAAGGTAATCCTGTAATTGTCTTCTTTGCCTATTTTATTCTGAGAATCCCTCTATAGCATTTCAGTTCTAAAAGCCCTATTGCCTACTCAGTGTGTCACTTAAATCCTGTCTTTATGCTTGTCGGTCCCTGCTCTCCTTGCTGCTACCATGCCTTCTGCTTATTTGTTCGTGTCCTCAGTCGATTGTGGCAATTTATATGGCCAAAAAATATTTTAGTTTCCCAGACAAGATGCTGTTCACTAGTTGGTCTGCCTTGATGTTGAGATATTTTAGGATGTCGATATTTGTCTTCTCTGCCCATGGTCTTCTGAGACTTCTCTAGAGCATTCAGCTCCAATGCTCCTTGTTTCTTCCATGGGGACTGCTAGATAGTCCATGACTCACATCTAAATGTTTCTTCCATGGGGACTGCTAGATAGTCCATGACTCACATCTAAATGTTTCTTCCATGGGGACTGCTAGATAGTCCATGACTCACATCTAAATGTTTCTTCCATGGGGACTGCTAGATAGTCCATGACTCACATCTAAATGTTTCTTCCATGGGGACTGCTAGATAGTCCATGACTCACATCTAAATGTTTCTTCCATGGGGACTGCTAGATAGTCCATGACTCACATCTAAATGTTTCTTCCATGGGGACTGCTAGATAGTCCATGACTCACAAATCTAAATGTTTCTTCCATGGGGACTGCTAGATAGTCCATGACTCACATCTAAATGTTTTCTTCCATGGGGACTGCTAGATAGTCCATGACTCACATCTAAATGTTTCTTCCATGGGGACTGCTAGATAGTCCATGACTCACATCTAAATGTTTCTTCCATGGGGACTGCTAGATAGTCCATGACTCACATCTAAATGTTTCTTCCATGTGGACTGCTAGATAGTCCATGACTCACATCTAAATGTTTCTACAGAGAATATGCATGCTCGCAAAATTTGGACTTCGATTTCCTCACTGGTACTTAACCGTAGACTTTTAATGCAAGTTTGTCTGTCGTTGGTCATAATTTCCAATCTTCCACACCTCTTAATTTCTGTTTTTCCCAAGTATTTAGCAACCTTTGGAAATTTTCTCCAGGTCATGCTAGTGTGTTGGGAAATGAGCAGTAAGATAGATTGCCTTGTTCTGTATCACTTGGTGGTGAATTGATGTAAAGCAAGCTAGATGTGAGGGCCCTTTGGGAGCCAGTGAACAGTGCAGAAGCACAAATAGATCATAACAGTCTGAGGAAAATGGCACTGCGAGGAGTTGCCAGGGGGATCTGGATGATGCTCAACATTCACGGAAAGGCACGACAGATATACAATCAGACAGTTACTGGTACGATCAGTATTGGAACTCTTCGCGTGCTGCTGAAGATGGACAGAGCACTTATGGAAGTGTCCCAACTGCAGTGATGTCAATTCCTTATTGAACAATTAACATCAAACAACTCAGGACATCCCACATCTACTCTATCCTTATCTTCAGCAGATAGTGAAGAGCTCCCGTTCTGTTGACACCAGTAACAGTTTCTCTGCATGTCTGTCTTGCTCATAATCTAAGTGTTGAGTGTTAGCTGGATCCTATGGTCAATCCCCACTGCACCCTTCTCTCCATCCCGTAATGGTCAATTCACGCTTCTGCATTGTTCTGTAACTCCCAAAGGCCTTTGACCACACCTAGCTTGTCATGCATCAGTTGACCACACCTAGCTTGTCATGCATCAGTTGATCACTCCTAGCTTGTCATGCATCAGTTGACCACACCTAGCTTGTCATGCATCAGTTGATCACACCTAGCTTGTCATGCATCAGTTGACCACACCTAGCTTGTCATGCATCAGTTGACCACACCTAGCTTGTCATGCATCAGTTGACCACACCTAGCTTGTCATGCATCAGTTGACCACACCTAGCTTGTCATGCATCAGTTGATCACTCCTAGCTTGTCATGCATCAGTTGACCACACCTAGCTTGTCATGCATCAGTTGACCACACCTAGCTTGTCATGCATCAGTGTTGATCACTCCTAGCTTTGTCATGCATCAGTTGACCACACCTAGCTTTGTCATGCATCAGTTGATCACTCCTAGCTTGTCATGCATCAGTTGATCACTCCTAGCTTGTCATGCATCAGTTGATCACACCTAGCTTGTCATGCATCAGTTGACCACACCTAGCTTGTCATCCATCAGTTGACCACACCTAGCTTGTCATGCATCAGTTGACCACACCTAGCTTGTCATGCATCAGTTGATCACACCTAGCTTGTCATGCATCAGTTGATCACACCTAGCTTGTCATGCATCAGTTGACCACACCTAGCTTGTCATGCATCAGTTGATCACACCTAGCTTGTCATGCATCAGTTGACCACACCTAGCTTGTCATGCATCAGTTGATCACTCCTAGCTTGTCATGCATCAGTTGATCACTCCTAGCTTGTCATGCATCAGTTGATCACACCTAGCTTGTCATGCATCAGTTGACCACACCTAGCTTGTCATCCATCAGTTGACCACACCTAGCTTGTCATGCATCAGTTGACCACACCTAGCTTGTCATGCATCAGTTGACCACACCTAGCTTGTCATCCATCAGTTGACCACACCTAGCTTGTCATGCATCAGTTGACCACACCTAGCTTGTCATGCATCAGTTGATCACACCTAGCTTGTCATGCATCAGTTGATCACACCTAGCTTGTCATGCATCAGTTGACCACTCCTAGCTTGTCATGCATCAGTTGACCACTCCTAGCTTGTCATGCATCAGTTGACCACCTAGTGATGCAGCCCCAGCCAAACCATCGGCTTGTTCATTTCTCAACACATCAGAATAATCTACGGGATGCTAATCACCAGGTATCTCAGACACGATTTTTGCCACACCTTCGAGTGGGAAGTGAAAAAGACCAGATGAGTGTGTGTTGAAAAAAGAAAAGCTTATCTGGTTAGATTTAGCACTGAGACATGAAACCTGGATGTCAGCCATTTTAGTAACATTTTTGTTTGTTTCTTCACTGTGAATGCAGATCCTGATGAGTGAGGTCAGGAGTCAACAGTTGCAATGGAGAAAGGAGGACAGTCACCAACACTACCACAGCTTGGTCCAACAGCATCATCATCATCCTCAACATACTCCACCTAAGATGAGGAAATTTCACTCAGGCAGTTCCAGTTGTTCTTTTGTGAAAAGAAATAAAAACTTCATCATATCGACTAAAAAGGTCAAAAGTAAAAAGTCACACCCTTATTTGACTTCTCTGACCAGCAAATCACAGATGTCCATGAACTTTAGAAAAAAGTATAAGGGAAGTGTAAAGATTTGCAACAGATCAAAGTCAAAAGTAAAGAAAACAAGAAATTTGCTTTCAAAGAAACTTCAAAGTCATGAAAAAGTTAATGTCTCGCAGCATTCAATACCTTCACAAATCAGCAAAGATGCAAGACAAGAACAAAATAATGTGCTTTCAAATGTCACCAATGAAATGACTCATTACAGTCACATGATCAGCCATTCGATGCTCCACCAAACAGCAATTAATCAACCAATAGGGATGGAAGATTTCAGGCATAGTATAAGAAGACATATATATAGATGTGAAAGGTCAAGAAATTCTGACTTTTGTTTTTTTGGCAATGATCCAGAAGATGAAACTTTGCATATTGGGAGAGTTGACTAGCCTGCTGTTTACACTGAGATTTGACTGTAGGCAGCCATGAGTTGTGTGAAATAGTTGACTAGAATGCTGTTTACACTGAGATTTGACTGTAGGCAGCCGTGAGTTGTGTGAAATAGTTGACTAAAATGGTGTTTACTTTGTGGAGGCAGCCGTGAGTTGTGTGAAAGAGTTAACTGCCATAATGTTTACATTGACATGTGTAGGTGGCTGTGAGTTGTGTGAAATAGTGGACTGAAATGGTGTTTACATTGACATGTGTAGGTGGCTATGAGTTGTGGGAGATAGCAGATTTATCTAAGGAAACAGAGGAAACAGAAAAGACACATTGTCATGTGTGTTCCATCCAGAGAAAGAGAGAAAGTGGCTGATATTAAGGGAAGACTTTCATAAGGAGAAATCAGATGATAAAGAGACACCATAACAGAGCTATTTAATGACAGGCCATCTACCAAATGTGGCCTGCTGAAGCTAAGCAGGTGTTCCGTTGAGGCTATGCAAGTGGCCCGCTGAGGCTAAGCAAGTGGCCCGCTGAGGCTAAGCAATTGGCCCGCTGAGGCTAAGCAAGTGGCCCGCTGAGGCTAAGCAAGTGGCCCGCTGAGGCTAAGCAGGTGTTCCGCTGAGGCTATGCAAGTGACCCACTGATCATTGCCAACTGTATTGTATTAATGATCTTTCTACTGTGGAGCTCAGTTTTCTGACCTGTGACGATCCCCATTCTCAACATTTTGGCTCGTGAGCAAACTTAGTTGAACGGGCCTGCACTAGAGTGTTGAGAAGTATACAAACTATAGTATTAAATAAACATTATAGTATTAGGTTACATAAACACTATAGTATTAGGTTACATAAACACTATAGTATTAGGTTACATAAACACTATTGTATTAGGTTACATAAACACTATAGTATTAGGTTACATAAACATTATAGTATTAGGTTACATAAACACTATAGTATTAGGTTACATAAACACTATAGTATTAGGTTACATAAACACTATAGTATTAGGTTACATAAACACTATTGTATTAGGTAACATAAACACTATAGTATTAGGTAACATAAACACTATAGTATTAGGTAACATAAACACTATAGTATTAGGTAACATAAACACTATAGTATTAGGTTACATAAACACTATAGTATTAGGTTACATAAACACTATAGTATTAGGTTACATAAACACTATTGTATTAGGTAACATAAACACTATAGTATTAGGTTACATAAACACTATAGTATTAGGTTACATAAACACTATAGTATTAGGTAACATAAACACTATAGTATTAGGTTACATAAACACTATAGTATTAGGTAACATAAACACTATAGTAATAATTAACATCTTGTATTAAGTAATATAAGTACTATAGGTTAGTTGTGTATCCTTTACAGGACGTTGCAGAACCAATCCTATCAGCCCCTGGCTGTTGTGTGGTTTTTCTAGGCAAATTTACATCCAGTAGTTTGGCATTACTTTCTGGACAGTCAGCTTTCTTGATACCACTGTCGAAACCAAGGAAGGTGCATGGCCAGCAGCTGGGATCGAACCCGGCATTACGAAGCATTTGCATCCACTTAGCCACAGAGCCGACAACAAGTGCTATAGTAATAAGTAATATATTTATTATGAAGTAATATATAGTGTTAAGTAATAAAAGCACTATAGTGTTAAGTAGTATAAACAACCTGTTTCCTCAAGGTACAGTGGGTAATGGGGCTGTACCCTTTTTTAAAAAGTCATTTAGAGCCACTAAAAGAGCGATGGGCTGACATTACACTTGCAGATTTTACTTTCTAGGACAATTTCTAGAGTCATTTTTGGGGTTCCAATTGTGAGTATTTAAGCTCAGGTCAGTTTAAAGAATCCTTGGGTGAGGATTTGAACCCAAGAATTCTGAGGTGCTAGAAACGCTGGCTAATTATAGTGTTACTGATATGAGGCTCGAAGAAGGGGGCAGAAAAGAGATAGTCCATAAATAAAGGAAAATCACCATCATCATGTAGCAGGTCCTTTGCAAAATGTCGCTCTCATCACAGTCTGCCTGAAAGAAACTCGGTCTCACGCCAGTTCTCCTGCCTCATGCACTTTCACGCTCAAGGAGTCACTTATATCCTGTGCCCATCTTTGTGTTGGTCGGCCCCTGCCCCTCCTTCCTGGTACCATGCCTTCTGCTATAATTATTTCCAATCTGTCGTGGCGCTTGATATGACCAAAATATTTCGGCTTCCGTGAAAGGATGCTGTTTATTAGCCAATCTTCCTTGATGTTCAGATCTTTTGAGATGTCAATATTTTTCATCTTCTATGTCCAAGATATTCTGACTATCGTTCTATAGTATTTCAGCTCAAAAGCCCCTATTCTCTTTCTTAAGGACTGAGAGATAGTCCACGACTCACATCCGAATGTAGCCACAGGGAAGATGCATGCTCTCAGAATTCCAATTTTGATCTCCTTGCTGGTGCATAACCATAGACTTTTAAGGCTGTTCAATCTTTGCATTGCTATGGCCATCCTCCTTTTAATTTAAAGGGAAATAATGGTTGAAAAAAACCTGACACAAATTGATTACAGAAGGGAGAGAATTAGATACAGATGGGAGATATCTAATAACACAGGGGAAAAAAGTGATAATAGATGAGAGGAGACTAGAGACCTGAATGAGAGAAGGAGCGACAGGATAAATGAGAATGTAAGAATTTTTTATATTTGATAAAATGTTTTCATATGGGTATCTCTGTTGTGCCAGACTCAAACAAGTGTTACTATTAGGGGTATAAGGACTCATTCAAGCTAGCATGGAACATGTCCCACAAGGACACTATTAAAACATAATTGGGGTCCTAATTAGTCACTTTGTAACCATACTGTGGTGTCGACTAATATAGCTGTACTATAAGGTTGAACAGGGTTTCCAGGATTTAAACCTGTTTGATTCTCATCTTTGAGATGTTAATCCTATACACTGGCATCCTACAGAGTTAAAAAAAAACTTGAAAAAAAAAATGGACAAGGTAACCTGAAATAACTGGGTTGTCCTGCCTGGCCTGGACTTTAGGTTACTTTAAAACGATCAGAGCTCCTGACAGTTGACCAGGGCTTACCTGGGTTTGTACAGGTCTTGAGGTCATGATCCTGCGGTCTGCAATCCTAGAGAGAACAGGAAGTCTGGGTATGGTTCCGTTGAATTACACATGAGGTTGAACAGGGTATCCAAGAATTCTCTTATTGAATTACTAAGGAGGTTGAACAGGGTTTCTGAGAATTGTCTCATTGAATTACTGTGACTCTGTGAGTCATAGGAGTGACATTCCTTTAGGTAGAACCCTAAAGGGGAAAAACAGTGAGTTTGTTTGTCAGTCAATCTGTCAGTGATTGAAGGTTGAAGTCAAGATAACTCTGTCCATAGGAAATCTGACCAACCACTGTATCACCTTGGGACACACAATCATGCAGTGTTAGCATCCCCTCCTGCCTAACTAGTGGTTATGTCCATACATTCAAAAGACATTTTTCAGTGACCAAAACTTTCAGGTCAGTGCAGTCTAAAATGCGTGCCAAAAAAAAAATTTATGGGAAGTAAAGGCAGCTGATGTGATACTGACCAAATCACCCATTAGGTACCTATGGGTAAACAATTCTAATGATAGCATTATATACTTGGTACCTCCTAAACCATTGAACTTTATCTGTAGGATCTTATCTCCCACTGTATGTATTGCTATCAGTCAGCACAGACCTCTGGCATGGTATGTAGGGCTATCAGTCAGCACAGACCTCTGGCATGGTATGTAGGACAATCAGTCAGCACAGACCTCTGGCATGGTATGAAGGGCTATCAGTCAGCACAGACCTCTGGCATGGTATGTAGGGCTATCAGTCAGCACAGACCTCGTGCATGCTATGGTTTTTCCCACTGTATATAGGACAATCAGTGAGCACAGACCTCTGGCATGCTATGTAGGGCTATCAGTCAGCACAGACCTCTGGCATGCTATGGTTTATCCCACTGTATGTAGGACAATCAGTCAGCACAGACCTCTGGCATGGTATGTAGGGCTATCAGTCAGCACAGACCTCTGCCATGGTATGTAGGGCAATCAGTCAGCACAGACCTCTGCCATGGTATGTAGGGCAATCAGTCAGCACAGACCTCTGACATGCTATGTAGGGCTATCAGTCAGCACAGACCTCTGGCATGGTATATAGGACAATCAGTCAGCACAGACCTCTGGCATGGTATGTAGGGCTATCAGTCAGCACAGACCTCGTGCATGCTATGGTTTATCCCACTGTATATAGGACAATCAGTCAGCACAGACCTCTGGCATGCTATGGTCTATGAGGCACATCTTCCTCTACTTCCTAAAGTTGACCGGCTGTAAACTCCAGCAGAAAGTCGTGGTTGCTTCCTCTACTTCCTAAAGTTGACCGGCTGTAAACTCCAGCAGAAAGTCGTGCTTGCTTCCCTACTTCCTAAAGTTGACCGGCTGTAAACTCCAGCAGAAAGTCGTGCTTGCTTCCCTACTTCCTAAAGTTGACCGGCTGTAAACTCCAGCAGAAAGTCGTGCTTGCTTCCCTACTTCCTAAAGTTGACCGGCTGTAAACTCCAGCAGAAAGTCGTGCTTGCTTCCCAACTTCCTAAAGTTGACCGGCTGTAAACTCCAGCAGAAAGTCGTGCTTGCTTCCCTACTTCCTAAAGTTGACCGGCTGTAAACTCCAGCAGAAAGTCGTGCTTGCTTCCCTACTTCCTAAAGTTGACCGTCTGTAAACTCCAGCAGAAAGTCGTGCTTGCTTCTCTTCTTCCTAAAGTTGACCGGCTGTAAACTCCAGCAGAAAGTCAAAGCTTGCTTCCCTACTTCCCAAAGTTGACCGGCTGTAAACTCCAGCAGAAAGTCGTGCTTGCTTCTCTTCTTCCTAAAGTTGACCGGCTGTAAACTCCAGCAGAAAGTCAAAGCTTGCTTCCCTACTTCCAAACTTTGGTCTTGTTCCAGAACTTGACTTTTGTGTGCACATCAGTGTTCCCGATCTGGCTTATTTGTGTGCAGACTGTTGGTTCCTCTCACCTATAAAGCTGATGCACTACAATTGCTAAGGAAACATCCCTATTTGTCGCCATGTATGACAAAAATATGTAACTGTGTAAGCAGCTGTAACTATCTAAATAGCAGAGTGCTTTCTTAAGATGTATAAATATGTAACTGTGTAGACAGCTGTAAATAACATTCTTTTCTTCTGCATTGACACTAAAATACTGATGTGTTGTGGTTTACAGCTAGGCTGCAATATTTGCAGTTTTAGGAGAAGCTAGTTAGGGGTTAGTTTGCCTTGTTAGGGATCTATTCTTGACTTCTGCCAAAAGTGGGACCCTGGAACCCAAATTGTGCTCAATGTCAGTGGTACCTGCCTCTCAGATGGCGACCCCGAGGAAAGCATCAGGGTCATGGAAACTGTGCTCAATGTCAGTGGTACCTGCCTCTCAGATGGCGACCCCGAGGAAAGCATCAGGGTCATGGAAACTATGCTCAATGTCAGTGGTACCTGCCTCTCAGATGGCGACCCCGAGGAAAGCATCAGGGTCATGGAAACTGTGCTCAATGTCAGTGGTACCTGCCTCTCAGATGGCGACCCCGAGGAAAGCATCAGGGTCATGGAAAACTGTGCTCAATGTCAGTGGTACCTGCCTCTCAGATGGCGACCCCGAGGAAAGCATCAGGGTCATGGAAACTGTGCTCAATGTCAGTGGTACCTGCCTCTCAGATGGCGACCCCGAGGAAAGCATCAGGGTCATGGAAACTGTGCTCAATGTCAGTGGTACCTGCCTCTCAGATGGCGACCCCGAGGAAAGCATCAGGGTCATGGAAACTGTGCTCAATGTCAGTGGTACCTGCCTCTCAGATGGCGACCCCGAGGAAAGCATCAGGGTCATGGAAACTGTGCTCAATGTCAGTTGTACCTGCCTCTCAGATGGCGACCCCGAGGAAAGCATCAGGGTCATCGAAACTGTGCTCAATGTCAGTTGTACCCGCTCTAAAATGGCGACCAAGAGGAAAGCAACTGTTATTTTATCTCATTATGTCTTAAAATGTTTGTTATTTTATATCCTGTTTGTAGTATCTGCGTGGCAGTTACATTTACTTTTATGACAATAAATATTTTTTTATAGCAAGATTTTGTTTTACTTTGAATCACATCAATTTGTTTTTATTTGTTGAAGATAAACACACACACAGAGAGAGAGAGAGAGAGAGAGAGAGAGAGAGAGAGAGAGAGAGAAAGTGAGAGAGACAAAGAGAGAAAGTGAGAGAGAGAGAGAGAGAGAGAGAGATAGAGATAGAGATAGAGATAGAGATAGAGATAGAAAGAGTGAGAGAGAAAGTGAGAGAGAGAGAGAGAGAGAGAGAGAGAGAGATAGAGATAGAAATAGAGATAGAGATAGAGAGAGAGAAAGTGAGTGAGAGAGAGAGAGAGAGAGAGAGAGAGAGAGAGAGAGAGAGAGAGAGAGGAGGTGAGGGAGATATAGACTAAGACACAGAGAGAAAAGATAGGAATGAAAGAAAATGATAGCGCATCACAGAGGTTTGAGGTTTTGAACAACGGATCAACATCATGGCACACGGGTAGTAACCCATACGTGCTTCGTTCTTCTTCTAACTCACGTCTGATTCCGAAGAAGCTCAGCACAGTGCGCTGGCTCTGTAGCACCGGCGAGGATCCTGAAATACTTTGAATAGATTTTTAACTCAAAATGTTGCCTTGACAGCGCCGTTAGGCTACTCTTTTCAATTTCCAACTGCCAAAGGATGTTTTTTAAGCAACAATGCACACAGGCGTCCGATCTCACTACCCAGCGACGAGGGGGAATTGCTCGAAGTCCAAGTCCACGTAAAAAAAAATCCCAGCCCTTACCGGGGATTGAACCCGGAACCTCTAACACTTGAGGCTGACACCATGCCTCGAGACCTCGCAGCCCCCCCCCCTCCCCCGCATGACAGAGAGAAATTAAGAAACATTGAGAGAAAGAATAATAGGACACACAGTTGGGGTGGGGTGGGGGAAGGGGGGAGGGTTGGGGGGGGGGGAGTGAGAGAGAGAATTGAGTCAAGAATTGATAACACAGCACTTGGTGCATTCCTATGCACGCTCCGTCCTCATCTTCAGCAGCCAGCGCAGAGTTCCAATATTAATGGTACCGGTTGTAACCTTGTTATATGTCTATCTTGCCTTTTCCCTAAGTGTAGTGTGCCTGCCAGACCCGCTGGTTACACTCAGGTGCATCATACTCTCCAGGCCATAATAATCTTGTTTTCATTGCTTGTTCCCAAAGGGCCTTGACCATATCTGCATTGTTATGTATCAATTCACCACCCAGTGGTGCAGATCCAGCCAATCTGTCTGCATGTTCATTCCCGACCACGCCCGCAGAGTCTGGAGAGAAGATCCAAAGTATGCTTACTACCCGTGACCTTACCAGTGAAACTTGCCACTTTGCTCAAAGGATCCCTGTCTTCACCTTTCTCAGCATGCTCTCATAGTCTGTCACAATTACGATATGTGTGTGCAGCTTGTTCTCTAGCCACTGGAAAGCTGCAGTGACCGCCTCTACCTCAATTATCACGCTAAATGTTGTGGTATCATATGCTAAGCTGTCTTGACTGAATAAATGGCAAACTAACTGCCTGACTGACTGATTGACTGACTGATTGACTGACTGACTGACTGACTAACTAACTAGGTAACTAACTAAGTACCTAACTAATTAACCTGTAATTAGGAAACTAACTGACTCCATGATTGACTGACTGTAGGGCTGTACCGAATAGTGATTTTCACTATTCGGCCGAATACGAATAGTGGGAACAACTATTCGGCCGAATACGAATACGAATAGTGTATCATCATCATCAGGTGCCTTGATGACTGGCGTGAGCGATCATGCCACAATTTCCTGCAGCATGTATCAGTTCGTGTGCTGACACACCTCCATGCCATGCAACAAGACTGTCAAGCATCTTCTCTCGTTGTCTTCCCCTATCCCTCCTTCCACAGATCTTTCCAGTGGTCACCAAATGTTTAATTTCCCCCTCTTCTCATAACATGGCTGAAAAATGACGACTGTCTCCCTCTGATGTCTGTGATTAGTTGTCTTCGGGCTCCCGCCTCTTTCAAAACCATCGCTCGCTCGGCCGTTCGTTCGATGTAATTTAAACGCACCTTCATATTCTCGTTAGCAATATCTTCAAATTTGATTTGGGCGAAGACACCCTCAGAGAACGTAAAATGCACGATCTCTCTCTCCCCCCACCCTCTCTCTCTCTCTCTCTCTCTCTCTCTCTCTCTCTCTCTCTCTCTCTCTGTTTATCTTCAAATAAAAAATAAAAAAAACGAATTTATATGATGCAAACTAAAACAAAATCTTGCTATTAAAAATATTTATTGTCATAAAAGTATTCGTATTCGGCCCGACCGCAACTATTCGGCCGAATACCGAATAGTTATTAGGTCCATTATTCGGCCCCGAAGCGAATACGAAGCGAATATTCGGTACAGCCCTACTAACTAGACGACTAACTATATAAGTAATTAAATAACTACGTAACTAATTAACTAACTACCTAACTAATCAACATGTAATTAACTAACTAACTGACTGATTAACTAACTGATTGACTGACAGACTAACTGATTGACTGAGTGACTGACTAAACTAACTGACTAGATAACTAAATAATAACTAACTACCTAACTAATAAACATGTAATTAACCAAAGGACTAGTTGACTAACCAATTTACTAGCTCACTAGTTAACTCACTTGTTATTTATAAAGCTACTGACTATCTAATTAACAATTAAGTAACAACTAATCAACTAACAAGGAATGATCCTGGATGTGGAAGCATGTGACACCATTAGCCACATATGCTCACTGGAACACGTCGAGCTCGGCGCTGAATAGACAGAGACATCGGAACAATGTCAAAGACTCTTGGAGGTCTTAATCCCCCCGGGGAGGTATTGCAGAGAATGGAGCCAAACATCTGCTGATGCTGAAATAAAGGCGCTCATCCATGAACACACTAGACTAGTTAACACTATTATCTATATGGATGACACAATGACTCGTGGGATGCGGTTTGGATGGGTAGGTACTGCGCAGGTGTCAGACATTCAGTTCAACTTTTTCTAGTAGGACTTTGGAGAGATCAGCTGTCACGTGGGCATTTGCATGGCTGATGGAACAGACGGTGACTCACGCACTGTTAGTGACAGTCTCATTTAGCATGCCTAAAAAGATTCAGACTGGCAAACTTCGACTTGAATGGATTAACAGCATTCAAAATATCTCCCCAAGAAACTATCTCGTCTGTATCCACGAAGACACACTAGAGTGAAAGAAGATGAACGAGCAGACAGACTGGCTGTGTCTGCAGTGGATAGTGGAAGAAGAACTGTGGACAGGGCAGAGTGACTGAATGTGCTGCGTTCGAGAGACGTCGAGAGACAGTCAGTGAAGATGAACTGCCTATTTAAAATAGATATAAAAAAAATGGCAAGAGTGCAGAAACCCGTTAGGACAAAGGAGAAAAAAAACGGCGGTCAACTCCTGCTAGGTCATTGACGTCCAGACACTGAGAGGGTTGCTGCCTGGGAGGACAGGGTACAGAGGGTTGCTGCATGGGAGGACAGGGTAAAGAGGGTTGTTGCATGGGAGGATAGGGTACAGAGGGTTGCTGCATGGGAGGACAGGGAACAGAGGGTTGCTGCATGGGAGGACAGGGAACAGAGGGTGCTGCATGGGAGGACAGGGAACAGAGGGTTGCTGCATGGGAGGACAGGGAACAGAGGGTTGCTGCATGGGAGGACAGGGAGCAGATGGTTGCTGCATGGGAGGACAGGGAACAGAGGCTGCTGCATAGGAGGATAGGGAACAGATGGTGCTGCATGGGAGGATAGAGAACAGAGGGTGCTGCATGGGAGGACAGGGTACAAAAGGTTGCTGCATGGGAGGACAGGGTACAGAGGGTTGCTGCATGGGAGGACAGGGTACAGAGGGTTGCTGCATGGGAGGACAGGGTAAAGAGGGTTGCTGCATGGGAGGACAGGGAACAGAGGGTTGCTGCATGGGAGGACAGGGAACAGAGGCTGCTGCATAGGAGGATAGGGAACAGATGGTGCTGCATGGGAGGATAGAGAACAGAGGGTGCTGCATGGGAGGACAGGGTACAAAGGGTTGCTGCATGGGAGGACAGGGTACAGAGGGTTGCTGCATGGGAGGACAGGGTACAGAGGGTTGCTGCATGGGAGGACAGGGTAAAGAGGGTTGCTGCATGGGAGGACAGGGTAAAGAGGGTTGCTGCATGGGAGGACAGGGAACAGAGGGTTGCTGCATGGGAGGATAGGGTACAGAGGGTTGCTGCATGGGAGGACAGGGAACAGAGGGTTGCTGCATGGGAGGACAGGGAACAGAGGCTGCTGCATGGGAGGACAGGGAACAGAGGCTGCTGCATTAGAGGACAGGGTACAGAGGGTTGCTGCATGGGAGGATAGGTTACAGAGGGTTGCTGCATGGGAGGACAGAGAACGAATGGATCGGATCGATGCGCTAGGAAGTCAGTAGGACTAGAAGCAACCAGCAGATAACAAGCATTAAAAAAAAATAAACTAACTGGCACATTATTAACTATCTAGTTAGCTCTTTAATAACAGCTAAGTAACTAGCTAGCTAACGAATTGTTTCAATGTAGATTTAACATTGACATGACAGATTTCAGGACACTTGGTTTGTCCCTGACGCAGTGTCTCTTCGCTGTCGCCAAGAATAACGAAGTTACGAAGCTAGTGTGACGGTCTCGATAGACCTCAGAGACACTAACACTCAGGCACTGAAGGATGAAATCAAAAACCGAACCTAGAACACTTGGAACTTGAGGCAGATGGCTTGACCACTTCGTCACAAATCCCCAAGGAAGGTTGACTGAACAACTAGAACAACAATTGTCGAGTCAACAACTACAACAACAATTGTGACTGAACAACTACAATAACAGTTGTTGACTGAACAACTAGAACAACAGTTGTTAACTGAACAACTATAACAACAATTGTTAACTGAACAACTAGAATAACAGTTGTGAGCTGAACAACTAGAACAACAGTTGTTGACTGAACAACTAGAATAACAGTTGTGAGCTGAACAACTAGAACAACAGTTGTTAACTGAACAACTAGAACAACAGTTGTTAACTGAACAACTAGAATAACAGTTGTGAGCTGAACAACTAGAACAACAGTTATTGACTGAACAACTATAACAACAATTGTTAACTGAACAACTAGAATAACAGTTGTGAGCTGAACAACTAGAACAACAGTTGTTGACTGAAGAATTAGAACAACTAGAACACCAGTTGTTGACTGTAGTGAGTCATTTTCTCCTCATTAATTTATGCCCGATAGATGACGTCAGTAATAGATGTAAGACGAATGTTTTGACTGGTTGAGATAACACGAGATTTATGTCGAGTTTCATGAGAGACATCTGAAAGTCAGGTTTTATGTGAAACATGATTGTTCACAGGATCTGTGTGAAATGTGAATTATCACGGACCAGACACGACTTTCAACAGTGAGAAATTCGTGAGAATGAATCCAGAATATTCTAGAATAGGATAGATCAGAGGGCTATATAATAGCGAGGAAAAGGTTTGTGGGCAGTCTCGTTTTGGATCCAGGAACAGTGTGCATGGACAGCGGTGGATGATGTGTGAATTCAGCAGATGTTTTTGAGTGAATTTGTTCCAGTTCAACTTGGCGAAGAAAGCTGGCCAGTAATATGTCTGAACAAAGAAGACACAAACAATAGACTGCACAATTTATTGCCTGGCATATTTCGCTGTATCTCATCAGGTGCATACTTCAGTAACAATTAATTAAAATGAAGCAAATAGCTGAATCCTAGAAACTGAAACACAAATTCGAGTAGATTTCAAACTGTTTCACCAAGGTAAACGTAGGGCAACGACCATTTCCTTTTGCCTACAAAGTTCCGGTTTCAATCTGCCAATCGCTGAAGCTTCCGCGTATCGAAGTAATCTACGGTTAGCCGAACTGTAAATAATTCGGAATGCATCATCCCTGTTAATGATGTGCCCGGAATTTAGATTATGGCACGCAATTGCTGATGATGGATTATTTCGACAAGTTACCTGATTCGTTGTTGTTGAGGTGTTAGTGTTCTGCATTGCTTTTACCAACCATAGTGGAATATGTTCAGCAACCCGTTGTTCCAGTCGTCGATCAGTTCTGCCCACATATGCAGCGTTACAGGTGCATTTAAATTGGTATATACAGTTAGATCTGGCGTACGTCGACACTGGTTCTTTTACTGGTGGTGTAGGAATCCTGGTGGTTTTAAATCTCATAACAGGCATGGCTGCGTAAAAGGTTTGACGGACTGCTCTTTTGAGTCGGTCATATATACGTTGCATGACGTCGTCTCCCCGAAACGTTAGATGTATATAGGCTAGTTTTTTTGGCACCGACATTTCTAATTTAACTGGTTTAGGCGGCTGGCAATGGCACTTAATAAAGCCACCTGGATATCCATTAGAAAGCAGTGTTTGTTTAATCGTATCAAACTCAGCTTGTAGCTTGTCGATGGAGCAAATCTTCCTAGCACGGTGGAATAATGTCCTCACTAGACCACGTTTGTATTGCAAAGGTGCAAAACTGTTGAAATGGATGTATTGGCCCGTCCAAGTGTCTTTACGAAAAACTGACCTTTCAATAGTACCATCATCTCTACGTCTGATTAAAATGTCTAAAAAGGCCAAAGTGTTACTACTTTCATGTTGTAGGGACACATTGATGTTTTTGTGCATTTGATTCATTTTGGTGTGAAACGACTCTGCCTGTTGTTTGTTAGTGGCGATGATAAATATGTCATCAACGTAACGTCGGTAAAATACTAAACTATCAATATCCAAAGACATCTGTTCCTCCAAGTGTGCCATAAAGATGTCCGCTAAAATAGGGCCTAGAGGGCTTCCCATGGCCACACCATCAATCTGGCGGTAAGACTGGTTTAGAAAACTGAAATTGATGTTCGAAGTGCACAACATTAAAAGTTCCTCAAGTTTTGAAATAGGTAAACCTACCTGCAGATGTTTATTTTCTATACGGTCACATATAATTTTCACGGTTTCTTCCAAGGGCACGTTTGTAAATAGTGATGTTACATCCATTGATGCCATGTATTTTTGATTTACATTCATTGTGTCCAGTATTTCTGCCAGTTCAAATGAATCTTTGAGTATTTTGGGCTCAAATGATTGTCGTACTGGTTTTAGTAATTCCGCTAGCCATTTAGCTAAACCATGTTGAGCTGAGTTTATCATTGACAGGATAGGCCTAAGGGGCATTCCAGGTTTGTGTACTTTTGGAAGACCATACAACTGCGGTATTAGTGAGCCACACGGTGTGAGCATCTTAGCGGTAGCTTCGCTGATGAATTTTCCTGCCAAGAGTTGCAGGAAAATTCATCAGCGAAGCTACCGCTAAGATGCTCACACCGTGTGGCTCACTAATACCGCAGTTGTATGGTCTTCCAAAAGTACACAAACCTGGAATGCCCCTTAGGCCTATCCTGTCAATGATAAACTCAGCTCAACATGGTTTAGCTAAATGGCTAGCGGAATTACTAAAACCAGTACGACAATCATTTGAGCCCAAAATACTCAAAGATTCATTTGAACTGGCAGAAATACTGGACACAATGAATGTAAATCAAAAATACATGGCATCAATGGATGTAACATCACTATTTACAAACGTGCCCTTGGAAGAAACCGTGAAAATTATATGTGACCGTATAGAAAATAAACATCTGCAGGTAGGTTTACCTATTTCAAAACTTGAGGAACTTTTAATGTTGTGCACTTCGAACATCAATTTCAGTTTTCTAAACCAGTCTTACCGCCAGATTGATGGTGTGGCCATGGGAAGCCCTCTAGGCCCTATTTTAGCGGACATCTTTATGGCACACTTGGAGGAACAGATGTCTTTGGATATTGATAGTTTAGTATTTTACCGACGTTACGTTGATGACATATTTATCATCGCCACTAACAAACAACAGGCAGAGTCGTTTCACACCAAAATGAATCAAATGCACAAAAACATCAATGTGTCCCTACAACATGAAAGTAGTAACACTTTGGCCTTTTTAGACATTTTAATCAGACGTAGAGATGATGGTACTATTGAAAGGTCAGTTTTTCGTAAAGACACTTGGACGGGCCAATACATCCATTTCAACAGTTTTGCACCTTTGCAATACAAACGTGGTCTAGTGAGGACATTATTCCACCGTGCTAGGAAGATTTGCTCCATCGACACGCTACAAGCTGAGTTTGATACGATTAAACAAACACTGCTTTCTAATGGATATCCAGGTGGCTTTATTAAGTGCCATTGCCAGCCGCCTAAACCAGTTAAATTAGAAATGTCGGTGCCAAAAAAACTAGCCTATATACATCTAACGTTTCGGGGAGACGACGTCATGCAACGTATATATGACCGACTCAAAAGAGCAGTCCGTCAAACCTTTTACGCAGCCATGCCTGTTATGAGATTTAAAACCACCAGGATTCCTACACCACCAGTAAAAGAACCAGTGTCGACGTACGCCAGATCTAACTGTATATACCAATTTAAATGCACCTGTAACGCTGCATATGTGGGCAGAACTGATCGACGACTGGAACAACGGGTTGCTGAACATATTCCACTATGGTTGGTAAAAGCAATGCAGAACACTAACACCTCAACAACAACGAATCAGGTAACTTGTCGAAATAATCCATCATCAGCAATTGCGTGCCATATTCTAAATTCCGGGCACATCATTAACAGGGATGATGCATTCCGAATTATTTACAGTTCGGCTAACCGTAGATTACTTCGATACGCGGAAGCTTCAGCGATTGGCAGATTGAAACCGGAACTTTGTAGGCAAAAGGAAATGGTCGTTGCCCTACGTTTACCTTGGTGAAACAGTTTGAAATCTACTCGAATTTGTGTTTCAGTTTCTAGGATTCAGCTATTTGCTTCATTTTAATTAATTGTTACTGAAGTGTGCACCTGATGAGATACAGCGAAATATGCCAGGCAATAAATTGTGCAGTAATATGTCTGCCGGTCGTCTGTGTATCTGTCAGGACAGCTGTTGTGTTTCGTTTACGATGTTAGTGTAGAGCGATTGGGATTTCTGCTTGAAGGTAATAATTGATTCTTGCATTATAATGTGTGCCTGGACAGTTGTCAAGTTCATGTGCCGGCTGTGTAAGCCGCGAGTGGAAGATTAAAGTACTGGAACAGTATCGTGTTGTTTCCCAGTCGTCCATTTTTTCTGCTCGTCGTGTGATGTCGGTTTTGTGAGTTGGCAGCGAGCGTGCGATGAGGCGAGCCAGTAGAAGATAAAAGAGAATCATCGCAAGATGGGGAACTCGTCCAAACATTTGAGGATAGGAAAGTTGTCTCGAACTGAAAAATCTGAGACATCGAAAGGTGTTTAGTTATCAACCTGACGTCAGGTAGTACCAGTTCAACATACGAACGTAAGCGGGGAAGATTGATGGCAAAATAACAACAACCCATATTCGATAGTTCACAGATTGAACAACGTTCGGACAAATTCCAGACTTTGAACACTGATAGACAAGTCCACGTTTTAAGTTTCGACCAAGTAATCAACAATCAACTAAGATGCGAAGGAAAGATTGCAGACAGTGACGGTGTCAAAGAGCATTCATTGATTGTAGCGAAGGAATACAACCGTAAGTCTACACAGAGATGATGTGAGACTAGGGCTGCCCCTCTGCAAAACTTCCAAAGCCTTGTTGTTTGATCAAATTTTGCTGCCGACTAAAGTGTGGTAAAGTGTAGTGGGAAATCTACACTGAACAACACAGAGAAGCGTCGACACCAGATCCTATTTTTCGGATCTGTTTTTTTCAAAACATAGAAAGACAGTGAAACACCGGGTAGAGTGTTAACTGTACAGAAATCAAAAAGAACCACAGCTCTGACACTGGGTATTTGTGTCGCAGCTCTACATTTTCAGTCGTGGCAAACCAGTCAATAGGAAAACTGCAGTATGACAAGTCTACAAAACCTCAAGATCAGCACTCATTAATGTCTCGTGATCAATGATGCTTCAAGTTCATCGTGTAATCGCACATATCACAAGAAAGCGATAACAATAAAGCTTTCCTACGTCCTAAACACATTCAGTCGACAGGAAAAGCATCAAATTGGTCGGTGCAAATCTAAGTATTGATTGAAGTGTGTAGCAGTAGCTAGCAGTGAACTATTTGTCTACAATTAACAATGTACTATTGAAGTGTGTAGCTAGCAGTGAACTATTTTAGTGTCTACAATTAACAATGAACTATTGAAGTGTGTAGCTAGCAGTGAACTATTTATCTACAATTAACAAGGTACTGTTGAAGTGTGTAGCTACCAATGAACTATTCAGTGATTATCCAGTTTATGAAACCGGTAGTACAGTGAACAGTACCACAAACAGTATACAGTTTCTGTAATAAATACTTCACTGAACAATTCCTTAATTAGTGTGCATTCAATGCCGAAATTACTAGTGTGAGCAGATAACCTGTGCGCTCAATTAACCATATCAAATTAATCATTTCTTTAGTATTTAAAATTAGCAGTAGCATATTCAACAGACAAACTTCAACGAAACAACCTCAAGAAAGCAACAGCCATCGCAGAACCAGCTTCAGGTCAACGTCAGGACAGTCAACTAGATCAGCACAACAATATACATTGATTATTAATTTTATTTTTGATTTATTTTTCTGGTGATTCAGTTATTTATTATAATTATTAATATTATTTATTTATAATTTACATTGGTGCAGTCATTGACATTTATTTTATTTATTTATAATTTACATTGGTGCATTCATTGACATTTATTTTATTTATTTATAATTTACATTGGTGCATTCATTGACATTTATTTTATTTATTTATAATTTACATTAGTGCATTCATTGACATTTATTTTATTTATTTATAATTTACATTGGTGCATTCATTGACATTTATTTTATTTATTTATAAATTACATTGGTGCATTCATTGACATTTATTTTATTATATCGGTGCATTCATTGACATCTACTTTATTTATTAATATTGTTACATTGGTGTTTTTGATATTATTTTGTATTTTCCTACTATTCTTTACATTATTTCTTTTTATTTATAAATATTGGCAAATTGTATTGAAATTCTATATTTTTTTTATTTCTTCATTTACAAAGTTGTGGGTGTTATATTACACGGAAGTTCAGTACCACCATCATCAGGAAGTGCCATAATTAATCATATACACATCATCATTATCAAGTGTCAAATTTATTTCAATTTGAGTTTAATATTTGATCTACCCACTCACATTGGATCATCATCAAGTATAATCACTATAACAAAAGTATAGTTGTGGGTAATAGAAATTGTATTGTATACCAAAAATAATAAGTCAATCATTAGTTGAGTGGCAAAGGATCATTGTAATATTATTTGGTGATACACTCATTATTTCAACACTATATTTTTATTTAATTTGTATTGAATATATTATTGTTGATTTCTAATATAGACTAAAAGTATTGGTGGATAAGAATTATTTTGTTACAAGTTTCTGCATATATATTATAACTGAGTTGTGCTTCATTGAGAGCGAAATTAATAAGCATTATACTAAACAAGTGTATTTAGTAGTTATTACGTGAAACAATTTAATTATTTGAGACTATTAGTGATTACTCTATCACAGTCGATTATCAAGACTAATTCAATCAAATATTTTATTTTTTTAGAATAGTATTTAATTATACCAAGACTGTGCGACCATTAAAAAAAATTTTTTTTGGGGTGTTATTTCAGAAGGTATCAGTTTGAAACTTTATAACCAACTACTGTACTACACAGGATTATTATAACATTTAATCATTGTTACACATTTACATACTAATTAGTTATTTATTTGGTCAATATTTTGATAGTCCACTACATCAACACTTTGATAATCCACTGCATCTACTCTAGTGCTATAACATTCTATTAGTTGATTAATAATCTTTATCAAATAATATATCATTTATTCTTGCTGTCATATCTAATTTCTCAAGTGTGCTTTAGTGATTTACTCTCCCAAATGCTAAACAAATATTAGTTAACTCTTCTTCTTAAACATCAACTGTATATATATATATAGAATTATTTAGTAATAGACTTGGTGGTTGGAAGAGTTACATCCACTTTATTGTAAGGTTTGGTATTGATACCCTGGGACATTTAGTTATTAATTCAAGTTACTAGTTCATTGTATTGAACTTTTATTGTTCTTTTTAAAGTGTGTATTTTGAAAGAAAGGAATTGTAACTTCACTGTTGTTTACATTGTAAAGACATAAAAATGTCTAACTTGGCAGAACTGATCAAGCTGGGCAAAGAATTAAATTTGGAAGGGGGACTTAGAAATTTTTAGATCAACAGAAAAAAGAGTTGGATGAGAAAGAAAGAAAATGCAAGACGATGCCAGGGAAGAACGGAGATTATTAAGAGCACACGAACTAGAGGTTAAAAGACAGGAGATGGAGATAAGAGAAAAACAGCTGGAACAAGAAAAAGAAATGAAAAAACAGGAGATGGAGATAAGAGAAAAACAGCTGGAACAAGAAAAAAAATGAAAAAAACAGGAAATGGAGATGAGAAATAAACAAATGGAACAAGAAAGAATATTAAAAGAACAAGAACTGAATTTGGAACGTGAGAAGATAGCTGCGTCGATTCAGACTGAAAAAGAAAAGGCAGAGGCACAAATCAGAACTAAAGAAATGGAAAATGATTCCAGAATAGAAGCTGCTATTCAAAAAGAGAGATTAAAAGAAGAAGAAAATAAATTCAAAAAAGTATGCAGGTATAGTTCGAAATTTCTCTGAAAAGGATGACATTGGGAGTTATATATCTAGTTTTCTTTTGCAAATGCGCTTTCATGATGTTCCAAAAGACCAGTGGGCCATTATTTTTCAAAAACATTTAGCATTTGAACCATTGAAGATCTTAGAAACAGTCCCTGAACATCTAAGATTAGACTTTGACTATATTAAAGATCGCATCATGCGACACTATGACCTACATGAAGCAGGGTATAGGAAAAAGTTTCTGGATTTAAAGCCAAAGTCTGATCAAACGTTCACTGACTATTTTTCGGAAGTTCAGAATATTTTTGATAAATGGATTGATTCGGCCAATGTTAGAGATAATTATAAATTATTAGTAGATTTATTATTAAGGAACAAAATGTTGGAATCTTTACCTAAACCTATGTCAACCTTTTTAAGAGAAAATAAACCAACCTCATTGAAGGAGTTAGAGAACTTAGGTGAGAATTATTTTTCAGCCCATCGTGAAATCTTCATTTCCAACCCGGTACCAGACATTGAAACTGGAGCTAGTGCCAGTTATGACAAAGGCAGATACAACCAAGGGGCAAACCCACACAAAAACAAACCACGTTCAACAAAAAGTGGCAAATGATGTACTGCAAATATTGTCAAAAATCTCATCCGAACGACAAAATGTGTGATAGAAATCCGGGTTATAAAGACTATGTAGACAAACTGTTTAATAGAAGAACACAGAGGTTGAGATTGTATAAAGATGCCATTAAATGTTACAATTGTGGTTGCTACAATCATGTGAAAAAAGACTGTTTATTTAGAAGAAAATTTAAGGAAGCCAACATATCACAGGCAATGTCAGACTCAGATTCAGACACCGAACCATTTGAGACCAATGCAGTAACTGTTGAAACTTGCCTTGTATGTCAACAGTTCCATGAAGAAGATAGCCTTCCATGTGGCCATAATATACATGTACAAGAAGCCAACTCAGCCACAAATACACAGGAAACCTTAAAATTATACAGAGGTATTGTAAATGGAAGAATAACCACCATTTTGAGAGACACGGGCGCCACAATTTCAGGTATCCACAAAGATCTTATCAAACCGACAGACATTATTAACAAATATATTCGTTGCCGAACGTTTGGAGGCACGATTGAGAAATATAAGATAGCTTTTGTCAATGTTAACACTCCATTTTTACAAAGAAGAATGAGAGTTGCAGTATTACCATCACCATGTGCAGGATTAATTTTGGGGAATGAAAACGGTTTTGAAAAAAATGTCTGAGCAAGAAATGTTTCAGTGGGAAAGAAAAAACATCAAAGAAGTGAAAGAAAATAACAACACAAGTACCAGTGATCAAGAGTATTGCCATAGTGTGAATGTAACAGTAAGTGAGAACATGATTAACAGTGAAGATCTTCGCCTTAGTGTGAATGCAAGAAAGCAAGGGAATGAAAGTGACTCATCCAAGAATAGGGAGCAGTCAATCAGTCATGCAAGAATGAGTGAAAGTATCAGTACAAAAAAGAAGCAGAATGAAAGGAATGAGAATACAGAGTGTAAAGATAAATGTATGAAAGGAGTACAATATGAGAACATTGAGGGTAAAGATAATGATATGAAAGAAGTACTGAATGCAAGAGACATGAATGACAATGCATTGTGTGGTAAAAACATACCATCCATACTGAATGAAAGTGAAAAGTTGAGAAATAGTGAAGCAAGAAAGAACACACCAAGAACAATTGCAGATAATGAAAAACTTGAAAATAGTAATTTATCAAAAGGTGACCACAACTCAAGAGAGAAAAAACATCATGAAAAATCCTCATACTATACAAGTAATTACATTTGGCTGATGCAATACATCTTACTTACCATGTGGCAAATTCTGTTGATAACATGCCAAACATACAATCTTGATTCATTCTGTATTATCCAAAGCATCCAGATCCTACAACTTCTTCTGACTATAAGTCCTATTTACAAAAGATTGCTACAACTCTCAACTATTTGTTACTACAAAAACTTGTCAAATTTTTAGAAGTGCTACACTACTAACACTTTTGTTGCTGACACTACTAACACTTTTGTTGCTGAAACTATTACTTGTACAAATGATGTATTCAAAACACTTTCCACAGTCGGTGATTACAAATCTTTATTGCCACAGTCAAATCCATAATCAAACAAACAGAATATAAAATAGTTACATTCATGAAAAACTTACAAAAAGATTTTGGGTGTATAAAATCAAAAAATTGTAATTTTTGTTTGTTAATTAATCAGACAATTTATGTATACAATGGTCAAATCCTTTTGTTATTACAAGAAAGATTTCTGATGTTGATTATGAAATCAAATTTTTCATGTAAACATGCTTAAACCATATTTAAAAGATCACTATTGATGTCAGATGATGATGTATTTGATGCAAATTTATGTAATGTATATGTCACAGAAACTTAACCAAACTCAACAAAAATGCAATACATTTGAACGAGAAGCGTTGCCACTAGTTATTAGTCTAAAAAAGTTCCAGAAGTTTCTTTTGGGAAAAGAATTCACTATTTTAACAGATAACTTGGGGTTGACAAAATTATTAACAATTGATGCCAATAGCAATCCAAGGGTATATAGATGGGCATTGTTGATATCACAATTCAAATTTAACATTGAACACATCAAAGGAACAGACAATCATTTACCAGATATCATGTCACGTTTGTAGAACATGTTACAACTGCTATTACAACTTGTATTAACTGAAATCATTTTATGCAAGGGTATGCATTGTATTATTGTATGAATGTATTTTATGAATTTACAACTTGGAAAATGTATGTTTTGATTTGAACGGGTATAATATAGTAAACAATTAAAGGGAGACAACATTCAGGATTAAAATACACCTCACCAGAAAATGTTACATTTACTAGTATACTAAATTGAATTGGTGTAGCATTTGATTTGAATGTGTGTTAATGAGACATGTTGTGGTTTCTGAAGACAAGGTAATTAACATCTTGTACCTTACATAGTTGGGAACAAAACCATACATTGCTGATTTAGCCATTGTTGAGGGCTTTCATGAATGGGAATAGCGAGGGTGGGACTTCATGGGGTCACACTTCGGTTTTAGAGCCAAGATTTTGGACTTCCGCACCGATCGGGGGGTGCCAGGAGAGGGGTTCGGTTGTATACCGACTTTAGAACTGGGTGGGGATACCTATGGAGCCAGATTATTGGTCTTCCGCACTAAAAGGGGAGTGCCTGGGGTGAGGATCCCATTAAGGTATTCACAGTCGTGCAAAGACCCAACAGATGGCATTTTAGAGTGTTTGAATTGTTAACCTAATAAGGTAAAGGGAACTTGGTTGGAAATGAACTTGTCGAAAATGATTCACTACAAAGGTCTAGAATCACAATGTTCAGTGAAATGTTCACACCAGATTAATTGAAAATGTAAAACCTTTTTTTTGGGGTGGGGGAGAATGTAGTGAGTCATTTTCTCCTCATTAATTTATGCCCGATAGATGACGTCAGTAATAGATGTAAGACGAATGTTTTGACTGGTTGAGATAACACGAGATTTATGTCGAGTTTCATGAGAGACATCTGAAAGTCAGGTTTTATGTGAAACATGATTGTTCACAGGATCTGTGTGAAATGTGAATTATCACGGACCAGACACGACTTTCAACAGTGAGAAATTCGTGAGAATGAATCCAGAATATTCTAGAATAGGATAGATCAGAGGGCTATATAATAGCGAGGAAAAGGTTTGTGGGCAGTCTCGTTTTGGATCCAGGAACAGTGTGCATGGACAGCGGTGGATGATGTGTGAATTCAGCAGATGTTTTGAGTGAATTTGTTCCAGTCCAACTTGGCGAAGAAAGCTGGCCAGTAATATGTCTGCCGGTCGTCTGTGTATCTGTCAGGACAGCTGTTGTGTTTCGTTTACGATGTTAGTGTAAAGCGATTGGGATTTCTGCTTGAAGGTAATAATTGATTCTTGCATTATAATGTGTGCCTGGACAGTTGTCAAGTTCATGTGCCGGCTGTGTAAGCCGCGAGTGGAAGATTAAAGTACTGGAACAGTATCGTGTTGTTTCCCAGTCGTCCATTTTTTCTGCTCGTCGTGTGATGTCGGTTTTGTGAGTTGGCAGCGAGCGTGCGATGAGGCGAGCCAGTAGAAGATAAAAGAGAATCATCGCATTGACTGAACAATTAGAACAACTAGAATAACAGTTGTTGACTAAACAGTTCTGCAACGCGTGCCTGTTGTCTCAGGTTACACACGGCTCAGTGGTGTACTTGCAACCATGTTGGCAGAATCATCATCATCATCAGGTGCCTTGCCTACTGGCGTGGGCGATCATGCCTCTCATAACATGGCCGAAAAATGATGACTGTCTCCTTCTGATATCTGTGATAAGTTGTCTTCGGGCTTCCGCATCTTTCAAAACCTCTCGGGTGCTCCTTTTGGCTGTCCAAGGTATTCTAAGCATTCTTCTGTAAAACCACATCTCTGAGGCCTCTAAAAATTGTTTGGCCTGCCTACCGATTGTCCAGGATTCACAGCCATATGTTAAAACTGGATGTATGTAGCAAGCAAGAATTCTTTTTCTAACTCTCAATGACAAGGATATATTGCACAAGATGTTTTTAATTTTATAAAATGCAGTTTTTGCCTGTCCAATTCTATTTCTTATTTCAGTTATGTATCTTCCATCTGATGTTATCCATGTGCCCAGATACTTAAATTTCTGTACTTGTCCTAAAATAACATCATTGACTTTTATTACACACTTAGGAATAATTTATTTCTTTGATACCACCATAACTTATGTCTTCCCAGTATTCCAACTGAGGCCGATTCTTCCACTTTCTAACACCACAATGTCTATCATTGGCAGTATATGTACCAATAACTGGCAATTATCTGGTGTTACAGTTGCAATAGTTTTATTGTTAGCATGTTTGTGTTAATGGAATTTAAAGCCGGTTAGAGACTATATAGTAACATCGATTTACGCACCAGGTGTTTACTATGTGACTATCACAGACGAGATTATGGGATAGAAAAACAATTTGGCTTTAACGCCTCGTGTGCGGTGTACTACTTGGAATGGCTTAAAGTGTCATGAAAGCGACTAAAGTCCACGCAGCCAGAGGGCTGGCTCAAGTCAAGACACTAGATAACATAAAACGTATAGTTCGTATTTTATGCAAGTTAGTTTTTTAGTTAGTTAGTCGTTACGGTTCCGACATAACAGCAAACGAGCTTAGCCCATAACCGCTCAACCGCCTATGCCAGTGATTCCAGTCACAAACTGAGTCAGATACGCTGGATACTTCAAGGAATGTCGTAGCCATACAAAGTGTCCTCAGTCAGCAAAACACACGATTTGAACTGACAAACCATAAGGTGCATGCCTCCTTATACACACTGCGAGACCAGGCGTCATCGTTGAAAATCAAATTCATTCGACGAGTAGCTGGGCGACGACGAGTAGCTGGGCGACGACGAGTAGCTGGGTGACGACGAGTAGCTGGGCGACGACGAGTAGCTGGGTGACGACGAGTAGCTGGGCGACGACGAGTAGCTGGGCGACGAGTAGATGAAAACGCCCTGACCATTGTCCATGTGTCCTTGGCCAAGTTGCAGCCACGGCCAGCAAATAAATAGCAGCTATAGCAGCCATGTCACAGAAACAAATACATCACCCATAATTGTCTTTATGTACGAATCTGGAACTTAATAACCGATAATCACAGCTTATATGAGCACTAAACTCAGTAGCTCCGGCTGAAAACCGGACTTCCACAATCTTGCAGCATCAAAACTGGAGGAGAAGCGGCGACGAGAACGATCAACATAAGCCAAGTTTTTAACCGTCATCCAGTCCCTATCAATGTCGGAACCGGAAGTCATTTTATGCAAGTATTTTTTTTTAATTTTTTTTTTATAAAACAAAGAAAATTGAAATATTTTGGTCACTTGAAACGTCATGGAAGTCTAGAGAGAACAATAATGGAGGGGTATATGCCTGGGAAGAGAGGAAGAGGAAGGCCAAGGAGAAGATGGGTGCAGGATGTGGCAGATGATCTCCAGATGGGTGTATCAGACGCAGGACATCTTGCTTATGATAGGAAGGTTTTCCGGAGGGTTGTTATGGCAGCGAGGTTCCGCGAGGGACATGCTACTGAATGAATGAATGAATTTTTTTTTATACAAGCAAGGTTGTTTTCTAGACAATTAAAGATTGTCCGTACTCACCACAATAAAGTATCTATTACAGCAGCGTTATAAATGTTGTTTTATAAAGGTGCCGGTACTGTGTGATGTTGCGTAGCACCAGAAAAAAGCCCTGTATACAAGTATATCAACAAGTTTTTCTACAAGTATTTCATACAATTATGCCTACACGTATTTCTACAAGCATTTCATACAATTATGCCTACACGTATTTCTACAAGCATTTTATACAATTATGCCTACACATATTTCTACAAGCATTTCATACAATTATGCCTACACGTATTTCTACAAGCATTTCATACAATTATGTCTACACGTATTTCTACAAGCATTTCATACAATTATGCCTGCACGTATTTCTTCGAGCATTTCATACAATAATGCCTGCACGTATTTCTACAAGCATTTCATACAATTATGCCTGCACGTATTTCTACAAGCATTTCATACAATTATGCCTGCACGTATTTCTTCGAACATTTCATACAATTATGCCTGCACGTATTTCTACAAGCATTTCATACAATTATGCCTACACGTATTTCTACAAGCATTTCATATAATTATGTCTACACGTATTTCTACAAGCATTTCATACAATTATGCCTGCACGTATTTCTTAAAGCCTTTCATACAAATATGCCTGCAAGTATTTCTTCGAGCATTTCATACAATTATGCCTACACATATTTCTAAAAGCATTTCATACAATTATTTCTACACGTATTTCTACAAGCATTTCATACAATTATGCCTACACATATTTCTACAAGCATTTCATACAATTATGCCTGCACGTATTTCTACAAACATTTCATAGAATTATGCCTGCACGTATTTCTACAAGCATCTCATACAATTATGCCTGCACGTATTTCTTCGAACATTTCACACAATTACCCACACGTATTTCTACAAGCATTTCATACAATTGTGCCTGCACGTATTTCTACAAGCATTTCATACAATTATGCCTACACATATTTCTACAAGCATTTCATACAATTATGCCCACACGTATTTCTACAAGCATTTCATACAATTATGCCCACACGTATTTCTACGAGCATTTTAGACAAGTATGCCCACACGTATTTCTACATGCATTTTTTACAATTATGCCTGCACGTGTTTCTACTTGCATTTTATACAATTATGCCTGCACGTATTTCTTCAAGCATTTTATACAATATTGCCTGCACGTATTTCTACAAGCATTTCATACAATTATGCGTGCACGTATTTCTACAAGCATTTCATACAATTATGCGTGCACGTATTTCTACAAGCATTTCATATAATTATGCCTGCACGTATTTCTACAAGCATTTAATACAACTATGCCTGCACGTATTTCTATAAGCATTTCATACAATTATGTCTACACGTATTTCTACAAGCATTTCATACAATTATGCCTGCACGTATTTCTTCGAGCATTTCATACAATAATGCCTGCACGTATTTCTACAAGCATTTCATACAATTATGCCTGCACGTATTTCTACAAGCATTTCATACAATTATGCCTGCACGTATTTCTTCGAACATTTCATACAATTATGCCTGCACGTATTTCTACAAGCATTTCATACAATAATGCCTGCACGTATTTCTACAAGCATTTCATACAATTATGCCTGCACGTATTTCTACAAGCATTTCATACAATTATGCCTGCACGTATTTTTTCGAACATTTCATACAATTATGCCTGCACGTATTTCTACAAGCATTTCATACAATTATGCCTACACGTATTTCTACAAGCATTTCATATAATTATGTCTACACGTATTTCTACAAGCATTTCATACAATTATGCCTGCACGTATTTCTTAAAGCCTTTCATACAAATATGCCTGCAAGTATTTCTTCGAGCATTTCATACAATTATGCCTACACATATTTCTAAAAGCATTTCATACAATTATTTCTACACGTATTTCTACAAGCATTTCATACAATTATGCCTACACATATTTCTACAAGCATTTCATACAATTATGCCTGCACGTATTTCTACAAACATTTCATAGAATTATGCCTGCACGTATTTCTACAAGCATCTCATACAATTATGCCTGCACGTATTTCTTCGAACATTTCACACAATTACCCACACGTATTTCTACAAGCATTTCATACAATTGTGCCTGCACGTATTTCTACAAGCATTTCATACAATTATGCCTACACATATTTCTACAAGCATTTCATACAATTATGCCCACACGTATTTCTACAAGCATTTCATACAATTATGCCCACACGTATTTCTACGAGCATTTTAGACAAGTATGCCCACACGTATTTCTACATGCATTTTTTACAATTATGCCTGCACGTGTTTCTACTTGCATTTTATACAATTATGCCTGCACGTATTTCTTCAAGCATTTTATACAATATTGCCTGCACGTATTTCTACAAGCATTTCATACAATTATGCGTGCACGTATTTCTACAAGCATTTCATACAATTATGCGTGCACGTATTTCTACAAGCATTTCATATAATTATGCCTGCACGTATTTCTACAAGCATTTAATACAACTATGCCTGCACGTATTTCTATAAGCATTTCATACAATTATGCCTGCACGTATTTCTACAAGCATTTCGTACAATTATGCCTGCAGGTATTTCTACAAGCATTTTATACAATTATGCCTGCACGTATTTCTACAAGCATTTTATACAATCATGCCTACACGTATTTCTACAAGCATTTCATACAATAATGCCTGCACGTATTTCTACAAGCATTTCATACAATTATGCCTGCACGTATTTCTACAAGCATTTCATACAATTATGCCTGCACGTATTTCTTCGAACATTTCATACAATTATGCCTGCACGTATTTCTACAAGCATTTCATACAATTATGCCTACACGTATTTCTACAAGCATTTCATATAATTATGTCTACACGTATTTCTACAAGCATTTCATACAATTATGCCTGCACGTATTTCTTAAAGCCTTTCATACAAATATGCCTGCAAGTATTTCTTCGAGCATTTCATACAATTATGCCTACACATATTTCTAAAAGCATTTCATACAATTATTTCTACACGTATTTCTACAAGCATTTCATACAATTATGCCTACACATATTTCTACAAGCATTTCATACAATTATGCCTGCACGTATTTCTACAAACATTTCATAGAATTATGCCTGCACGTATTTCTACAAGCATCTCATACAATTATGCCTGCACGTATTTCTTCGAACATTTCACACAATTACCCACACGTATTTCTACAAGCATTTCATACAATTGTGCCTGCACGTATTTCTACAAGCATTTCATACAATTATGCCTACACATATTTCTACAAGCATTTCATACAATTATGCCCACACGTATTTCTACAAGCATTTCATACAATTATGCCCACACGTATTTCTACGAGCATTTTAGACAAGTATGCCCACACGTATTTCTACATGCATTTTTTACAATTATGCCTGCACGTGTTTCTACTTGCATTTTATACAATTATGCCTGCACGTATTTCTTCAAGCATTTTATACAATATTGCCTGCACGTATTTCTACAAGCATTTCATACAATTATGCGTGCACGTATTTCTACAAGCATTTCATACAATTATGCGTGCACGTATTTCTACAAGCATTTCATATAATTATGCCTGCACGTATTTCTACAAGCATTTAATACAACTATGCCTGCACGTATTTCTATAAGCATTTCATACAATTATGCCTGCACGTATTTCTACAAGCATTTCGTACAATTATGCCTGCAGGTATTTCTACAAGCATTTTATACAATTATGCCTGCACGTATTTCTACAAGCATTTTATACAATCATGCCTACACGTATTTCTACAAGCATTTTATACAATTATGCCTACAGGTATTTCTACAAGCATTTCATACAAATATGCCTGCACGTATTTCTACAAGCATTTCATACAATTATGCCTGCAGGTATTTCTACAAGCTGTTTATACAATTATGCCTACACGTAATACTACAAGCATTTCATACAATTATGCCCACACGTATTTCTACAAGCATTTCATACAATTATGCCTACAGGTATTTCTACAAGCATTTCATACAATTCTGCATACACGTATTTCTACAAGCATTTATTACAATTATGCCTCCATGTTTTTCTACAAGCATTTCATACAATTCTGACTACACGTATTTCTACAAGCATTTCATACAATTATGACCACACGTATTTCTACAAGCATTTCATACAATTATGCCTGCAGGTATTTTTACAAGCATTTCATACAATTGTGCCCACACTTATTTCTACAAGCATTTCAGACAATTATGCCTACACGTATTTTTACAAGCATTTCATACAATTATGCCTACAGGTATTTCTACAAGCATTTCATACAATTATGCCTACAGGTATTTCTACAAGCATTTCATACAATTATGCCTACAGGTATTTCTACAAGCATTTCATACAATTATGCCTACAGGTATTCTATAAGCATTTCATACAAATATGCCTACATGAACTTCTCATTTTAGCCTCGTGTCTAATGTATGCATAGATAATCAAATCGAGGCTACGACCAGAGATAGACCCGCAGTTGTCAGAAGTACATATGGGTTTCAAAATAAATAGAAGCTGCACAGATGCTATACCATACAAGGCCTGAACCAACAGAGGAGAGGGACGTAGAGCAAGGTGTAAACAAATAACAAGATGGGTAGATAACATCAGAGAAACTCTACAGCAAAATGATGTGTCTACGATCGAAACAGCCAGAAAAGCATGAAGCAGGACCTTATTTCTCCTTTGACACCCGAAGAGGTAAAAGAGGATTTAAAAAAGAAAAGCAAAAGAACAAGAAGGCACGTACTTCTACAAGCATTTCATACAGGTATCATTATCATCATGTAGCAGGTCCTTTTCAGGACGTCTCTCTCATCACGGTCTGCCTGAAACAAACTCGGTCTCTCGCTAACTCTCCCGACTCGTATGCGTACTTTCACATTCAAGGAGTCACTTATATTGTGTGACCATCCCATCTTCGTGATGGTCAGTCCCTGCCCCTCCTTCCTGGTATCATGCCTTCTGATAATATTTTCTCCAATCCGCCATGGCGCTTGATATGACCAAAATATTTCATCTTCCGAGACAGGATGCTGTTAATTAGCCAATCTTCCTTGATGTTCAGATCTTTTAAGTTGTCAGTCTTTCTCCTCTTCTTTGTCCAAGATATTCTGAGAAATTTTCTATAGCATTTCAGCTCAAAAGCACCTATTCTCTTTCCTAAGGACTGGGAGATAGTCCACAACTCACATCCGTATGTCCCCCGTGTGGGTTCCGGGGCCCTATTGTGGGAAAAACAAGAATAGACCCATTGCCTCCCCAAAAGCATGTCGTAAGAGTCGACTAACTGGGGAGCTTCCTTTGAAGTCGGAGTGCATCTGCCTGAGAGGCAAGGAACCAGCAGTCTACATTCAATTGAATCAGATCTGTAAAACTGATGCACACGCAACACTCAGGTTCTGGAGCAGGACTGCAGTCCAGAAGTGGACGAACAACCAGAACTTTACGCCAGAGTGTACAGCTGGTGAACGTGAAGAAGAAGAAGAAACATCCATATGTTGCTACAGGGAAGATGCATGCTCTCAAAATTCTAATTTGTATCTTCTTGCTGGAGCTTAACCATAGACTTTTAAGGCTGTTCAATCTTTGCGTTGCTATGGCCATCCTCCTTTTAATTTCTGTCGAACAGTCTCCATTGCTGTTTATTAAAAAGCTTAGATATTCAACAGCCAGTTTTATCTGTGGACATTACATTTGTTTTCTTTAAATTCAAGAACAGATTCTTCGTGTTTACCGGTTGTAAATTCCTGCGGAAAGTTATGGTTATTCGTTAATTTCTGGACTCTAGTCCTTTTCCAGAAACTAACTGTTGCGTGCACAACCGTTTCATATGTCTGACTCATTTGCATTCAGACTGTTGGTTCCTTACCTGAGAGGCAGATGTACTCCTACTTCCAAAGAAGCTCCCATTTAGTCAACCATTACGACATGCTTTTGGGCCGATAGTGGGTCTGTTCTTGTTTTCCCTATAGAGGGGATGCGGAGCCCACAGGGGAAGCATATCTGATCCAACGCCAGCATCTTTTCCTCATATTTCAAATCACCGGAAGTTGTTAAGGGTTTAATCCCCAGCTGAACCATTTGTTTACTTTCTTCGGGGACGGCGTGGTCTCCAGGTTTGGCATCCGCCTCGAGTGATGGAAGTCGCAGGTTCAAACTCCCGTGAAGGCTGGGATTTTTTCACGTGGACCTCTAGTAATGTTCCGTAGGTTTCTGGGTTTAAGACCGGAGGTCCGTGTGTATTTTTGTGCACGTAAAAATCCCTTGGCAGTTGGAAATCAAAAAGAGTAGCCTATTGGTGCTGCCAGGGCAAAATGTAAAGTTAATAATCTACCCAAAGTATTTGGATCCTCGCCAGTGCAACGAAGTTCGTGCACTGCGCTGAGATTCTTCAGATTCAGGCTTGAGTCAAAAGTGGAACAGAGCGCTTATGGGTTACATCCGTGTGCCAAGATGTTGATCCGTCGACTAAAACTAGAACGGATTCTGTAGGAATGCTAGCGAAGTTTTATATTTTGGGTTTTTACTTACGGAACTATAACAGCTAGTTAGAGATTAAAATTACAAATCCAGTGGTACCTCATTTAAGCCTGTAAGTCGATTCTAATCATCAGTTCTCGTTGTGCCTAGTGGCACGTGAGGCTTCAGAGAGGACTTTCCATGCTTTCCTGTCCTGTGCAATCTTCAGTGCAGTTTTCCATGTCAAAGATGCCGCACTCAGGTCACGTTCCATCGTTCTTCTCCATGTTGTTTTTGGGCACCCTGTTTTCTCTTTCCCTCTGGTGTCCATGTGAGAGCTGTTTTGGCAGGTATTTCAGGATTCATTCTCATAACGTGGCCAAGCCAATTCCATCTTCTCTTGGTTATCATATTGTCTAAAGATTCTTGGTTTGTGACTTGAAGTAGTTTAGTGTTTGAGATTGTGATAATTCTACGTAGACATGTGTGGTGGAAGGTAGACAGCTTGTGTGCATCCTTTTTGGTCATTCTCCAGCATTCCGCTCCATAAAATAGAACTGGCAAAATGATGCTCTTGTAGAGTCGGAGTTTCGTTCTTCTGCAGTAATTGTTGGATTTCCAGATTTGCCTCATCCTTCCAAAAGCAGCTCTAGCTTTGTTCAGACGTGACTGTATGTCCTCTTCGGTCCCTCCCGGCAGGGACACCACACTGCCAAAATATGTGAAATGTTCTACATTTTCAAGAGTTTGGTTATTTATGGTCACTGGTTGTTGGTTTGGACTGCTTGTCATGACCTTAGTTTTCTTTGTATTTATTCTCAGTCCCACCATCTCTGCTGTGCTGTGTAGTCTGTTACTTTTCTCTTGTATATGTTCATGTTTATGTGATAGGAGTGCTAAATCATCTGCAAAATCAAGGTCCTCAAGCATGGTGAATATAGTCCATCGTATGCCTCTCAATTTCCTGTCTACTGTGTTCTTTAGTATCCAATCAATTACAAGGTTGAAGAGGAGAGATGACATAACACATCCCTGTCTTACACCTGTCTTTACTGGGAACGATGTAATGTAATTTTTTATACTGCAGGAAAAGTCTTTATAGAAGAGAGCAATTATGTTGACTATCTTTTCTGGAATTCCATAATGTCGTAAAATTTTCCAGAGACTGTCTCTATGTACGCTGTCAACAGCTTTCTCAAAGTTTACAAAATTAATATATATATACTTCTCTGCCATTCATTGCATTGTTCTAAAATGTTGCATATGGCGAAGATGTGTTCAGTTGTTCCTCTGCCCTTTCTGAATCCTGCTTGTTATACTCGTAGGCATTTATCTACTCCGTTTTCAAGCCTCATTATGATGATTTTACAAAATATTTTGCTTGGTACTGAGAGTAGAGTAATTCCCCTCCAATTATTGCAGTCTGTTGTCTCCTTTTTTAGGGATTTTGACTATTGTTCCTTCAGTCCAGTCATCAGGCAACACTTCTTTTTCCCAAATATCCTCGAACAATGGTTCTAGAATGCTAGCAGTTGTGTTGGGATCTACTTTGAGAAGTTCTGCTGGCAATTCGTCTTTGCCTGGTGCTTTGTTGTTCTTTAAAGTGTGGATAGCTTTAAGGATTTCTTGTTTGCTTGGTGGTTCAGTAATAATGTCAATGTCCTGAGAGGCTGGTTGAATATCTGGGGGATTTTCAGGATCAGGTCTGTTCAAGAGGTCGGAGAAGTGTTTAGTCCACTGCATGTCTTGTTTTTGTTCGGTGGTGAGCAGTCTGCCTTTGTATGGGTATGCTGTGATAATTGTTTCTGCTTCCGCAAATTTGCTGGGTAATTTTGTGTAGGGTTTGTAGATCATGTGCTTTAGCAGCATTTTCTGCTGTTTCTACTAGATTTTCCATAAATATTCTTTTGTCAGCTCTGGCACTTTTCTTTGTCATTTTTTTTAGTTCGCTATATTCCATCACTAGTTTGCCTTTCTGACGTTCTGATTTAGTGTGATCTATGAGGCTCTTTATTCATTTTCGCTTGGCAATGTACTCCATGGTTTGACTGCTCATTCATTCTTTGTGATGTTGTTTCCTGGTTCCTAATATGTTGTTGCTAGTTGTTTTGTATGTTTCTTTGATCTAGTTCCATCTGTCTTGAATGCTGATTGTAGTTTGAGTGTCTGGGTCACTTGATAGGGTTTGAAATCTATTCTTGAGTTCTACTATAAATTTAGTGGCAATGTCTTTTTCTCTTAAAAGATTAACATTGTAGTGTGGTGTCTGTATCTTAACTTGCGTGTGAACTTTTTTGAGTTTAAGTCGTAGTAGAGCAACTACAAGGTGATGATCGCTTCGTATCCAGAAACCATGAGTTGTAAACCCTTTGGCTCGGTACTATGGATATCGCAACCTTTCGGCCTTGATTCCATTATAGGTACCATTAATCTGGGAGAAATGTGGCTTTTCTGCCTACCGGACCATAAGGAGTTCGTTACCCGGCCGCCGCGAAAGTCAGGTTTAACCAACTTCGCTAGAGAGCCGGTAAATTCTGTTTACCATGCCCAGATCGACCATTTCATGGTAAAAGTCGATTTTAAGCGGAGATATTAACATTTTATTTGCGGATACCACCACATAAAAATTATAGTAGAAATGGACAAAACATGGATTCTCGACTGCGACCCAGTAAAATGAAATAACTCAATGTTTGCATTTTACGGCCATAACTTTTTTGTTTCTGAACGAATCCCTTAGCAACCACATATTGCTGGATTTGGGAAAGTGAGACCTAACTGTTTACGCATGTCTCAAATACATACACTACAATATGAGCCTATTTAACATATGAAAATGGCCACAGGATAATTATTTTTCATCAAAATCCTTATACATTTACAGTTGTCTGCCAGCGAGCCTGGCTTAAAACATATCATATTGTGTGTCCTGGCAAGGCGAACATACAGATCATATAAATGTGCCAATGTCAGTTGACGTGACCTAATTAACGTATAAAAACGGCCGCCAACTGCCTTTTTTCAGCAAAAACCGTATACATTTACGGTTTTCTGCCAGTGATCCTGGCAAGATGCACATCATATTGTGTGTCCTGATAAGGCGAACATCAAGTTCATATAAGTGTGAGTTGACGTGACCTAATTAACATATACCGCACCCTCCCCCCCCCCCCCAACAGCGATGTCACCCGAGGTGGTCGTATCTCCGCACAGTAATGACACCCGGGGGGGGGGGGGGGCGCTCCCCTTTCTGCTACCTTCTTTCCCCTGTATCTCTCCTCTTCTTTCTTTCTTTTTCCTTTCCTTTCTTTTCCCCCATGTCTCAGTGCCGACTTTCTTTTCTTAGTCTTTTTTTTTCTTCCTCTCTCCTCCTCCTGCTCCCCCTCTTTCTCAACTTTCTCTCAATCTTCTACTCCCCCCTCCCCCAACTCTCCTTTCTGTATGGTAGAAGAAAACATGAGCCCACTGGTAGTACACGGCCTGTTTTTATAATGGGTCGGTGATAGTGTTAACAACAGGGCAAACACAACAGGTGTGTTCATTTCTGGGAATCAGGTCAGGCAAGATTTTCTTTTCTTTCAAAAATGACCTTGGCTCCCATGTCCACCCAGCATTGAATGTAAGAAATGGATCTATAGCAGCCACACGCGGACAGCCATGCATGGGAGGGTTGCCATTGGGATTTTTGTCAAACCCGAAGCTAAGCAATATAAAAGCAAAAAAAAAAAAAAAAAAAATACACAAATTGATAAATAGTACATATTTTATAGTTGAGAAATGAAACATTTAACCACTTTTATATAAGAATAAAAGAAAAAAAGATTTCAAAATCTTAACCCAAGGTGTCGTATCAATACCCAGTTTTTGGGGGAAAGCCCAAGTACTGGCAGGCCTGATAGACGGGAACCCGGTCAGCGCTGCTGTTGTTTTTTTGGCCACTTAGATTTATCCATTCTGACAGAAAATTCCATGGATACTAAATAATAACAGACGCAAAAAAAATGCTACAAGAGTTGTAGATGTTTAAAAAGTAGCTCACTTAACATTATTATTTACTAAGTGTCTGAAGTTAATTACTAAAGAATCATCTTAGAAAATGCTCAATGATGGTGTAAATTTATTATTGGGATTTGGGGAAAAAATATCTCCAACAGAAAATACGCAGATCTATAAATAATGACAGATGCATGAAAAAATGCTACAATGGTTGTGGATTAAAAAAAATGATTCTTCTTCTTCTTCTTTCGTTCGCCTGAAATAAGTTATCTATATCAGCAGTTTTGTCTCTTGTATAAATTTCACTGTCGTTGTTAGTTCATTCAGTGGTCCATAGAGTTTACGTTCCACTGTTGCTCTTTCTGGCCAAAAGGTTTGCCTTAATATGTCAAATTCGGTGCAGTCCTGGAGTACATGCTCTGCGGTCTGGGGCACATTTCCACCGATGCACATGGCTGATACACTTATCTTGAATTTTGTGTACATGTGGTTACTTAATCGGTTGTGCCCTGTTCTGAGGCGGAAGATAATGACTTGTTCTGGTCTGTCCATAATAAAATAGTCGTCTTGTGCTGGGGCTGGTGGTTTCCTGATCGATTTAATGATTCTTTTCTTTTGGTGGTATGTGACTGGTACATCTGGCTGCTCTTTTTTCGCACCTTCCCCTGCCAGCTTTCTCATTTCCAGGCACTCCACAATGAGACGGTATCCACTGCATTACGACTCTTCGCTGAACGCTGAGTTGTGTCAGCAGTGTTTGCAATTCTGGTAGATTCCTAGACTGGAGTGCTTCAAGTACTAATTTAGCATCTGTAAGCATTACCACATACTGTGAGCCAAGGTTGGTATTTAGCAGTTTCTCTGTAGCTATCTTAATAGCCTGGGTTTCTGCATCGTAGTTATGGCAGTACTTCCCGGTTGGTACGCTGGACTTATCCCTAGTACCATCTGGGAATTCGATGTACACTCCAGCACCACCATTTCTAACTGCACTTTCTGCGGACCCATCTGTATAGACTCTGACCCATTGTTCTTGTGGGTATTCTTCATCAATATAACTGAGGGTGGCCATTTTGCGTTGTACACTATCTTGCTCTTTCTTGTCAAATATCCCTTTCACATTTGTCTGGATTTGTACCGTTAGTTTACATTTTTCTCTCCATGGGGTTTGTTCCGGAATACTTTTTAGTGGGCAGCCAATTTCTGGAAGGTCAGGAGTTTGTCTACATATTCTTTCTGCTTGGTGTATAAAGCTGCTTCTTTTTAACCGTCCCAAGGCTAGGTTCTTAAATCTATTTTCCATCGGGTGATCTGGCATACTGAGGAACTTTTCAGCTTGTATTTGCAACTTTGTATCTCTGCGTTCTCTCAGTGCCTGTGTTTTCCCTGCTTTCTCCATTTCTAATATGGGGGTTGAATTCATCCCTCCTGTGATGACTCTGAGCGCTTGATTTTGCACTTTGTCTAACTCCTTTAATGTGGTACTAGATGCTGAACACCATGCAGTTGACCCATATTCCAAGTGTGGAAGTATGCTCTGCTTGTATACTTTATTGAGTATTTTCCCATCTGCTCCCCATGTGGTTCCACTTAGTTTTCTTAGAATTGCTGTCTTCCTCCTGGCTTTGGTTGCTGCCTTGTTGATATGTTTTCTCCATGTCGACCTGTCATCAAATGTGACTCCTAGGTATGTGGGCTCTTTATCATCTCTCAGGGTTATTTCGTTTATTTTGATGGTGCCGGCTTTTTGCTTTGGGGAGAGGGTGAATAGTGTGGTGCTACATTTGTCTGTGTTGATGCTGACACACCATCTATTGGCCCATGCCTCAAGTGCATTTGTAGCCCGCTGTAGTGTTTTTGTGGCTATCGTTGCATGTTCATTGTTGCACCACAGTACTAGGTCGTTGGCATACATTGCCATTTTGATTCCATTTGGTATCTCAGCAACCAGATCGTTGATAAATAAAAGGAAAAGTGTGGGCGACAGGACACCACCTTGAGGGACGCCTTGTCGCAGTAGAACTTTTTTACTTTTAAAACCATCTACCTGTACCCGGGCTCTTCTGTTATGTAGATATGCTTTAATCCAATTGTACATTTTTCCATTAATTTTATAGTTTCTCAATTTCTTCAAAAGCCCCTCCTTCCAAACCTTATCAAAAGCTTTCCTTAAATCTATCCATGCCGCGAGTACCAGTTTCTTATCTTGAAAAGCATCCTCTATTTCTTGGGAGAGGTATGTTGTCTGGTCTTCCGTAGAATAGAACTTTCTAAAGCCCGCCTGCTGTGGTGTAATGATGTTTTCACTTTCAATGTACCACTGTAGTCTGAAGTTGGTGATACGCTCCATTGTTTTACAGAGACAACTTGTGAGGCTGATTGGTCTGTAGTTGGAGGCATTAGAACTGTCTTTCCCAGGCTTTATGAGGGGTATCATAATTGCCTCTCTCCAAATCAGTGGAACATTCCCTGTTGCCCAGCAAGCATTAAATATCTGTAAAAGCTTTGTTTTGGCTACTTTTCCTAAGTTTCTGATCATTTCGTTTGATATACCATCTGCTCCTGGTGACTTCCGCATTTTCAGCTTTGAAATGGCCAACTCCAGTTCATTAAGTGTAATTGGCACCTCTAGCGCCTCTGATGTTTTTTCTTTCTGACTTCTAAATTGTGTCTTTTTTGAATTTCGTGTTTTTTCTCTGAACTGATTTCAATGTCGTTATCTAAAGCAAAAGTGTCCGCAAATAGGTTGGCTGCCTCTTTTCCTGTGAACATGTTTCCATCTTTCTGCAGCGTGATCTTTGAGTTCCACCCTGTGTTTTCATCATTAATTTGTTTCACAAGCTTCCATAACTTTCTTGTGTCTTTTTCAAAGTTCAGCGACCTTGTTTTCTCCTGCCAGCTTTCCCTTCTAACCTGCAGCTTTGCCCTTACAAATTTTGCTTTTGCATGCTGGTAGTTATTGTGATGTTCTTGGTTTGGCCTGGTCTCTGCTATCTTTCTGGATGTTTCTACTTCGTTATGTAAATTTTCTAGCTCATTACTCCAGTATGGCTTATAATGCTTACGGGCACCTCTTGGTATTGATTCTCCTGCTGCCTTTAGTACGCATTTGTTAAATTCTTTAACTACTTTGTTTATATCCTGGTCTACGCTGAGACTTCCAAGCAGTATACTGGTACGGTGCTTGAACATTGTCCAGTCAGCCTTCTTGTAGTTCCACCTTGGCAGCGTACTAGTTTCTCTGACCTTCTCATTTTCTACATTCAGGAAGACCGGTCGATGGTCACTGCCTCCCAGTTGATTTCCAACAACTCGTTTAATGTTCCATTCCAGATCTGGAGAGTGAACTGCTAGGTCTGGGGTAGTAGTGGTGTGCCACAACCTCGAGTAGAATGTGGGTGGATCAGTTGGCCTATTAATAAGAACAAATCTGTTCTCATCCTGCCACTCCTCCAGTTTCTCTCCTCTCTGGTCTATATGGTCATATCCCCAGCTTTGTGAGTGGCTGTTAAAGTCTCCACATAGAATCATCTTTTCTTCCACTGAGATTGTGTCTAAAGCCTGGGGACGATCATTTGGGCAGTAATAATTGATCAGGTAGAAGTATGCATTTCCAGTTTGTAGTTTCAGAATCTGATATTCTGCTCCATCCATAAATACTTTAGTCTGGCTAGCAGTGATATTGTCCCTCACAAGAGTCAATATTCCACTCTTTTTCCTGCCTTTCCGGTCTGATCGGAAGCACTGATAACCTCTGATTTTGAAGACTGTGTCTTCAGTGAGGTGGGTTTCCTGTAGACAGCATATATGAATCTGTTCCTCATTTAGAATATTTTCTAACTCTAGCTTTTTATTTGTAATCCCCTCTGCATTCCAGTGCATTAATTTGACTCCTTTCTTAGTTCGGCCAGATACTCTATTCTCACGTCCCCTGGCTCCACAGGACATTTGAGAAGGACCTCCAGTAATTTGGGTCTGGCCTCTTCGAGGCAGAGGGCCCGGCACTGCTCCTGCCTGAGAGTCCATCACAGGGCGAGCACCATAACGTTTTGCTGATATAGACATATTTCCATGGCGTGTATGCGTGGCATCCTGATTGCTGTGGTGCTCCTCTTGGCTGGTTGCCTCCGACTTCAGCACCTTGTTTTACTAGGGTAGACTGTGATCATACTCGAGGAGAGAAGGCTCATCCATTCGTCTTTCGCCTTTATCTCGTTTGTTGTCCCATCCGGTTTCCCGCTGGGGGTTGAGACCCCAACCTTCAACTGGATTGCTGGGAAGAACAGGGTCCACCACGTGAAGGTGAGGTAGGCTTGAGCAAGAGAGGCTAATAGACATTAAGAGTCTTGTATTGCGCATCATTGCTCCATTAGGACCCCCCCCCCCCCCCAAAAAAAAAAAAATGATTAAAATAACCTTAGCTAATTTAATAATTATTTTAAGTTATTTATAAAGCGGGACAAGCGGTCTTCTAGTGCAAACATATTGAATATTGGATTTAAAGCATAAACAGTGATGCCACTAAACATTATTTTTTAAACATTTGCGCTCAGCAAATCTTTGTCAAATTTCCCACTTATATAAAAATTAACGCAGAATTTAAAAATAAACTACAAATTGCCTCAATCTGGCTAATTAAGAAGACATTTACGAACTTATTTGCTGTTAATTCACTGAGTGCTGCCCAAAAAAATTGATTTATTGTATGCTCGTCAAAACCATCTCAGGCCAAAGCCTAGCATCTCTCCAACAACTCCTAATAATTGTTCCTATTTGATCTTTCACGTTAGGAGCACGGAAAAATATTTTCTCAATAACGGTCAATTCGGGCTGATTTTTTCGGTCGCGGAGGCGTCCCTAGTTAAGGATGAAAATGTAAAGCAAAATAAACGAAACAGAACGTCCCATTGCTATAGCTAGATTCTGTAATGTATTCTTCAATGATTTGCTTGCCGCTTCTCTTGTCTCCCTAATATCTAAATTCGTCTATCGAGCGACACACCGAAGTTAACTATGGCTCCAACTTTGTTCAGTGGTGTCTGTGGCTTCGTATGTCTCTAACCTTTTTTTCAGGTACCGCCCCCGTTCCCAGTATATGGCAACACCCCCCCCCCCCCCAACCCTATTACAATATGTGATTAGGAAAAACTGTTAACAAGAACTTGGAGAAAATAAAAAATCAAAGAAACAATTACCAACAACTGGTAATTTAGTGTTAAGATATCAGTGTGATTGTTGACATTGTTTTGTCTCAAAGATGTCTGTTATCTGGGCTTAGTAACACTACAAACAACCGATAAACACGGGGCTGGTTTGTGGTGTTTTGTAAACGATATGCATGTAACTTTTTGGGTTTTGAGTTGGTTATCTATGTCAATGTTTCTGCACCATATAATATTGTATGCCATATACACTTGATCACTGATTGTTATATCATATGACTATATTGTTTGGATCTAGAGCTATGAGTTGAGATTTAGCAATCAACATCATAGCACACAGGACATTCCAATGGGAGTTTACTCCTGATGTTCTGCTGTACGCGCAGTGCTCCAATTCCAGTTGTACTACTGACAATCTGATTGTGTGTCTCTCTCACCCCTCCCTAAGTGTTGAGCGTCAGTCAGGTGTCCTAGCCACTCCCCTGCAGCACCATTATCTTTAGACTGTGACGACTCATGTGTGCTTCCACGAAGTTTAACCGCTTCCAAAGGGCTTATACAATATCTATCTTGTCATGCATTAGTTTGCCACCAAGTGATGCACACAAATATAGACTATCATGCTGTTCATTTCCCATCATACCGGCATTCCCTGGAGGAAAAAAAAAATCCAAACTACACTGGACTTCTGCAGCGATGCTTGCCACTCTGCACGGAGTATACCTATGCCCACCTTCCTCAGTATACTCTGTGAGAAAGTTACAATTACAACATGTGTGTGCAACTGACTGTTGAGCCAGCGAAAGGCTGCACTGACCGCCTCCAACACCATTCTCAAATTTCGCTTTTGCTGTGAACCCCATGCTCTTCTTCTGCCTCTCAACACAGAGCCATCAATATAGACGATCACACCAGCTGGGCAGGATTTGCTTCTGATTCCGCAGCACCAGCTGGCCAGTCCCTGCACTCACAGCCTAATGTGATTAGAGCCCAACACAAATCTGATTCTTACTCGGTGAGTTTGACCTACTCCTCTTTTCGTCCAGTATTCTCAATCCTGCCACATATCACTTGTGTTTAGTTATAGTTCACTTTCGTATTTCTGTATCTCTGATTTAGTTCTTCTTTACCAACATTAAGAACCCCGAGGTTCATTGCTGCAGCTCTCGACTGCTTCATTGATCTTTCTGGTTTGCATTCCTGTTCATTTGGCGACTGCACTAGTGATTGTGTGGGTCTTCCAGTCCAGGATGTCTCAATCGCCTGTCTCTGTCTTTTCCCATTAAACTTGTTTGTCGAAATATGTTGTTCTCAAAAGCTTGTAACAAGGCTTTGTCTCTTTTATTTCTAACAGCTGTCATTAACTGTCCGAGGTTAGAAAAGATGTTCGCTTGTTTAAGTTTCCCCTCTTCACTGCGTGCCATGGGTCTCTCTCTGTACTTGACTTCTGTGAGTAGAGATCAATGTGTGTTGTCAGCTAGTTTACGGTCTCACAGGTGTCAGCTGAGCGGTTCCGGGATCTCGACCGTGTTACACTGACTTGTTTCTGGAAAGCCTAGCAAGCAATGACAATAGCTGCGACAGGAAACTTGACACACCAAACTAAACGACGTGAACACGACAAGAAGGTCGTAGGTTAATGGTAGTGTATCTTTATGGTAGTGTCAAATAAGCGGATAGAGCGACAGTTCTAGGCACGAATTTAGTAACTTGTAAATTGTAGATACGGTTGAGACACGTTCTGCTGTATAAGATCATTTCAAAGGTGAGTAGTTATTCTTTGAGATTAATGCCATGTCTATATTACCTTTAGTGTTGATAGTTTGTATATGAGTTCGGGGGGGGGGGGGGGATACGTAAATTTCAGAAGTAGACGAACAACCCAAACTTTCCGCTACTAGAGTTTACAGCCGGTGAACACTAAGAAGTGGCAGCAGCCCTGAGCGGTAGGTTTTCTCAGTATATGCAAGTCTTCAAACAGCAGCCCCTGAGCGGTAGATTTTCTCAGTATATGCAAGTCTTCAAACAGCAGCCCTGAGCGGTAGATTTTCTCAGTATATGCAAGTCTTCAAACAGCAGCCCTGAGCGGTAGATTTTCTCAGTATATGCAAGTCTTCAAACAGCAGCCCTGAGCGGTAGGTTTTCTCAGTATATGCAAGTCTTCAAACAGCAGCCCCTGGTAGCTTCGCCCGGTCAGACCAAAAGTTCCAATTGTATTTTGATTTCGCTGCTTATGGCCCCTCCTTACGGTGTCGCCTGATGTGGTCGCTCTATGTATCACAAAAAGGCAAGGCTACTGTATCTACTGAACGTAAAATTGCCTAGTGAAATCACAAAAGGCCATAAATGCGGAGGGTAATTCTGCAACATCCTTGAAAGACACGCAACTGACTAAAGAAATAAAATAAAAATTACAGATATATTCTTTCTGAATTCATCAGTTCGTTCATATAGAAACACAGTCATTATCAAGTGCCTTGCCAACTGGCGTGGGCGATCATGCCCTACACAATCTGCGATCTGCAACTGCGTGAATCAGTTTAAGTGTTGATACCCCTCCCAGCCATGACAAAAGACTCAATAATCGTCTCAAGATGCCTTCCTCTGTCTCTCTGTTCACAAATCTTTTCAGTGGTCACAACATGTTCCAGTTTACTTCTTCTCATAAGATGACCAAAAAATAATCTTCTTCTTCTTCTTCTTCTTCTTCTTCTTCTTCTTCTTCTTCGCGTTCACCGGCTGTAAACTCCGGCGGAAAGTTTTGGCTGTTCGTCCACTTCTAGACTGCAGTCATGTTTCAGACCTGAGTGTTGCGTATGCATCCGTTTGACAGATCTGACTAATTTGTATGCAGACTGTTGGTTTCTTGCCTCTCAGGCAGATGCACTCTGACTTTGAAGGAAGCTCCCAATTAGTCGACTTTTACGACATGCTTTTGGGTTGGCCGTGGGTTTATTCTTGTTTTCTCTATAATAGGGCCCCGGAGCCCACACGGGGAACCAACAAATAATGACTGTCTCTTTCTGATGTTTGTGACAGGTTTCTTTGAGATCTTGCTTCTTTCACAACATTTGAGTTGCTCTTTATGGCTGTCCAGGAAATTCTAAGGATTTTTATGTAAAACCACATCTTTGAGGCCTCAAGATATTGTTTGGCGTGTTTATTTTTGTGTCCAGGCTTCACAGCCGTATGTTAAAACTGGCTTTATAATACATGAGACAATTCTTTAGCTAACCTCGAATGACATTGATTTATTGAATAACATGTTCTTTTTAAAAAAAATAAAATGTAGTTTTAGCCTGTCCTTCTCTGTTCTTTATCTCTGTGATACATCTTCCGTCGAATGTTATCTATATGCCTAGATACTTACATGTGTGTGCTTGTCCCAAAAATAACGCCTCTGACTTTTATTACACATTTAGCTACTGTTCTTTTCTTGAATGTAACTATTACTTCTTCTTCCCATTATTCAAACGGAGGCCTGTTTATCACTTTCTTTATGCTCTGAAATGTTCCCTAATGGTTATAAATTCTTATAGATGCTGTTTGCTGCCAGTACATATTCTTTATAATTCGTAAATCGTTTCCACCAACATTTAATTTTTATTTATGTGACAGTAACATTATCTAATTCCGTTAATAATTTAGGAACAGATCATTGTTAGTTTGAACGTCTTTATCATACAGGGCAATGTAAATATGTACGTTTCACGTAAACACCAGTTCCTGATTTTAACCCATTACTGTTCCTCCCAATGCATTTGTATTTTGAAACAACTTGGAGAGATGTGGCTGAAGCCAGTTGACCGAAACAACATATAGCAATTTAGAAAACATATTTATCAATGTGTCATTGACTACAAGACAATATACAGCACGAATAGATAATCAAGTAACAGAAAGTGTATTGATCGGCACTCATAGAAAGATAAAACACACTAGACAACATAAAAATCGCTATAGTTACCTTGCTGGGAATTGAACCTGTCACCTTCAGACAGCGTCTGCGCCTCGCCATGGATACAAGTGCACTAAGGACATGGTCAACATAGAAAATAGATTCGGAATAAGCAGGAAGTATTAGAAATATCTATTCACAAACTGAGATAAGGCGAGGACGACGCAAGTGTTTGCTTTCTCCAAGTTGTTTTCAATTTATTTACATAAGTTATTTGAAACAAGTTGGAAAGTTGTCTACGCTAGATATGAACTAGGGAATAATAAATCATTTAGGCTCAACGCTGATGAAGCAATGCTCCGAACGATATGTGCGGGATTTACAAGACCTTGTTTAGCGCGTAAAGAGACAAAGTACAGAATGGGGATTTGATGAAAGCGGGTAATTACTTATGGAAAGTGGCGACCAATAATGAAGATCTCGGAAGGATGCACTACAGGTAGAACAATTATCTCAGCATATGTACAATTTTTACCTTACTTTGATGTTGTTACTTCTGTAAACGTGTTTCATTTCATTTTAGGCTGTAGCTGTCTAAGACACCTAAAGAAAGAGAAGCTGCCAGCAACACAGAAAGGACATCAGGTGTTTCGGACCCCTACCCGCCGGGGAGCCATAGTGGTATAGCAGTTAGACGCTCGCATGCGCATCCCAAGGTCGTTGGTTCGGGTAGGACTTTTTTTTTAGAGATGACCTTTGCTCCCAGGTCGTCCCAGCTCTAAATGAGTATCAGGTGCCGTCCTGGAAAATAAAGGCGGTCGGTGTGATGTTAACGACATCACTCACCGATAGCCGATTGGCCTTTAAAATGTAGGTCTAGCCCTATATGCCCAATTCGCTTGAAGATGTGGACAAGGTTCTTTTACTTTACCTTTTTTTGAAACCAATTCTCTCCCCCCCCCCCCACCCTTTTTTTTTCTAACGACCACCAACCAATTTATCATTTTCATCATAAATCAATTCTGCTGTTAAGCGGCGTGGGGAGGAATAATTTGCGATCCAGTAAACGCTGTTTGCCACTGGCTTTTGTCAAGCCCCGAAGGCGTAGAGTGTCTTTTATGTTGGCGATCCATTTTTTCGTGGGTGTTCCCGTGGCAGAGCGGCTAGACGCTCGCCACAGATCGGAAGGTCGTGGGTTCGCTCCCTGGCGGAGCCGGACTTTTTTCAAAAATGACCTTGGCTCCCAGTGGGTACTGGGTCATGTATGTGAATGGTTGTGGGCGGTCTTGTATGTGAATGGTTGTGGGCGGTCTTGTATGTGAATGGTTGTGGGCGGTCTTGTATGTGAATGGTTGTGGGCGGTCTTGTATGTGAATGGTTGTGGGCGGTCTTGTATGTGAATGGTTGTGGGCGGTCTTGTATGTGAATGGTTGTGGGCGGTCTTGTATGTGAATGGTTGTGGGCGGTCTTGTATGTGAATGGTTGTGGGCGGTCTTGTATGTGAATGGTTGTGGGCGGTCTTGTATGTGAATGGTTGTGGGCGGTCTTGTATGTGAATGGTTGTGGGCGGTCTTGTATGTGAATGGTTGTGGGCGGTCTTGTATGTGAATGGTTGTGGGCGGTCTTGTATGTGAATGGTTGTGGACGGTCTTGTATGTGAATGGTTGTGGGCGGTCTTGTATGTGAATGGTTGTGGACGGTCTTGTATGTGAATGGTTGTATGCGGTCTTGTGTGTGAATGGTTGTGGGCGGTCTTGTATGTGAATGGTTGTGGGCGGTCTTGTATGTGAATTGTTGTGGGCGGTCTTGAATGTGAATGCTGGACAATGATTAGTGTGGATCAGTAACTGGACTGTTGGTGTTTTGGAAGAATATTGATTATGTAACCGGCAGACAAGCAAAAGAAACACTGAAGTATTATCACTTGCTATTGTCGTCTCCTGCTATCTGGACAAAGTTTCACCTGTTTTCTGCAGTGATCTCCAATCGTTCAGCGACCTCTCCTGTTTTCTGCAGTGATCTCCAATCGTTCAGCGACCTCTCCTGTTTTCTGCAGTGATCTCCAATCGTTCAGCGACCTCTCCTGTTTTCTGCAGTGATCTCCAATCGTTCAGCGACCTCTCCTGTTTTCTGCAGCGATCTCCAATCGTTCAGCGACCTCTCCTGTTTTCTGCAGTGATTTCCAACCGTTCAGCGACCTCTCCTGTTTTCTGCAGTGATCTCCAATCGTTCAGCGACCTCTCCTGTTTTCTGCAGTGATCTCCAATCGTTCAGCGACCTCTCCTGTTTTCTGCAGTGATCTCCAATCGTTCAGCGACCTCTCCTGTTTTCTGCAGTGATCTCCAATCGTTCTGCTACCTCTCCTGTTTTCTGCAGTGATCTCCAATCGTTCAGCGACCTCTCCTGTTTTCTGCAGTGATCTCCAATCGTTCTGCTACCTCTCCTGTTTTCTGCAGTGATCTCCAATCGTTCAGCGACCTCTCCTGTTTTCTGCAGTGATCTCCAATCGTTCAGCGACCTCTCCTGTTTTCTGCAGTGATCTCCAATCGTTCAGCGACCTCTCCTGTTTTCTGCAGTGATCTCCAATCGTTCAGCGAACTCTCCTTGTCGCGCGCCCACGTGGGTAAAAACACTGATATAGTGAGGGTGTGGGTTTGAACCTTAACAATGCCCACCCACGTGAGAAACTGGACTATTATCTAAGCTATGTTGATCCTAGACAGTCCTGGATAGCCAAGAAAACAGCGAGTGGCTCGTTCCATGAAATGAAAGTTGCTGTACTTGTATCCACAGGAGTAGGAGAAGGGATAGATAGATATCTGGATACACCCACTGTGTTATAATCCAGGTGCTCATTTAACCCCCTCCGACTGCTCTCCTCTCCTGGCATTACTTAAAAGCCCCCATCAAGTGATTTAAATATTTGTTAGCTGAAGTAAACTAATATGCACAAAGACACTTGAACCTAAGTACACAATTTACTCAACTATGTTTAAACAACATCAAAAAGATTTATTTAATAAATCTGACTAAAATAAAATGAACTTGTTTAGGCTAGTAGAGTTGAAAAGATGTGAATGATGAAATCATAAAGGTATTGGAAAGTAACAACCTTTGGACAATTCTCGGCTTGAGACCCTGCCTATCTTTTCCAGTTTGTCATCCTCACTGCTTTCTGCAGGTCGTTACACTCGACGGTCGGAAAATAATGGATGCCTACTAGTCCCTGCCCAATGTGGGAACTGTGATGAAGAAACAAGCGCATATTTGTAGTATCTGCTCTAGATGTACACTAAGCATGTATATTATACTAACATCAAGCATGTTTATTTAAATAAAACATTTCATCTCTCCCTCATGCTCACATTCACTCCTGTCCAATTTGGAAGGGTTTATGTCTCACATTCCAACTGTAACATCTTCTGCCTTCCTCTACACGTCCTGTAATGATAGTCAAGTCTTCTACGTCAGGTGCCATCTCTCGTACAGACTCAAAATGACAATCAGTCAGACAGAACCAGTTCTGGAATCTATGCTTGGAACAATCGACGCGCCCAGAATGCTAACAATAGTTCTGGGGCGAATCAAATAACAAATCTCGTGGATTTTCTCTCCGGGATCAATCTCCGCATTAGCCTCCCGAGAGTTAAACACATTTCAGTGTGTAAGCTGTATGTAATACAGATTCACATTAACCACAAGTGAAAAGATTGCCCGAGTTATCTTCACGCTTGTGATTTCAAAAACATGATAGTTCATTAAATTTCAATGGCAACAACAACATTTAGGTTTTACAACATTGAAACACATGTGCACGAAAAAATATTCCTGACACTATCAAATAGGATATAAAGCAATGTGACAGTGCCCTGCGAGAATGAAGAAATGTCCGCCTAGGAGTACTACAAAGTGATGAAGACACACACTTGAGTAAAAAGACAGTTAGATCTCTATCATAAAATATAGATTTGAACCTAATTTCGATCTTACCTGGAAAAATGAAACCACGATGCCAAAAGTTCTGTCTCAAGCTTAGGTTAAGCCCAACAGATGGCATGTGCTGGACAGGATCTCATTTACCAGACCTAGAGTTCACCCCTTTATAACTTTTATCAAGCTCCTCCTACATTACGCCTAAAATCATTCTCATTCAAGGATGTCACAGCTCCTCCCTTGGGTGTATATTCACTGTCAGTCAGTGACTGTACAACAATTGTTTGAATTCCCACGCTATGATCTCCTGGTCAATTCATCTGACCAGAGCAAATAGGACAAGTCACACCTCCGGCCTACTTCACCTGCCATCACAATAAAATCAGACGGTGTCAATTCTTCTGTTAACACTTTCTGCTCACCATGTCAATAGTGACCGTCGGACCTGCCCTCGAGTTAGGTAACCTTAGGGGGAATTAAACACAATTAGCCGGAGTTATCTACTCCTAATGGCTGGCTAGGAGATACATATCTGACACCGACAGATGGTGCGCAAATCTGCAGACATTAAGTCTGGGCTGGGCAGAATCACAGGCGTCACAAAGACTACCTTAACACTTAACATCTGGGAAAAAGTTTTAGTGTTTGATATGACCAACGGTCCCGGAGAATTAAAGGTTTGATGTGGTCGTCTTACTTAGATTAAGGATGTATCCAAATCCCTATTTTCCTGTATACTTTCAAAATACAAAGAAATAAAAGTAGGTTGAGGAAAGACATTCTGGAGTCACCGAGCGTATTGTCACACTCCTGTTTTCTGCAGTGATCTCCAGTCGTTCAGCGAACTCTCCTGTTTTCTCCAGGGCGTTCTGTACCTGCTAGATTTTACTATTGACGTCATCGGGACTCAATTAGGTCTCTCTACCATCCCCCCCCCCCCACCCAGCCCTTTCCTTTATTTTGGACAGTCGTGGTCGCCCATGTCTACTCCCGATTAGGCACATATGGAAGAAGAAGGTTAACAAATGATGACTCAATGGGTAAGATAATTCTTTGTTAACATCGTTTTCCTAATCAGATAAACACACAAAGACCGGTCCCTGACTGAGTCTTGTCTGTTGTTCATATCTTAGTTCTGATACTTGACCCTCTCAACTGTCGGCGTTCTAAAACAGAAGTCTGCTCCGCTATGATATATAAATGTAGGATGTTTCTCCTTTCAACAACTGATTGCAGTTCGTGTCAAACGCTGTCTCGCTGAACAAACAAAGTATACGCCGTGAAGCGTCATATTCCCTTTTGTTATCAATGAATGTACTTGTCCTGTTCCCCGTGGAAATATTCTCGACATTGTACGGCATCTTGGAGGGTTAGTAAGTCAGCTCTGATTTGTGTCGACGAAATGGGAACATTCACCTAATGCATTTTCTAGATTGTATTAAGTGGAATGGGGACAGGAGAAAGAGGAACTGTTAAACACTGGACGGTAAATGCTTCTAAATCTGAATGAACAGAGTCAAGCATAATTTGTCATTGACATGTAATTATGACAGCACTTGTGACATTAAATGTGGGAGTGGCATGCATGTTCGCAGACAGGGAGGACATACGTGCATTCATAAGCGTTGAGCGAGGGAAACATTTTAACATTCATACATTTTGAAAGAGACGGCGGAATTACAGATACGTGTGTCGGATTGGCAATGACGATGACCGGTCGAATCGATCGATTGATCAATCAATCACTCAGTCAGTCAGTCACCAGATTTCAGTGTATAAAGATAGCAACAACAACCACTGAAAGCAGTTTTGTTAAAGTATTTCACGCACACAGTAAACAGTTCGAAAACACAGTGAAGTAGATAATCAAACAAATGATTTCATTACAAACGACAGAAAATAACACAATATCATGAATGTCCAAAACGTAAAGAAAACATGACACAAATCTTCTTATTTGTTTTATCGTCTCACTAACACAAAGTTGTGGCCCAGTAATGTGGTTTTCTGTATTTGTCTTGCGTTTCTCTGATGGCTTCAATGATGGATTTGTTCAGGTTTCAGCTACACCATTGATCCATCTCTTTCTTGGTCTTCCTCTCGCCTTCATCGCAGATGTTCTACTGTAAAAGTTTCATATGCAGTCTGGTCTGGCTGCATTCTCGCTAGATGGCTGAACCATTTCGTTATTTGTCTGTCAACATAATCCAGACATTTTCTTATTGTACTTTCAACCACAAGAAATAGCAAAGTCTCTGAAGCTTGTCATATCTTTGAATACACATGATGGCGGTTTGTTCCCCTTTATATCGACATGTACTCTCAGGTCGCCCCCATCTACAAGTTACAGGACGTTAAGACAGTCGAGGAGATATTGATTTCAGCCCTAGACAGACAGGACGTGAAGACAGTCGAGGAGGTATTGATTTCAGCGCTAGACAGACAGGACGTGAAGACAGTCGAGGAGATATTGATTTCAGCCCTAGACAGACAGGACGTGAAGACAGTCGAGCGATATTGATTTCAGCCCTAGACAGACAGGATGTGAAGACAGTCGAGGACATATTGATTTCAGCCCTAGACAGACAGGACGTGAAGACGGTCGGGGAGGTATTGATTTCAGCCCTAGACAGACAGGACGTGAAGACAGTTGAGGAGATATGGATTTCAGCACTAGACAGACAGGACGTGAAGGCAGTCGAGGAGATTTCAGCTCTAGACAGACAACTGACCTATACATTTGTGTGTCCGACACCGCATGCCAAATACAAAAGTCACAGAAATCTGACCGCTTGCATGCATCATTACACATAAATCTGACCGCTTGAGTGTATCTTGACACGCATGTATCATTACACAGAAATCTGACCGCTTGCATGTATCATTACACAGAAATCTGACCGCTTGCGTGCATCTTGACACAGAAATCTGACCGCTTGCATGTATCTTGACACAGAAATCTGACCGCTTGCATGTATCTTGACACAGAAATCTGACCGCTTGCATGCATCATTTCACAGAAATCTGACTGCTTGCATGTATCTTGACACAGAAATCTGACCGCTTGCATGTATCTTGACACAGAAATCTGACCTCTTGCGTGCATCATTACACAGAAATCTGACCGCTTGCAAGCATCATTACACAGAAATCTGACCGCTTGCATGCATCATTACACAGAAATCTGACCGCTTGCATGCATCTTTACACAGAAATCTGACCGCTTGCGTGCATCATTACACAGAAATCTGACCGCTTGCATGCATCATTACACAGAAATCTGACCGCTTGCGTGCATCATTACACAGAAATCTGACCGCTTGCATGCATCATTACACAGAAATCTGACCGCTTGCATGTATCTTGACACAGAAATCTGACCGCCTGCATGTATCTATCTTGACACAGAAATCTGACCGCTTGCATGCATCATTACACAGAAATCTGACCGCTTGCGTGCATCATTACACATAAATCTGATCCTTGCATGCATCATTACACAGAAATCTGACCGCTTGCATGTATCTTGACATAGAAATCTGACTGCTTGCGTGCATCATTACACAGAAATCTGACCGCTTGCGTGCATCATTACACAGAAATTTGACCGCTTGCGTGCATCACTACACAGAAATCTGACCGCTTGCGTGCATCACTACACAGAAATCTGACCGCTTGCATGCATCATTACACATAAATCTGACCCTTGCATGCATCATTACACATAGATCTGACCCTTGCATGCATCATTACACATAAATCTGATCCTTGCATGCAAATTGACACAGAAATCTGATCCTTGCATGCATCATTACACAGTAATCTGACCGCTTGCGTGCATCATTACACAGAAATCTGACCGCTTGCATGCATCATTACACATAGATCTGACGCTTGCATGCATCATTACACATAAATCTGACCCTTAGGCGCATCATAACATCTGACTCTTGCACACATGTGTACACAGAAAAGCAAGGAAGCAGAATAAACTAAAGTAATAAAATTAAAATATATAGTGCTGAACTGGGCTGTTGGAAACACAAACAGCACAGGAGGTAGCGAGGGGGAGGGATCTAACTCTATCCGTGCCGATGAGGTGGCCATGTCCGTATTGCTTACACTAAGCCCTATTTGGTAAACATTTCTGTAGGTTTCCTATCCCATGCTGGTCTTATGGTAAACTTTCTGTGTTCTCCAGTTGTTACTGTAGCAGCTTCTCTCTTAAAGTTGGATTTATCAGCTCTGTGAGGCCAAATAATGGTTGCTCTAGGATACAACAACTTAAGACTAGACACGGTTGAATTTAACACTATCTGGGACAGAAAAGACGTAAGAGGAGTCTATAGGTATGAACACGTTTAGAAGAGTGATAGTGTGTTCCTAACAAAAAGTGTATCAAATGGGCCATTTATTGACTTTGGTGGACATTGTGAAACAGACTGTTCAAACAGAAAGCGGACCACAAAACTAGGTCTCACGTGTATCGTCACATTGTTGGGAGAGGGTTAGTTCTAGAAAGCCACCAGTCCCCGCCTAGATTCTGTCCTCGTGTGATAACAGGCCTCACCTTTGTCTTACCCGTTCATCTGTCAGTGATAACGGTTACTGTTCACACGGAGTTCGTTTGTGTGTTTGATTGTTGTGATATTCACTAACCCGAGAAAGTTTTTGCCACGTCTGAGAACACGGACTATTTGACGCTAAGACCTGGTGAGTCTTCTGATTTGAGTTTATGTGTGCTGCACAATTGTGATAGTTGGTTTTTTGTGAAGATGTACTTTATAGTTATGGCTAACCGTAATTGTATCTGTGCCTCACAACTTTATTGATAATAAATAGTTCTTGTACAGCACCCATCCTGTGCTACACAAATGGTGGTAGAAGTGAAAGAGAAATAAGAACTACTGAATATGTATGGCCGAAAATATATGTAACAGCTTGCGGATATTACTGATCTAAAGCGATAAATCATCATCATCATCAGGTGCCTTGCCGACTGGCGTGGGCGATCATGCCTCTCTATAATCCGCGATCTCCTGCAGCATGTATCAGTTCGTGTGCCACCTCCATGCCATGCAACAAGACTGTCAAGCATCTTCTTTCCTTGTCTTCCTCTATCTCTCCTTCCACAGATCTTTCCAGTGGTCACAACATGTTCTATTTTCCCTCTTCTCATAACATGGCCGAAAAATGATGACTGTCTCCTTATATTGTCTGTGATAAGTTGTCTTTGGGCTCCCGCCTTTTTCAAAATCACACCTTAAAAATCAGAATTGTGAAATGTTATGTATACCCAACCTTGCTGTGTGGTGCAGAAAAGTGGAAAGTGAATAGACAGCAGAAAACCGAATAGAAAAGAATATGTAGTATTTCGTAAAAAGACAAAATAAAACAATCAAACACAGAGGCTCTTAAAAGCTAGGATTGAAAAGAGAGTTACCGAAAGAAATAAACAAGAGACAAGCTGAATGACTCTGCCACATTACCAGATATAACAGAAACCATACTAGAGGGACAGGTTGAGGCAAGACAGCTACATGTAGAGATCTATAGATGTGAGGTGCCACATGTAGACATCTATAGATGTGGGGTGCTACAATACCAGATCTATCTAACAGAAACCACGCTAAAGGGGCAGGTTGAGGCAAGCCAGCCACATGTAGACATCTATAGATGTGGGATGCTACAAGTAGACATCTATAGATGTGGGGTGCTACAAGTAGACATCTATAGATGTGGGGTGCTACATGTAGACATCTATAGATGTGGGGTGCTACAAGTAGACATCTATAGATGTGGGGTGCTACATGTAGACATCTATAGATGTGGGGTGCTACAAGTAGACATCTATAGATGTGGGGGATAACATCAAAAGATGGCCGAACACCTGTCTGAGACATTGTCCATTCACGACGAATGAGAAGCGTTTTGGAGGATCCCTGGACCTAATTTTTAGAGACAGCAATTGATTGATTAAAAAGTCTCTGGCTAATTAAACGGATGTTATTGATGGGATATGTCGAACTCACAAAGAAAAAGTGCTAGGAATTTTTTTTTTCCCGTCAAAAATAGTCTTAATCTGCTCAATTCGTGTCAATTGCACTAAATGATATATTTCGGGTTCTAACCCCCCCCCCCCCACACTCTATATCCGCACCCCCCCCACACACTCTATATCCGCACTCCCCCCACACACTCTATATCCGCACTCCCCCCACACACTCTATATCCGCACTCCCCCCCACACACTCTATATCCGCCCCCCCCTCCCACACACTCTATATCCTCATCCCCCCACACACACACACACTATATCCGCACTCCCCCCCCCCCACTCTATATACGCACTCCCCCCACACACTCTATATCCGCACTCCCCCCACACACTCTATATCCGCACCCCCCCCCCCACACTCTATATCCGCACTCCCCCCCCCTCACACACGCACACCCTATATCCGCACCCCCCTCACACACGATGTTTCTGAGTCCAGTTTGGAACTTCACCACCTGTTTGGTATTTGCCCTATTCAGTCTAAGCGTGACGTAACTGTCGGGGTTAGGATATAACCTCACAGTTGAACAGGGTCTCCGTGAGTTCATTTGTTGTCTCATGTTTTTGAAAGCTGTTGTTGCCTCGTCAGTGGATATTATACATCATTTTTAACTTTCATTGTTCTCATCTCTGGTGTGGCGTGTGTCTGTTCGCTTAATATTGTCTGCTTTACATTTGTCTTTTCATTCTTGATTTGTAGTTCAAAATTTAATTATACATGTGCAAAATCAGTTTTTTCGTTGGTGACGTTAACGTTCTTAATAAGCAGAGCAATATCATCTGAAAAATGAAGATTCTTTTATTGTCCCATCTGCTCCCAGTCGATGTCGGTATTTCTTTCACATTTGGTATCTACCTGTCAATTGTTATGACAAGTAGACGGGGAGATGCCCGGCTCGCTGGCTTAGTTGGTTAAACCTGACTGCGCGGCGACCGGGGGACGAACTCCTTGTGGTCCGTGTTCACGCCCGGGAGCAGGCAGAAAAGCCACATTTCTCCCAAATTTACAATATCATTCATGGAGTCATGCCGAAGAGTTGCGATATCCATAGTACCCAGCCAAAGGGTTAACAACTCATAGCTTCTAGATATAAAATAATAATAATAATAATAATAATAATAATAATAATAATAATAAAAGACGGGGAGATAACTATTTGACTAGTTTCGATTGCAGACCAGTCTCTTAAACCATCAGCTCCGTGCACTGCACACACTGAGCCGGCAATAATTGCTTTAGTTACTTTTGTTACTTTCAGTGCATAAAAAACATTGCAAGATTGCCAAAACTGTTCCGTGTAGGTTTTTCAAAGATCTCTTTAAGTCAGTGAAGTTAAACAAAATCTGTATTCGATTTTGACACATTTCTCTAAGATAAAGATCCGTCATCTACTTCCATGCAATTTTTAGTTATGTTGAAGCCCCACCCTGGCTTTTACCGGGGGCCCTAAGTATAGCCGAGTCGTAAATATGGCATTACGACTGGACGAGGTTTCGAGGACCTCTCCACGGGTGATCCTCATTCGCAAGGTGGCACTTAGTGTCACCGGATGTTTGTCGCTTATGTGATGTCCTGGTAGGGTACAACTTACCTACCTACCTTTGTAATGATTTGATCTAGCCCGTTTTTCAGGCAGAAACCCAGATTGATTCTATCACACAATTAAGTCACTTCCTTGTCAACTGCATTGGTGATTAATTTACACCAAAACAATCTAAAACATCATTGATAACAGAGTGATTCCTCTTCAATAACTCTTAGTTTTGTCTCAGTAAAAACTAGTCATTATATATATTATATAATATATATATATATATATATTAGGGCTGTACCGAATATTTGCTTCGTATTCGCTTCGGGGTCGAATAGTGGACCTAATAACTATTTGGTATTCGGTCGAATACTTGAGGTCGGGTCTAATACGAATAGTGGTTACCTTACATCGGTTTCTGCATACACTGAGATAGCTGCTGTTGTCTAAGCCGCGTTCATGCATTAACTAAGTTGTCAGTGACAATTTACAAGTTAGTTACTTGTTATAAAACTAAGAATACTTTCATTCCTAGGTATTAGTTACCACAGACTGACTGACTGAAGGATGCAAAACATAAAATGCTTTTAAATGTTTACTTTTCTGTACTACATTTTGGGAAGTAAAATTTCAGCGTACATTTGACATGAATGTTTTTTTTTTAGATCTTTTTTATACACTATACACTATTCGAAAGTGAAAGAATAGGCCTCAGTTTGAATAGTTGGAAGACAGAAGTAATGCTGGTATCAAAGAAAAGAATTATTCCTAAATGTGTAATAAAAGTCAATGGTGTTATTTTTGGACAAGTACAGAAATCTAAGTATCTGGGCACATAGATAACATCAGATGGATGATGCATAACTGAAATAAGAAACAGAATAGGACAGGCAAAAACTGCATTTTATAAAATTAAGACCATCTTATGCAATATATCTTTGTCATTGAAGGTTAGAAAAAGAATTCTTGCTTGCTACATACATCCAGTTTTAACATATGTCTGTGAGTCCTAACAATCGGTAGGCAGGCCAAATAACGTTTTGAGGCCTTATAGATGTTATGAGGAGAGGGAAAATGGAACATGTGGTGACCACTGAAAATCTGTGAAAGGATGGATAGAGGAAGACAACGAGAGAAGATTCTTGACATTCTTGTTGCATGTCAGCACACGAACTAATACGTGCTGTAGGAGATCGCAGATAGTGGCGAGGCATAATCACCCACGCCAGTCGGCAAGACACCTGATGATGATATACACTATTCGTATTTGTATTCGGCCGAATAGTTGTCCTGCTATTTCTATTCTGCCGAATAGTGAAAATCACTATTCGGTACAGCCCTAATATATATATATAATCTTTCATAGTTAATGATTTTCTGTATGATCCTATTCTTATCACCATCAAGTGCCGTGCCGACTGGGGTAGGCAATCATCCCTCTCCACAATCTGGAAACATGATGTCTCAGTTCGTATGCTGACTATGCTGTTAGAAAAGGCTGTCAAGAGAATCCTTCCGCATTGTCTTCCTCTATCACAGATCTTTCAAGAGGTCACAAACATTTTCCAGTTTCCCTATGGTCAAAATATGAGCACAATTATGACTCCTTTTGCATATCCCAAGGTGTCTTGTCAGTTTAGGACAGGAATCTGTGTCAGTGATGTGACAGACTTGAGCCTAGTCCACAGATCTAGTATTGGGTTGCCAGCTTGTCCCACTGCTTTGTTCTGTTGTTACGTCCACTGACTACCTGGCCAGTGCATTATATTCCGCTTGTAGCAAGAATTTTACTGGAGAGCGCACACAACAAAAGGTTCCAAAGGTTATATCATCAGAAGACTCGCTTTCAAATCCAGCTACGACTCGCTGCAGCCCACGGCTGGTGTTCGAAACCAGGCGGTTCCCGGGGTTCACCCAGCCTCAAGGAAATGGGTACCAGAGTTAACACTCTGGGGTAAATGAAGGAACGTCGATATAGCTATGGAGTTACGTGCGGACGGCGACACAGGCGGACAGTTTCTTATCAGCTGTCCGTACTGGTGGCAGAGCACTTATGGTTTATAACCGTGTGCAATGATGCTGGTTCACATCTCCCGACTTGCCTTTTTTTTTTTTTAAACCAGAAGACGTTCACTGACAGGGGATGTTTGGGACATTTGACCTTTCAGAACCTCCTGGGAGGGAGTGACAAGGGCTCGTCCAGAACATTTGACTTTTTTGAACCTCCTGGGAGGGAGTGACAAGGGGTCGCCAGGGACATGACTGCCAGACATCTTTCTTTGTTGTGCATCGGAACCCCCTGTCAAACTGAAGCATAGGCCCACCACTAAGGACATGGGTCCCCCCAATGATGACATGGGTTCACCACTGATAACACGGGTCCACCATTGATGACATGGGTCCACCAATGATAACACGGGTCCACCATTGATGACATGGGTCCACCACTGATGACATGGGTCCACCAATGATGACATGGGTCCACCAATGATGACATGGGTCCACCACTGATGACATGGGTCCACCACTGATGACATGGGTCCACCACTGATGACATGGGTCCACCACTGAAGACATGGGTCCCCCAGTGATTACATGGATCCACTCCTGATTACATGGGCCCACCACTGATGACATGGGTTTACCACTGATTACATGGGTTTACCACTGATTACATGGGTCCACCAGTAATTACATGGATCCACCACTGATGACATGGATCCACCACTGATGACATGGGTCCCCCACTGAGGACACGATTCCACCCCTGAGGACATGGATCCACCCTTGATGACATGGGTTCACCATTGATTACATGGGTCCACCAGTGATAACATGGGTCCACCACTGATGACATGGGTCCCCCACTGATGACATGGGTCCACCACTGATGACATAGGTCCACCACTGATGACATAGGTCCCCCACCGAGGACACGATTCCACCCCTGAGGACATGGATCCACCCCTGATGACATGGGTTCACCATTGATTACATGGGTCCCCCCACTGATGACATGGGTCCACCACTGATGACATGGGTCCACCAGTGACGACATGGATCCACCACTGATGACATCGGTTCACCACTGATTACATGGGTCAACCACTGATTGCATGGATCCATTACTAATTACATGGATCCCTGTCACATATCACTCCTGTCGCGTGCCTAATGTAAGGATTTCTCCTTCAGAACCAACAGCACTCAGAGATAATTATGTTGAGTCGTTTGGCTCGTATTGGTCTAAGGGATTTCCCGTGGCCAATATACGCTCAACTTATCTCTGGAGTAGGGCAACTCAAGTATTGGCACTACAAAATATATCAGTATATATATACCATATTTCTAGGCACACTTGGCTAGACACCCCCACTACTTACTAAAGAAAGCCCCCAGGTTATGATAGTTCATTATCATAACCATGTTAACACATATGATGAAGATACATACATACACAACTGCTAAACACTTAAAAAGGTGAAATAGGAACACCTAAGTCAGCCATGAAAATGAATGCATGTAATCAATATAAAATAGATACATAAAAGTGAGACAATTGCCAGATCTCCTAGGCTAGATCTCAGGATATCCTGTCCAAATCACAAAGATACTACACAGACAGAAGGTCTTGGAGATGACATCTTGTCATCACTGGACAATCTAGGAGCTGTGAGAAATAAAACATATGAGGTGTCAAACTGCACTTAGCCTCTTTCTGTCTATGATGCCTCCCTCAGCTCCTGATGATTCGACTGTCTTTGACTCTGGTAATTCTGCTCAACTGGATCAGGTAGTGAAAGAGTACTTCACCCTAGAAGACGCAGCAACTGTACCGGTATTTAGCAAGTCTCTATCACCAGTAAGGACACACAATGTCTTTGAGCCACACTAAGCTCTAGCACTGGTAGCTGTTTGAGGTACCGTCTCCCACATGTTAGAGATGTCAGGAACCTTCACATGTGTTAGCTGGTGGTTTGATGGTTGGTGGATGTTGGTTTGACTGTGAATCTTCTGCCAGCTCTTCAGAAAAGATACATCCTGTCAAGAAAATAACTCAACATTAGTCATCACCAAGAGGGTAACATCTTGACAAGAAAGACAGAGCAAGCATCAGTCATCAACCCCCATCTGCTAACTCCTCCCTGCTCTCCTGTTTCATTCCTCAGATTGCCTCTCCAGACCAAAAGACATAAGTCTCCTATATTTATCTGTCTGTTTAGTGCAAGAGAAGGCAAGTCAGATATACAGTGGAGATAGATGAAGTGATCTAACACATATATCACTCTCCCTCCCCCCCCCCTCACTCTGCACACAGACACCAATATTTACTGTCAGTACCTGCATTCACTAGCTTTCCCAACCGCCCCAGCACTCATTGATCTGGGTCAAGCACACACATACTTTGATTAACAAAGCCCTGACCCAATTCTGTCCCCATTTCGTATGTACAGATTCTTTAATTAGTTTAAAACGTACACAATTGTAAGGGTATTAAATTTTTCAGTATGGGTGGTTTATTGAGGGCATAAGCTATTTAGTCTGTACAGTGGAAGATCTACGTTCGAATCCGCTACTCTAGCGATCAAGAACGGTCGAACTACATGAGATCACACAGCCGATACTGATTTTTGGGGGGTTTTCTCTACAGCAGTGACTACTTTACAGACATCATTCTAGGTACTCGTAAACTATAATTAACTTACCCAAGCATATGTAAAAACAGAGACATTCCAGATTGCCTTGAAAAGTGAAATTTATACAGGCACAGAGTAACACATCTGGACGCTTGAGAAGCTGGCAAGGAGAATAGCGTCACTTAGACACTTCAGGCGTCGGTACAAAAGAAGTCCCTTGTATACTTGTGCAAGGAGTAAATCGGTTTCCAAGAAACCTCAAATAACTCCCTTAATATATCTCCAAGAGATATACATTTAAAAGTGGAGTTTAGTTAAAGTAACCAGAAAAGGCAGACATAATAATGTTGTCCAATACAGGCCTATATATATAGATATAAGGGACTATATATTTCTGGGCGAGTCCAAGTTTGAATTTTGTGCAGATTACAGGTAAGACAGGTTATCAGCCTTACAGACCGATGTGTAATGGCTATCATTTCACGACAATCCCCCATTGATGATATGAGTCTACTACTAATGACATGAGTCCACCACTAATGACATTCGTCCCACAAACAGATAGCAAGTTTGCAGTCATAAACGCGAGAGGACATTCTTCGGCAATGAGATGTGAAAACAGCAATCGGAGGACACCGTGAAAACTGTGAACATCACAGTTAGAAGATGACAGAGACAGACAGAGACAAATGATACTACACGGCTTAAGAGAGCAACATAGTGGGATATAATTAGTAGAAAATGACCAGAATATAAAAGGAAAGATATGTGGAGACAGACATGCAGGAACATGCTTAAAGGTACAACCATGTGAAGACAGACATACAAACACGCACATCTGGAGATAGACAGCAACTTCGATGCCATCTGGCAAGGCAGAAGATGATAGTGGTAACTTGTCTTTACTGTGACAAGCTCAGTTCGAGTGTCTGTCTGTCTGTCAGCCCAAATGTGCTTCGAATATTTACAGCCTTAGATAAGCAGACATTCTATTGAAAGTTCCCGGTCACATGGTAACAGATGGCCTCTGTTCAACAGTCGGCTAGTCCCACGCGATCGATCTAAACCTATTTATTATTAGCCTACTTTGACTGTGTTTCTCCTGACATCATGTTCCATACTGGGCGACACCGGTTGTGTTTCAACCAAGACCCGTCTGTCTTCCTACCCTGCCACTCTTATCTACACACGAACATAGAAACCGTTTCACAACCAAACAGTTATTACACAGTCCAAACTCGTTTCACAACCCAACAATTATTACACAGTCCAAATTCGTTTCACAACCCAACAGTTGAGTTGAGTCAAGAATTGACATCATAGCACTAGGGGCATTCCCATGCGTGCTTCGTCCTCATCTTCACCAGCCAGAACAGAGTTCCAATACTGATGGTACCGGTCACAATCTGGTTATATATCCGTCTTGCCTTTTCTCTGAGTGTAGTGAGCCGGCCAGACCCTCTGGTTACATCCAGGTGCCTCATTCTCTCCAGGCCATAATAATCTTGTTTCTCTACTGATTCCGTTGCTTGTTCCCATAGGGCTTTGACCACAGTTGCCTTGTCGTGTATTAATTCACCACCCAGTGGTGCGGATCCAGCCAATCTGTCTGCCTCTTTATTACCCACTACGCCAGCATCCCTGGAAAAAAGATCCAAAGTATGCTCACTAACCATGACCTTCCCCGTGAAGCTTGCCACTCTGCTCGAAGCATCAGTGTCTTCACTTTTTTCAGCATGCCTTCTGGGTCTGTTACAATTATGACATGTGCAGGCATCTTGTTCTCTAGCGACTAGAGAGCTGCAGTTACCGTCTCAACCTCCATTCTCATGCTAGATGTTGTAATTTTGTATGCTAGGCTGTCTTGCACTAAAGATTTTCCATTGGCTTACGCTAAGAACCCCTAAGCACTTCTCTTTCCTTTCAACACCGAACCATCTGTATGGGTAAGATCAGCTGGGAGTGAATTGACGTGATTAAATAACCAAACAATCGTTTTATAACCCAACGCTCGTTTCACAGCACAACAGTCTTTCAACAATCGTTTTACAACGTCCGTACTCACAGTTTGTCAATCTACCCCTGCCTTCAGTACTCGCAGTTTGTCTGTCTACCTCTGCATTCAGTACTCGCAATTTGTCTACCTCTGCCTTCAGTACTCGCAGTTTGTCTACCCCTGCCTTCAGTACTCGCAGTTTGTCTGTCTACCTCTGAATTCAGTACTCGCAGTTTGTCTACCTCTGCCTTCAGTACTCGTAGTTTGTCTACCCCTGCCTTCAGTACTCGCAGTTTGTCGGTCTACCTCTGCCTTCAGTACTCGCAGTTTGTCTGTCTATCCCTGCCTTCAGTAATCGCAGTTTGTCTTTCTGCCCCTGCCTTCAGTAATCGCAGTTTGTCTGTCTACGCCTGCCTTCAATTCTCTCAGTTTGTCTACCACTGTCTTCAGTAATCGCAGTTTCTTTGTCTACCCCTGCCTTCAATACTCACAGTTTGTCTGTCTACACCTGCCTTCAATACTCGCAGGTTGTCTGTCTACCACTGCCTTCAGTAATCGCAGTTTGTCTGTCTACCCCTGCCTTCAATTCTCGCTGTCTACCTCTGCCTTCAATTCTCTCTGTTTGTCTACCTCTGCCTTCAGTAATCGCAGTTTTGTCTGTCTACCTCTGCTTTCAGTACTCGCATTTTGTCGACCTCTGCCTTCAATTCTCTCTGTTTGTCTACCTCTGCCTTCAGTAATCGCAGTTTGTCTATCTACCTCTGCCTTCAGTAATCGCAGTTTTTCTGTCTACCCCTGCCTTCAATTCTCGCTGTTTGTCTACCTCTACCTTCAGTACTCGCAGTTTGTCTGTCTAACCCTGCCTTCAATTCTCGCTGTTTGTCTACCTCTGCCTTCAGTACTCGCAGTTTGTCTACCTCTGCCTTTAGTACTCGCAGTTTGTCTGTCTACCCCTGCCTTCAATACTAGCAGTTTGTCTGCCCTTGCCTTCAGTAATCGCAGTTTGTCTGTCTACCCCTGCCTTCAATTCTCGCTGTTTGTCTACCTCTGCCTTCAGTACTCGCAGTTTGTCTACCCCTGCCTTCAATACTCGCAGTTTGTCTACCCCTGCCTTCAATACTCGCAGTTTGTCTACCTCTGCCTTCAGCACTCACAGTTTGTCTACCTCTGCCTTCAGTACTCGCAGTTTGTCTACCCCTGCCTTCAGTAGTCGCAGTTTGTCTACTTCTGCCTTCAGTACTCGCAGTTTGTCTACCCCTGCCTTCAATACTCGCAGTTTGTCTACCTCTGCCTTCAGTACTCGCAGTTTGTCTACCTCTGCCTTCAGTACTCGCAGTCTGTCTACCTTTGCCTTCAGTACTCGCAGTTTGTCTACCTTTGCCTTCAGTACTCGCAGTTTGTCTACCCCTGCCTTCAATACTCGCAGTTTGTCTACCTCTGCCTTCATTACTCACAGTTTGTCTACCTCTGCCTTTAGTACTCGCAGTTTGTCTACCTCTGCCTTCAGTATTCGCAGTTTGTCTACCTCTGCCTTCAGTACTCGCAGTTTGTCTACCCCTGCCTTCAATACTCGCAGTTTGTCTACCCCTGCCTTCATTACTCGCAGTTTGTCTACCTCTGCCTTCAGTACTCGCAGTTTGTCTACCTCTGCCTTCAGTACTCGCAGTTTGTCTACCTTTGCCTTCAGTACTCGCAGTTTGTCTACCTCTGCCTTCAGTACTCGCATTTTGTCTACCTCTGCCTTCAGTACTCGCAGTTTGTCTACCTCTGCCTTCATTACTCACAGTTTGTCTACCTCTGCCTTCAGTACTCGCATTTTTTTTACGTCTGCCTTCAGTACTCGCAGTTTGTCTACCTCTGCCTTCAGTACTAGCATTTTTTTTACGTCTGCCTTCAGTACTCGCAGTTTGTCTACCTCTGCCTTCAGTACTCTCATTTTTTACGCCTGCCTTCAGTACTCGCAGTTTGTCTACCTCTGCCTTCAGTACTCTCATTTTTTACGCCTGCCTTCAGTACTCGCAGATTGTCTACCTCTGCCTTCAGTACTCGCATTTTTTTTTACGTCTGCCTTTAGTACTCGCAGTTTGTCTACCTCTGCCTTCAGTACTCGCATTTTTTTACGCCTGCCTTCAGTACTCGCAGTTTGTCTACCTCTGCCTTTAGTACTCGCATTTTTTTACGTCTGCCTTCAGTAATCGCAGTTTGTCTGTCTACTTCTGCCTTCAGTACTCGCAGTTTGTCTACTTCTGCCTTCAGTACTCGCAGTTTGTCTGTCTACCTCTGCCTTCAATACTCGCAGTTTGTCTACCTCTGCCTTCAGTACTCGCATTTTTTTACGTCTGCCTTTAGTAATCGCAGTTTGTCTGTCTACCTCTGCCTTCAGTACTCGCAGTTGTCTACCTCTGCCTTCAGTACTTGCAGTTTGTCTGTATACACCTGCCTTCAGTAATCACAGTTTGTCTGTCTACCTCTGCCTTCAGTACTCGCAGATTGTCTACCTCTGCCTTCAGTACTCGCAGTTTGTCTACCTCGGCCATCAGTGCTAGCAGTTTGTCCACCCAGGATGTGACATAACCCGACGACCGTCTTGTTCTCGTACTGCTGGTCATCTGTCTCTGTAAATCTGCCCCAGCACTGGACTACTTAGTCTCGTATGAAAGTCTCAGAACTGTACAAAGCAATCCCTGTAGTCCAAACAGTTATAACTGAGGGTGAAACTAACTATTGAAAGAAAAGATATAAACCCGAACGAAAAGTATATTAGCAAGCTAATAACTATTCAAAGATAACACACACACACACACACACACGCGCACACAGCACAGAACAGTCTGTACTGTTATATACAGTGTCTAGCTTTGATTATTCTCTGTGCTACACGGAGTGTCTGCACAGTCCTTTTCTTTGCACGCTGCAGGGGGCGGGGAAAGTAGAGTTTTAACAGAGCTTCATGGCCTTGCCTGGCTAAGCAAATTGTAGGCAGGAGATCTGATTGGATTAGCTAGAATTGGCTATGCTAATGATATGGTTTTGATACCCAAAAAAAAAAAAAAAAACTGTTAAAGGAAATAAGAGACGTTATTGTAACGGAAAGTAAAGACATTTATAGAGAAGAGGTTTGAGGTTTTGAACAACAACTCATCATCATGTTGCACGGGTAGTAACCCATAAGTGCTCATTTCTTCTTCCTACTCCAGTCTGTCAGAAGAAACCCGACACAATGGACAGGCTCTGTAGCACCGGCAAGGATCTTGAAATACTTTAGGAATATTTTTAACTACAAATTTTGCCCTGGCAGCGCCGTGAGGCTACTTTGTTTTCAATATTTAACTAGCATGAGATTTTTTTTACAAGCGCACCAGGCGTCTGATCTCACTACCCAGAAACTAGGGGGAATTACTAGAAGTTCAAGTCCATGTGAAAAAAATCACGGGTATTGAAACCGGAACCTCTAGCACTCGAGGCGGACACCTTGCCACGAGACCACGCAGCCCCCTATAAAGGAAAAGTGAGAGTTTAGAGGCACTGCGTTTTGTACCATATGGCTCGGTCTCCTGTCTCTGTCTGTCTGCCTGCCTCCTGCCTGCCTGTCTGTCTGTCTGTCTGTCTGTGTATGTGTGTATGTATGCGTGTGTGTGTGTGTGTGTGTGTGTGTAGGCAGGTAGGCAGTTATGTATTTTGTATTATTATGTATGCATGTGGGTTTATTATCAATGCATGTGGGTGTATGTATGTAAGTGTGTGTATGTATGTATTACGTATTTCTGTATATTAGTGTGTATGTCTGTATATGAAAATGTAAGAGTGTGTACGTGTGTGTGTGTTTAATTGTGTATACATGATGTGTGTATGCATTATTCTAGAATATATGTTTTTTATTGTAAACATAACATGCATTATGGATAAACAGGCATTGGTACTCTGAAAGATAAGTGCCAAACGAAGAAGGGCCGAATGTCGGACGGGCCTGCGTGCCCAATTTGTAACCCTTTGAAAATAAAGTTTGTTTGTTCGTTTCACTAAACGGCCTGCCGACCGAAACAAAGCACGGGCTCTCTAGCTGTGGCCAGGCCTGCCGATTTTTCTTGTTGCAAAGAAAAGTACCAAACGTTTTCAAAAGAGGACCCCAAAACATACCAAAAAAGTATCAAATTTGCAGTTTGTAATGAAATAAACTGCCTTGTTTCTCTGTCCCGATCTATTCTTCCGTCCTGCGAGAATATACTTCCTAGATATTGAAATTCTTTAACTTGCTTCAGACAATTACAGTTGAACCCTATGCATAGCGGACCAGGAATTCTGCTAACCTATATAACTTCAGTTTTACTAGCATTTATTTTCTGCGTGTTGATCTTACCTGTTCAAATACTCTTGTATTCTACTTCCCTGTTTGCAGAAAAGTCACCAGTTATCGGTAAATACTAGCTCGTTTATTGTGGTGGACCAATTCTCCCTCTGGAAAAGTGAAGTTCCTCATCTTCTGGGTCGACTGCTTTATAGCTGGCTTCTTTTGATATTATATGCGTGAATGAAATAAGAGAGACGCGAGCACACATCTCTGCCTCATCCATGTACACATCTCCGCCTCATCCATATACACATCCATGCCTCATCCATGTACACAACTCTGCCTCATCCATGTACACAACTCTGCCTCACCCATGTACACATCTCTGAGTCACCCATGTACACATCTCTGTCTCATCCATGTACACATCTCTGCTCATCCATGTACACATCTCTGTCTCATCCATGTACACATCTCTGCCCATCCATGTACACATCTCTGTCTTATCTATGTACACATATCTGCCCCATCCATGTACACATCTCTGCCCCATCCATGTACACATCTCTGAGTCACCCATGTACACATCTCTGTCTCATCCATGTACACATCCTTGAGTCACCCATGTACACATTTCTGTCTCATCCATGTACGCATCTCTGCCTATCCATGTACACATCTCTGTCTCATCCATGTACACATCTCTGCCCCATCCATGTACACATCTCTGTCTCATACATGTACACATCTCTGTCTTATCCATGTACCCATCTCTGCCTCATCCATGTACACATCTCTGTCTCATCCCTGTACACATCTCTGTCTCATCCATGTACACATCTCTGTCTCACCCATGTACACATCTCTGTCTCACCCATGTACACATCTCTGTCTCATCCATGTACACATCTCTGTCTCACCCATGTACACATCTATGTCTCATCCATGTACACGTCTATGTCTCATCCATGTACACATCTCTGCCCCATCCATGTACACATCTCTGTCTCATACATGTACACATCTCTGTCTTATCCATGTACCCATCTCTGCCTCATACATGTACACATCTCTGTCTCATCCCTGTACACATCTCTGTCTCATCCCTGTACACATCTCTGTCTCACCCATGTACACATCTCTGTCTCATCCATGTACACATCTCTGTCTCACCCATGTACACATCTATGTCTCATCCATGTACACATCTCTGTCTCACCCATTTACACATCTCTGCCTCATCCATGTACACATCTCTGCCCCATCCATGTACACATCTCTGCCCCATCCATGTACACATCTCTGCCCCATCCATGTTCACATCTCTGCCCCATCCATGTACACATCTCTGCCTCATCAATGTACTGACTGTGAACATATCAGACATACCTTCTTGTGTTCTCACTGCGCTAAGGAAAATATGGAACATTGCCATGAGGTTGTCCAGCAGTTGTCCTTATAACCAATATTCCTCAAAAATCATTGCTGCAAAAAACTCATGTAATTTTGTTAGAAGCTGACTGCATAGAATGGCTGATACAAAGCCATACTTCAGGGTTAGGTTGTAAGCTGGTTGCATATAGCAAGCTTTACTTGTGTATTCAGTTATAAGTTGGTTGCATATACATAGCTAAACTTTAGGATTAAGTTGTTAGCTGGTTGCATATACAAAGCCGTTCTTCAAGGTTAAGTTGTAATTTAGTTGCATACACAAAGCTATACTTCAGGATTAAGTTGTAAGTTGGTTTCATATGGAAAGCTATACTTCAGGATTAAATTGTAAGTAAGTTGCATATGCAAAGCTATACTTCAGGATTAAGTTGTAAGTTGGTTGCATACGCAACTTTAGGACTAAGTTGTAAGTTGGCTGCATATACAAAGCTATACTTCAGTAATCAGCTATGTCCTTTGCATAACATCTTCTTCCTAGCGTTCAGCGGCAGTAAAAGCCGGCGAAGAGTTTTGGTTGTTCGTTCCCTTCTGGACTGGTCTTGCTCCAGAACTAGTTGTGTTTGCACATCCGTTTAACATATCTGGCTTTCTTGTAAGCAAGCTGTTGATTCCATGCCTCGCATGTAGATGCACTCCGACTTCAAAAGAAAGACACATATTAAGTCGCTTTCTACGACATGCTTGTCGGGGGCTAGTATCCTCCCCCTACCCCACATGGGTTTTCTGAACCAACACGAGGAGGTTGCATATAGCAAACAATACTTGATAAGTTGGTTGCATATAGCAAGCTATGCTTGAGTTTTCAGTTATAAGTTGGTTGCATATAGCAAGCTTTACCTAAGTATTCAGTTTTAAGTTGGTTCCATATAGCAAGCTTGAATTGCGTTTTCAGTTATAAGTTGGTTGCAAACAGCAAGCTTTACTTGAGTATTTGATTATAAGTTAGTTGCATAAAGCAAGCTGTACTTGAGTATTCGGTTATAAGTTGGTTGCATATAGCAAGCTTTACTTGAGTATTTGGTTATAAGTTGGTTGCACATAGCAAGCTGTACTTGAGTATTCAGTAACTGCTGGATACAAGATTGCAAAAAGTATTCAGGAACGTGGGTCAATTAATTTACGTTTTGTTTTGTTTTCAACCGACCAGGAATATTTAACATGCCAAAAGGGTCTTGCATTCTGTTTTAAATGTTAAATTACTTTAACAGTTTGTATCTGTTTACTGGTTTTACTTCTTTGTTTGATGAATGAAACAGTCTGGCCACATCTCTTTTACTGCTCTCTACACTATTGGGGAAACGTTACCGTGTGTTGTTCCGTGTAGAGTAGCATGGACTGTTTGTCGTGCTGTCAAATTGAGTTCTAAAATGTATCACTTTGTTTGCTATCAGCTTCTTGACTGATTGTCTCAGCGCGGTGGTTTATGTGTTACTCATTGTGTAGGTTTTTGCTGTAGGTGATTTAAGGATGAACTACCGTATTACTAATCCCTGGAATTGCCATGGCACCAGAAATTGTGCACATGGTTTACAACAGTTTATTCTGCTTGTCAAGAGAAAGTGTGAAGCTCAACCTTTGTTTGTTTCCGAACTTATAAGAAAACAAATGTCCACAAAAAGAACTAAATCTCTAAAAAAAATGAAATCGCTGCTTTAATATATATTTATATTTGTGTGTGTGTGTGTGTGTGTGTGTGAATGTGTTGGGGGGGGGGGAGGGGGCGGGGGCCTCTAAACGACAAGAACACCTTGTTAGGACGACCTCGCTTAAGATGAACACTCGGTTACCATGAATGAAATATTGCTCCTAGCAGAGATGTATTATTCATCTTAATCTATTAGTCACCGTTTAGCCAAAATGTTTTAACACGAACTCTAGACGTGTCGGGTTGCTTGGGTTCGTGTTAACGAGGTGTGACTGTATCTGGCCAGCAGCGACCTGTCTGGCAAGCTAGTACACTTTAGTAAGCAGTCTCTTAGAAAGTGCAGTAATGAAAACCACGCTCCTTGGAGAAGGCAACACCAAAATGGACGCATGACTTCGGAAACTTGTTGGCCATGTAATATCTCGGGAATGTCAATGGGGTTAAGACGTGTCTGTCAGGAGCGGAGATCTGCCAAGGGCCTGATGCATCATGATGATGATAGTGGATGGAAATCTATCAGGTATTTGACCGTTAGGCTGTGCATAAGTAACAGTGCAGGAAATCTGACCTCTGATATCGATACTTGTACGATTAGCCACGTGAATACAATACCGATTTTATGTGTTTATGTGAGTGTGTGTGTTTGTGTGTGTTTGAGAATGAGTGTGTGTGTGTGTGTTTGTGTGAGAGCGTGTTTGTGTGAGTGTGTTTGTGAGTGTGTGTGTGTGAAAAATAAAGACTGTTGCAACGTAAAGGTACTTTTAAATCAATGCTATTTCTATATACAGGCATACGTATAGAGACAGAATTAGACGATATCTGGGGCAACTTTAGAAACAGGATTATCATTTTGGCCACGTTATTTGTTGATTTATGGCTGCCAACAGTTATTCGTTGTACAGCGGTTTTGTTGTTGAAAAAGTGGGAATGGGGAGGGGGAGGTTGGTTGATCAATTGCTCTAATCCAGAGGGATGCCTTCATTTCATAGGATAGTTCAACGAGTGTGTTGAGTTTACGTGCAAGTTACACAAGTAAGTTTGTATCCCACACGAACTGGCGCAAATGATGACACAAACTGTATATTAGAATATCACGTGCTATAAATATTATGTAGTGAGTAGGTTTTCTAATTTGACAATTGCCCGGTTATATGTGAAAAATAAGCAACAATCTGTGTTCAAGTGTTAGATGAAAGAAAAGACTGGGCGCTCGTGACCTCCGGTACCTGCTCTAGGGCAAGCACCTAAAGTATAATACGATACAGCCACCGCTTACCTTGACTCAAATATCCGAATGATTCCCATGGGAGTCGCTGTGGCAGAGCGATTAGACGCTCGCCGCAGATAGGAAGGTTCGCTCCCTGGCAGGGCCGGACTTTTTTCAAAAATGACCTTGGCTCCCAGGTCGACCCAGCCTTAAGTGGGTACCGGGTGCAGTCCCGGGAAGTAAAGGCGGCCGGCGTGGTGCTGCCACATCACCTATCTTGTGCCGATTGGTCTTAATATATAGATCTAGCCTTATATACCCTATACCCCTAAAGGCGTATAAAAGGGACCTTAAAAAAAAGCATGATTCCCAAATTTGCAGTTCTCAGCGCACTTAGTTTCACCCGTATATGAGAATCTAGACGTTCGATTCAGTCTCCATATAATTTCACCCTCATGTGAGAATCTAGACGTTCGATTCAGTCTCCATATAATTTCACCCTCATGTGAGAATCTAGACGTTCGATTCAGTCTCCATATAATTTCACCCTCATGTGAGAATCTAGACGTTCGATTCAGTCTCCATATAATTTCACCCTCATGTGAGAATCTAGACGTTCGATTCAGTCTCCATATAATTTCACCCTCATGTGAGAATCTAGACGTCCGATTCAATTCTTCCTGTAGTTTCACTCTTATGTGAGAATCTAGAAGTCCGATTTAATTCTTCCTTAAATTGCTCCCTTATGCGAGAATCTAGACGTCCGATTCAATTCTCCCTATAATCTCATCCTTTTGTAAGAATTTAGACGCCCGTTTCAATTCTTGTGATAGTTTCACACTTATGTGAGAAGCTAGACGTCGATTTAATTCCACCTGTAGTTTTACTCTTATATGAGAATCTAGGTGGCCGATTCAAATTTCCCTATAATTTCAGTTTCAATCTGGACGTCCGATTCTAATTCCTCCTTTAGTTGCATCCTTATGTGAGAATCTAGACGTCCAATTCAATTCTCCCTATAATTTCACTTTTATTTGAGAATCTAGACATTCTATTTACTACCCTACGATCAATCGGGAGTTTATAATCTTAGTATTATAAGTATATTAAAGTAAAGTAAGGATCCCTTTTCAGGCCTTTAGGCACATCAGGCATATGGGAAGAGCATTCATATTTGTACAGACCAATCGGCACTAGGTGGATAATGTGGTCAGCATTACGCCGGCTGTCTTTTACTTCCCCAGGACATCATGGTACCCATTTTAGACTGGGTCGACCTGCGACGCCCTATACCATGATTAAAATCCACGCAGTCAGCAGTGGGTTTCGATCGTGGTACGTTGGAATTAGAAGTCGGACTCGCAACGCCTAAGCCACGGACGCCGCTTTCTTAGTATCATACTGTATGTGTACTTACTACATAGCAAGGGCTCAACCTACTGTCGCCATTGACATTGTCAGAGGCTATTCAAAGGTTGTACACCGAATCAAGTGAACATGTCTTTACTGCTTCATTAAATTCTTCTACTAATTTAACTAGACAATTTGACGTGCAGTGTTTTGTCATGCTACTGTTTTACTAGAAAGTTTTACGTTCAGTAAATTCTCCTACTAGTTTAACTGGACAGTTCAACGTTCAGTGTTTTGTCATGCTACTATTTTACTAGAAAGTTTTATGTTCAGTAAATTCTCCTACTAGTTTAACTAGACAATTTGACGTTCAGTGTTTTGTCATGCTTCTGTATAGTTCACGTTACACCGATGTCGAGATCAATGCCAAGCCGCCTTCTGCCAAATCGCCTACAGCTCAATCGAATCTGGTGTGTCGGAATTATGAAACTGTGGTAATAGTTACTAAGTCACTGGGACAATGCTATTTAATGGTTGTCAGAAACATGACAAGTTGAGTTTATATTTTATTAACAAACATCATTACAACCCCACAGCTGAATTTACACGGTGCACTTTAGTGTACAAGGAGCAGATGTAGATCAGTGGCTAGCATACACTCCAGCAGTAACGTTAGGCATATGTTCGAGACCTTAGAGGATTTCTTTCCATTTGCCTGGACTTTAGAGTCGACTTAGCCTTAAACGGGTACCAGGAAATGTCATGGGACGTAAAGGCTAGCGGTTTAGTTCCAGGTAGATTAGGACTAGCTTGGCCATTCTTTTTCTTGTTGCAAAGAAAAGTACTAAACGTTTTCTAAAGAGGACCCCAAAACATACCAAAAAAAAAAAAAAGTATCAAATTTGCAGTTTGTAATGAAATAAACTGCCTTGTTTCTCTGTCCCGATCTATTCTTCCGTCCTGCGAGAATATACTTCCTAGATATTGAAATTCTTTAACTTGCTTCAGACAATTACAGTTGAACCCTATACATAGCGGACCAGGAATTCTGCTAACCTATATTACTTCAGTTTTACTAGTATTTATTTTCATGTTATATCTTCTGCGTACAAGTATAGGTTGAGATAGACAGTTCAATTGCTTGACGCTTTTACCTTCCACACAGTTTCCAGACAGTGTTTGAAAACCAGGACTCAGGTTAAAGAGGCGGCGGTTCCATAATAGTCGTGTTCCTGCTGCATTGGTCGGGAAAAGTAATCGTGTTCCTGCTGCATTGGTCGGGACAAGTAATCGTGTCCCTGTTGCATTGGTCGGGACAAGTAATCGTGTCCTTGCTGCATTGGTCGGGACAAGTAATCGTGTCCTTGCTGCAATGGTCGAGACAAGTAATCGTGTCCTTGCTGCATTGGTCGGGACAAGTAATCGTGTCCCTGCTGCATTGGTCAGGACAAGTAATCGTGTCCCTGCTGCATTGGTCGGGACAAGTAATCGTGTCCCTGCTGCATTGGTCGGGACAAGTAATCGTGTCCCTGCTGCATTGGTTGGGACTAGTAATCGTGTCCCTGCTGCACTGGTCGGGAAAATAGTCATGTCCCTGCTGCACTGGTCGGGAAAATAGTCATGTCCCTGCTGCACAAGTGTTATCAGTCTACACACGGTGGGGGGAAATACTGAAGTGGTGTTATCAGTCACCACACGCTGGGGGAAACACAGAAGTGGTGTTATCAGTCGCCACACGCTGGGGAAAAATACTGAACTAACTAACTAACTAACTAACTAACTAACTAACTAACTAACTAACTAACTAACTAACTAACTAACTAACTAACTAACTAACTAACTAACTAACTAACTAACTAACTAACTAACTAACTAACTAACTAACTAACTAACTAACTAACTAACTAACTAACTAACTAACTAACTAACTAACTAACTAACTAACTAACTCTCTCACTCATTCACTCACCCACTCACTCACTCACTCATTCACTCGCTCAGTTACTCGCTCACTCACTCACTTACTCACTCACTAAGTGACTAACTAACTAATAAGTAAGTAACTAGCTATCAGCTAACTGGCTCGTTAACTGACTGACTAATTAACTATCATACCTCCTGTCACCGCATCTCCTACCATAATGATTTCTATCATGATACTTTGCTTTTTTCATTCCAGTTTTTAACTCACCAAAGATCTATCTTGAAAATGGGTTGCCAAGACAACTAGCGCCAACAAAAATATGCACGAAGAAACTTGCACAATGTCTACCGTTATCAAATGGAACAAAAAGTGGTTGTTCTTTGTTGGCATAGCGCTGGGCTTCGTGCTTTTCAACTGTGTCTACCACACCCGTATCGGCAAGTTTAGTGTCATCACCCCGGAAAAGTCGAAGTATTCCGTGTGGCCTCAGTTTGAATCCAAATCGCCGATTAATAATGTAAGTATTGACACGGAAAGAATAACTGTGGGTTTGTTATTCGTTTGATCAGTTATCATTTTCAAGAGCATCTTCATCGCACATCGGAAATGACCATAAGAGCACCGATCTCCTCCTGAGTTGGTCTCCAAATGTTTTTAGACTAACTCCAATTCTGTCTTCTTCTTCAATTTGTACTTTTTTAGGGCTATTGATGTTTAGGGAAATATAGTCCTGCTTCGTGCTCTTCTGGCTGCTTCAACCATAGGCACATCGTGGTGCTGTAGAGTTTCTCTGATGTTATCTTCCTACTTTGTTCTTGGTCTACCTCTTGCTCTTGAATGTATTTGCCTGTCTGTGTGTTCTATGTGTATGTGGCTGTGTATGTGTCTTTGTTGTGTTTGTGGGTGTGTGTTGGTAAGTGCCTGTGTGTATATGTGTTTCGGCATGAATACCTGTGTATACGTGCGTCTCTGTGTGTAAGGATATTTGTATTGTGTGTCTGTGGGTGTGTATCTATGTATGTGTGTCTGTGTGTGTTTGCGCGTGTGTTTGTGTGTGTTTGCGCGTGTGTGTCTTTGTTGTGTTTGTGTGTGTGTGTCTTTGTATGTGCCGGTTTGTGTGTGTGTGTCGCATGTGTGTGTCTGTGTGTGTGTATCTGCGTGTGTGATTGGGTATGTGAGCGTATGTCTGTTTGTGTGTGTGTGTCTGCATTTGTTTCTATGTTTCCATTTTAAACACTTTTGGAGAGTTCCCACACCTTTTAAACACTATTTGGTGAGTTCTGTTACCTTTTAAACACTTTAGGATGAGTAAAGGCAAATATTTTTATAAAAAAGCAAGCATGGGTCACAAGCCTCAGATAGTGTGTCTTCTTACTTTTTACATTTGGTCGAAACATAATAAAGAAATCTGCCTCACACAGTGGTCAGTTATCTGTGTATTAAATACCTTTGAAGGCAATTTAGTCGCGGTTAAAAATGAAGAACTGTTTATTGGGAAAGGGGCAACTGAAAGGGTCCACAAGGCTGAGTATAGGTGCACATCGTGGTCGTCCAATCTTATGTGAAGTGTTGGGGTGTTCAGGAGAAGTCACAAGCCTCAACAATTATTCCAAGTGGCTGTTAAAGTAAACAAACAAAAAAGGACAGGATTCACCACAATGTTGTATCAGACATATGATGCAAGACTCATGTTTTCTAGACCAGTCTGCCCCGAGAGGTGACTAGACAACACCAGACCGGGAGCTTTTACTTCACCTGGTATCTATTTTTGGCTGGTTCGACCTTGGAGACAAGGCTTTTGTTTAAAAAAAAAAAAAAGAATTAAATGCGGATTGGAACCTATGACCTTTAGGCCACATAGCCGCTACGTTACTATGGCTCCCAAATGGCAGTGTTGTCCAACAACTTTTCATTTTATTCCGCCTGCTTATCTGTATTTCCCAATTTGCCTTATTGTGTTATTCAACAATGTAATTTCACTGCCGATTCCTTCTTTGTTCTATGTCTGGTTTCTTATTGTCTGCTGATGAAGGCTTGACGCCACAACCTCATTAATTTGTCGATTTTGATCAGAATTGTTTTACAGCTGGCTAAGACTTCGTGTGCCCTAAAATGTTTACATTGTTGCAGTTTCACTGAAGCTCAATTAATCTCATTCATGTTTAGGATGACTAAGTCGTAAAGAATATCAGTAATAATAATGAAGATACACAACAGATATATTGTCTGGCATATTTCACTGTTTATCTTGTCAGGTGTATTACTACAGAGAAACAGTATAAGTCGCCATATGGAACTTTTTCCTTTTTTCGCCCCAAATAAACTGTGATTCGCCTTTCATTCATGCTTCGTGAACTTTCACACGCGCTAATCTATGTTACAGTGGTGTCAGGTTGTGTTGTCTTTACGCTTACTATATTGCGCTTCACAGCTACACGTCGTGTTTTACTCTTTGTTGGGAAGCCGGTGACTTTGCCTATATTATAACTTTCTAGGACTTTAAGTACGACATGAATTTACTTCAACTGTCGGCGTTGACATTGTAACCACGGAACGTAGGCTGCACACTTACGTGGGACATAGGCTGCACTGTGGGGTGGGGTATTTGTGGTTAGGGCCAGTTCTGTATCTTCTGGGGTCGTTAAAAGCGGTCACATCGTATAATATAAAACACGCGACATCGCCGTTGAGAGCATCGAAGACAACACAACGTGGCAGCCCTGTAACATAGACGGTTTGTTTGGGGCTAAAAACATAATAAGAGCCCACAAAAGATCTTGTAAATTGTGATAATAAGACATTAACCTCATACTCTCATGCAAAGTACCTGTAGGCATTCACAAGTTTGTGAACCGAATAATTTCAGTCAACTGTTTTTAGATTTTTTTCAGGTCCGAATGTGTCAAGGCCGCTAACTACAGCCTAACCGGACTTTCTGATATAAAAACACAGTGGGCAAGGGCACAGCATCCATTATGCCAGTACGATTCATTTTTACCTCCCTTTGTCTTCTCTTGTGAACTGCTGCCATGTTCCATACATTATGTTGGGTTGTGCTTTGTGTTACAGCTATCATCATCATCTTTTACATATGATTGTTTGGGTTATCTGTTAAAGTTTGTTTAAAAAAACTAACATATATATGTATACAGAAAACCCAGGACAAAGAACAGTGTGAATTAACTCGGAGACAAACATGTGACAGATGTCTGGGTAAAAACCACAAGACAGATCAATTGAGGACAGGGCGTGAAAGGAAGGATGGGAAATGAGTACAAGACAAAGATGGGATTTTACAATTAATTAGTCACCAATTAACAATTTATAATTCTCCATGTAATAGTTTACTAGAAACTTTGACCAAACAGTTTCAATTGACTGTCTCAGAAAATACTACAACAAGTTTACATCCATCTTCACACTGAAGACCAGGAAGGCAACACTGTCCATTCCTGAAGGCTTTCGGTCAAAAGTCAGGGGCTGGCTGGCAAACAATGAGGATCTATATCAGGAAATTTTTGTTCAGGTAAGAGAACAAAAGTGCAACAAAGCAAACTGGGTCCCCGTGTTTGTTCCAGGGTTCCACCGCAGGGGGAAATAAGAATAGATTCACTGTCTCCCCAACAAGCATGTCATAAGAGTGGACTAACTGGGCGCTTCCTTCACAGTCGGAGTGCATCTGACTGAGAGGCAAAGTACCAACAGTTTGCATGTAAATAATCCAGATCAATAAAACAGATGTTTTTGCAACACTCAGGTTCTGGAACAAGATTAAATTCCAGAGGTGGACAAACAACCAGAACTTTCCACCAGAGTTTATCAGGATATGTGACTGCCCTGCTCCAGTCACACACCGAATTATTGCAAACTGCTTGTTTACATTTCTTATGGCCAAATTCTACAACTAAAGATAGAATCTTCATTGCCATGTCAAGAGCCTGCTTGACATCATGATGTTATCATTATCATGTCCATAAGACTGATATCATGATGTTATCATTGCCATGACCACAAGACTGTTTGATATCATGTTGACATCATTGCCTTATCCACAAGACTGTTTGATATCATGATGTCATCATTGCCATGTTCATAGGACTATTTGATATCATGATGTCATCATTGCCATGATCATAAGACTGTTTGATATCATGATGTCATCATTGCCATGTTCATAGGACTATTTGATATCATGATGTCATCATTGCCATGACCACAAGACTGTTTGATATCATGTTGACATCATTGCCTTATCCACAAGACTGTTTGATATCATGATGTCATCATTGCCATGACCACAAGACTGTTTGATATCATGTTGACATCATTGCCTTATCCACAAGACTGTTTGATATCATGATGTCATCATTGCCATGACCACAAGACTTTGATATCATGTTGACATCATTGCCATGTTCATAGGACTATTTGATATCATGATGTCATCATTGCCATGTCCATAAGACTGTTTGATATCATGATGTCATCATTGCCATGTTCATAGGACTATTTGATATCATGATGTCATCATTGCCATGATCATAAGACTGTTTGATATCATGATGTCATCATTGCCATGTTCATAGGACTATTTGATATCATGATGACATCATTGCCATGACCACAAGACTGTTTGATATCATGTTGACATCATTGCCATGTTTACAAGACTGTTTGATATCATGATGTCATCATTGCCATGACCACAAGACTGTTTGATATCATGATGTCATTTTAGCCATGTCTATAAGACTGTTTGATATCTTAATGTCATCTTTGCCATGTCTAAAAGACTTTTTGTTTATCATGATGTCGTTTTAGCCATGTCTATAAGACTGCTTGATATCTTAATGTCATCTTTGCCATGTCTAAAAGACTTTTTGTTTATCATGATGTTATCATTACCATGTCAACAAGACTGTCTGATATCATGATGTCATCATTGCCATGTTCAAAGGTCTGTTTGATATCATGATGTTATCATTGCTATGTCTGCAAGTCTGTTTGATTTCATGATGTTATCATTACCATGTTGCCATGATTTGTAGCCTGCTGTTCTCATGTAGCCTCATGTAGCCTGCTGTTGACATGTAGCCTGCTGTTCTCATGTAGCCCACTGTTCCTGTGTAGCATGCTATAGCTGCTGGTTGCTTTTGTTCGTCTCTGATCAGATGACTAAACCACCTTTTTCTTTGATATTCTTTGAATTACCATTTTATGAAGTTCATCAAGCTGCACCTTGATATGTCTCTCTGCAGGATATCATACACATTATCAGTGAGTTCACCAGGGAGCACACAGTCTTCAATCCACTGAGAGACAAGAGGCCCATACAGCCACCAGACCAGTCACAAAGTGAATAGTAGGTACCAGTTGCTCCTGTATTCTGTCAATGTTTCTGGATACAGATCTGTGCTATGTATGAAAGTTTTAAGTTTTACCTTCAGTTACAGTTTGTGTGTGTCTCTCTTTGTGTGTTTTGTGTGTGTGTTTTAAACATGGGGGGGGGGGGGTGGGGGGGGGGGGAGTGGGTGGGATGCAGCATGTAATACTGTCATATTACTCTTACACAATCATAATATATACTGACATTGTTTTTAAACAATGTAATACTGTCATTTTTCTTTAGCAAAATGTAATGCTGTAATATTTCTGTAGCACTGTCAACTTTTTATTAAACAATGTAATACTGTCATCTTTCTATAGCACTGTCATCTTTCTGTTAAACAAGTAATGCTGTCATCTTCCTATTAAACAATGTAATACTGTCATCTTCTAATAGCACAGGTAATACTGTCATTACAGTCTAGTAGAATGGGGTTGCCAGGAATGAGCAGGGGATCTGGTCAACACCCAGGGAAAAGATGAGACAGATATACATTTAAACTGTTACTGGTGCCATCAGAATTGGAACTCTGCACTTGCTGCTGAAGATGTGGACAAAGCATTAATAGAAATGTCCCAATTAGTGTGCTGTTCATTCTTAATTAAACATTCAACATTCTATCTTTCAGAGTCAGGGTTTGAAGTGGCATCATATACCAGCATTAGTATGTGCTACATATATGCTTGTAATCACAGCTTCTAATAATCAGTCTATCTATGCTAGCAGGAAGAAAGAAGAAGGAAAAACGCAGAAGTAGGAAGGAAAATTGTGATTAGGACAAAATGAAATAGTTCCCCACTAAACAGCAAAAACAGGAAAGTAAAGAAAAAACAGGGGTTTCTCTGCGCAGGGATCCTAGAATATTCCACTAAGACCCAGAGAAAGAGTATATGCATAGTGAGTTACATGACGATAACCTAACAACATAGTTACATACACCTTGACAAACAATGGGCACAGACTACATATCCTAAATTAAATCAAGCAAATTAATTATAATCATCACATTGAACAGCTGTTTATTTTACTCAACTGAGCACAGAATTAACGCCTACTTCGCAAATAATACATTAACAACAACCAACGTGCTCGACCAGAGGCAGAATCTAAAGTGCTAATCATCTCCAGCTAACAAGGAAATATGATAATGACACCATACGCTCAGCGAGATTACCTCAACAATGGCAAAAACCGAAACATATTTAATATGTACGTTAAGCTTCAATATGCCACCAATACAACAAATCACTTAAAGCGAACTTGCCATCCTAGCGAGAATACACCCCGACATATTACACAGTATAACTACTAGAGGCAATTTCAGGGCTAACTATGGAAACATACCACTGCCATGAAATCAGTCAGTCAACCGGCCTTCCCCTGCAGTTGCCCATACCCATGCTGGCTAGCCCAATGTGCAGAGCCACAACAGCTGGGTAGGTCTCCTACAGGGTCCGTCCAAAAGTCAAAAAGGACAACAAATAGTGAGTGAGCTGGCCTTTTTTATACACAATGGCCAGACTTTTCTGCTTTCCTAAACCAGACTAAATGAAGGTATCGGTCAAACAAACCAAAATCGACAATCTGCTCAATAGCAGTCTTTGGCGTTCTCGAGCCTATAACATATCCATCAATTGTGTGGTCAACCTCTAGTTTTCTTCTACTGTGTCTAAGTAACAGGGCTGTTTGTGGTGCGTTATCTGGTGGCAGGATAGTCTTGACACGTGTCGAAAACATTATCTGGTGGCAGGATAGTCTTGACATGTGTCGCAAACATTATCTGGTGGCAGGATAGTCTTGACACGTTTCGCAAACATTATCTGGTGACAGGATAGTCTTGACACGTGTCGCAAACATTATCTGGTGGCAGGATAGTCTTGACACGTTTCGCAAACATTATCTGGTGGCAGGATAGTCTTGACACGTTTCGCAAACATTATCTGGTGGCAGGATAGTCTTGACACGTTTCGCAAACATTATCTGGTGGCAGGATAGTCTTGACACGTTTCGCAAACATTATCTGGTGGCAGGATTATCTTGACACGTGTCGCAATCATTATCTGGTGGCAGGATAGTCTTGACACGTGTCGCAATCATTATCTGGTGGCAGGATAGTCTTGACATGTGTCGCAAACATTATCTGGTGGCAAGATACTCTTAACAAGTTTTTATTTTTTTATTTTTTCTTTGACCTCTTTAAGTGTTGACAGAGATACAGGGTTCTGCTTCTCACCCTTGTGTTTTTGCTGTCTTTTGTAAGAAATGATATTTTTTGTGCCTATATTATTCTTGTATGTCCTATTTTCTAATGCTATCCCTTTTAGTCAATGATGTAGTCTTTCTCAGACATCTCATTTTCATTGTTAAAATTATTTTTTTTAGGAGGGTGGTTTGGTGGGGGAGCAACTGGCTGAATGAATAACACACGGCTTTCGTGCAGGAAACAACTGGTTCAACCCTGGACAAGGTTTGGCAGCAAAAATAAAATGATAACCTGCACAGTCTGTGGTGACAGTATTAGTCATGTGACCCTAAATCTTCAGGCTCAAAGACCCCCCCCCCCCCCCCCTCTTCCCGCCTGCATGCACAGCAGAAATGGTAAATACAGGTAGTAATAGGAGCTAACTAATTTTATTTATGAATTCTGTAACTAAAACAATGTAAGAAATTACAGTGACTGGGTAAATAGATTGAGAAGATCAAAGAGGAGAACTAAAATTATGCAATGACAAATGTGTAACTGGACATAAAGATGCAGTTTTTTTTTATATTTGACTAATTACAGTGTCTATATTCCTCAGTTTTGATGAACTTCTGAAAGCCACTGCAAAAACCTGTGACTTTTGCAATTTCACTCAGTAGGTATTTCACATGTTTATTCCTTTAATTTCACATTTATAATTTTGTGCCCTTTTTTCATAAATTAGGCCTCCCATTACTGTTGACCATAAACCACAGGGACCATTGGAACTGCCAAGAATACCCAATTCTAAGACATTTTTGAGAATAATATGGCTCAAATTATATTATAATATTACGTGATATACAGGATATTTGTACTGGTAACTGAACTGAATGAACCTTTAGCAAAGGAGGAGAATGGCTAACAATTATTGGATGAGTTTGTATCTGGTAATGTACATTGCGTCTGTGGCTAGGGCATTGTGAACACAGGCTGCTAGGTTCGATCCCAGCTACGGGGTTTCGACAGTGGTACCGAGAGCTGGCTGTTCAGAAAGCAATGCCAAACTACTGAAGATGAAATTTGCCTAGAAAAAAAAAATCCAGCCTAAAAATGCTGGGGTTGGTTCTGTAAAAGATGTACAACTAACCTTTAAGTGTAAACTGTAGAAGCAAAAACTGTAATAAAACTGGAGAGAAAATAGAGACAGAAATATCATCCATTCTGAAGTTGATCAGCTGTCAGGGCACCAGAAATCTGTTTAATGCATTTATTAGCTACTCAGATAAAACTTCATCAAGAGACTACAGATGAAATGGTTTGGTCATGTGTCAAGACTAGCACCACACAGGGCACCACAGAAAACTTTTACACAATGGAAGCATAGCCGGAGGTCAACCACACAAGCAATAGATAGATGAAACACCAAGGCTATAAATATCCACTGTACCTAGCACATACCAAGGCTTTTACCTAATGCTTCTTGAAAACACATGCTGAAAGGCAGATCAGGGCTGGTGAAGAAAAAAAAATCAGAAGAAGAATTGGCTACTTCACACATGTTATGCCTTTCTCAGCTTCTTCTGTCAAGTTTCATGAATACATGAGGCCATTTTAATCTCATTGTCCATGCAGCCGCTCTGTTTGATAGAGCTATTATTTGAAGCCTTGTAGAATCAGACAGATAGAAGACATTTTGAGGCCCTGCCTCCCAACCAGCCCCTGAGCACAATGAAGCCCCTGGACTCGTAGTCTGGTAGCCTTAGTTTCAGTTTCATAGCAGACGGGTCACCTCATAGTTGCTCCGTTCCTGTGCCAAAGAAAAACACACAGAATGTTTGACACAGTCTCTTGTGGAAAGATTGACAGACTGCTGTCTCACCATATGCACTAGCATACACACGCATTAAAGCATACGCTAGCCATCTGAAGTGCTAACACAGTCCAACATTAGAAATGCAGTTCATCATTGATGGTAGCAGAATTCACCAACAGATCAGCAGCTGCACACGCGATACATTTTAATCACATAAGGGCACCACCAATGTTGCGACAACCAGCATGGCACCATTTTCTTAACTACGATTCACAACACCGTTTGGTCACAGTCCAAAAACATTCCATATGAAATCTGCAGCTCACAGTGTCATGCCATGCATTCAGCTCAGAAGCTAGGCAACGAAACTATATCCTTTCAGTATACAAATGGAGTAAAAATGCAACGGCCACTGTCTGGCAGAAGCAAAAAAATTGCCTTGGATCCAAATAGTGGCCATGCCTAGCGCTCATTTTTACCGGAAGGACTAGGTAGTGGCCTGAGCTTGAGCAACAGATAGTTGCAGGTCATGGGATCCAGTTCCATAATTGTCAGCAGAAGATGACACAGTAATGAAAATGTTTATGAGCATCTGTCTCATGAAAGATTATGGTTAAAAAGAAAGACAGTGACAGAGACTACCTGCTTCGGTGATGGCAAGAAAAACAACGGACTTGATCCGTGAGATGTAAATGATGGCTTTTTACACTTTTGGCATGTCACAAAGTTTTATACATAAACATTTATTGTGTATAGTAACAAGTCTAGTCTGGAATAAGTTAAAGGAAAGGCAGCCTGGGACTGACTGAGTTAGGTGGGAGATTGGAGCAGCTGTGGATAAGTCTGGACAGCAAGAATGATAGTCTGAGCTTGGAGACTGGAGCAGCTGTGGATAAGCATGGACAGCAAGGATGATAGTCTGAGCAGGGAGACTGAAGCAGCTGTGGATAAGTCTGGATAGCAAGGATGATAGTCTGAGCTGGGAGACTGAAGCAGCTGTGGATAAGCCCGGACAGCAAGAATGAAAGTCTGAGCTGGGAAACTGGAGCAGCTGTGGATAAGTCTGGACAGCAAGGGTGATAGTCTGAGCTGGGAAACTGGAACAGCTGTGGATAAGTCTGGACAGCAAGGATGATAGTCTGAGCTGGGAGACTGAAGCAGCTGTGGATAAGTCTGGACAGCAAGAATGAAAGTCTGAGCTGGGAAACTGGAGCAGCTGTGGATAAGTCTGGACAGCAAGGGTGATAGTCTGAGCTAGGAGATTGAAGCAGCTGTGGATAAGTCTGGATGGCAAGGATGATAGTCTGAGCTGGGAAACTGGAACAGCTGTGGATAAGTCTGGACAGCAAGGGTGATAGTCTGAGCTGGGAGACTGGAGCAGCTGTGGATAAGTCTGGATAGCAAGGATGATAGTTTGAGTGCACTGATTTTAAATAACATGCTCTTGATCTTTCTTGCCAGTTTTACAGCAGAGCATACATTTGGCCGAGTGCAGTCCAAACATGCCTTCACTGCCTCCAACATCTTCAAGATTGATACACTGCATGCGGTAGTGGCTATGAAACAGCACGACCCTTTGCACTGGTCATTAGAGGAGTTTGTGGATCTGTTTCGTCTGACAGAAACTTGGTCAGTGTTTTTTGTTTTATGTGCAGAATTTACTTGCCTGTATGCTCCTCAGTTTCATAATCTTCATCCTCATAATCATCTATGTTATCTCCTTATTATTTATTTCTCATTATTTCCATTCTTATTATTTCCTTATTCATCATCAGCAGAGAATCATCTCTAGATTCATACCCTTCACTGTCCACCATCATCATCATACTCTTCTCCACCAGCCCCTTCCTCCCTACATCACACTCTCTTGTTTCGGTATTGTTCATTGGCATCATGTCATCACAGTAATTTTGGAAAATCCCCATAATTAGGAAGATCTTTGAAAAGAGTGGCTTTTATGACATTTTTTCCCCATTTTTCTCAGAAACCACTCACCAATCAGTTACTGTGATTTTGTGTCACACAGATGTTATATCAACTCTTGGTAACTGTGATTGTGTGTCACACAAATGTTATATCAACTCTTGGTAACTGTGATTGTGTGTCACACAGATGTTATATCAACTGTTGGTAACTGTGATTGTGTGTCACACAGATGTTATATCAACTGTTGGTAACTGTGATTGTGTGTCACACAGATGTTATATCAACTGTTGGTAACTGTGATTGTGTGTCACACAGATGTTATATCAACTCTTGGTAACTGTGATTTTGTGTCACACAGATGTTATATCAACTCTTGGTAACTGTGATTTTGTGTCACACAGATGTTTTATCAACCCTTGGTAACTGTGATTTTGTGTCACACAGATGTTATATCAACTCTTGGTAACTGTGATTTTGTGTCACACAGATGTTATATCAACTGTTGGTAACTGTGATTTTTTGACACACACATGTTATATCAACCCTTGGTAACTGTGATTTTGTGACACAAAAAGATGTTTTATCAACCCTTGGTAACTGTGATTTTATGACACACACAGATGTTTTATCAACTCTTGGTAACTGTGATTTTGTGACACACACAGATGTTTTATCAACCCTTGGTAACTGTGATTTTATGACACACACAGATGTTTTATCAACCCTTGGTAACTGTGATTTTATGACACACACAGATGTTTTATCAACCCTTGGTAACTGTGATTTTGTGACACACACAGATGTTTTATCAACCCTTGGTAACTGTGATTTTGTGACACCACCCTCCATACCTGAATCAGTAATTCAACTACTTCTTTCAGTGATTTTGTTTAACGTCTAGAGACCTATGTATTGATTGCCTCAAGCTTAACCCTTGTTATATTAGAAGGTAAAATAACAACTGCTTGATACTGAAAGACTAAGACAGTTCAAATTGCCTTGATTAAGATATATCGTTATCAGTAATTAATATTTACTATAAAACTATTCTCTGTGGTCAGGATCAAGAAAGCAAACAGCCACTATCCTCAAGCGAGATACCCGGCCCTGATCTGGGACATCCTGCCTAAATGTGGGGCCAGCCAGGTACATCCCCACCTGCAACTAGTGCTGGACTTTGAGAGGTATCATGGTAAGTTAGAGCTGGTGGATTGAGAAACTAGAGCAGTGTCATCACTGGTTGTTCTGTGTCATCACTGGTGGCTTCTGTGTCATCACTGGTTGTTTCTGTGTCATCACTGGTTGTTTCTGTGTCATCACTGGTGGCTTCTGTGTCATCACTGGTGGCTTCTGTGTCATCACTGGTTGTTTCTGTGTCATCACTGGTGGCTTCTGTGTCATCACTGGTTGTTTCTGTGTCATCACTGGTTGTTTCTGTGTCATCACTGGTTATTTCTGTGTCATCACTGGTTGTTTCTGTGTCATCACTGGTTGTTTCTGTGTCATCACTGGAGGTTTCTGTGTCATCACTGGTTGTTTCTGTGTCATCACTGGTTGTTTCTGTGTCATCACTGGTTGTTTCTGTGTCATCACTGGTTATTTCTGTGTCATCACTGGTTGTTTCTGTGTCATCACTGGTTATTTCTGTGTCATCACTGGTGGCTTCTGTGTCATCACTGGAGGTTTCTGTGTCATCACTGGTGGTTTCTGTGTCATCACTGGTTGTTTCTGTGTCATCACTGAAGGTTTATGTGTCATCACTGGTGGTTTCTGTGTCATCACTGGTGGCTTCTGTGTCATCCTTGATGGTTTATGTGTCATCACTGAAGGTTTATGTGTCATTACTGGAGGTTTCTGTGTCATCACTGGAGGTTTCTGTGTCATCACTGGTTATTTCTGTGTCACCACTGGTGGTTTCTGTGTCATCACTGGAGGTTTATGTGTCATCACTGAAGGTTTATATGTCATCACTGGTGGCTTCTGTGTCATCACTGGAGGTTTCTGTGTCATCACTGGTGGTTTCTGTGTCATCACTGGTGGTTTCTGTGTCATCACTGGTGGCTTCTGTGTCATCAATGGAGGTTTCTGAGTCATCACTGATGGTTTTTGTGTCATCACTGGAGGTTTCTGTGTCATCACTGGAGGTTTCTGTGTCATCACTGGTGGTTTCTGTGTCATCACTGGTGGCTTCTGTGTCATCACTGGAGGTTTCTGAGTCATCACTGATGGTTTTTGTGTCATCACTGGAGGTTTCTGTGTCATCACTGGAGGTTTCTGAGTCATCACTGGTTGTTTCTGTGTCATCACTGGTGGCTTCTGTGTCATCACTGGAGGTTTCTGAGTCATCACTGAGGGTTTTTGTGTCATCACTGGAGGTTTCTGTGTCATCACTGGAGGTTTCTGTGTCATCACTGATGGTTTTTGTGTCATCACTGGAGGTTTCTGTGTCATCACTGGAGGTTTCTGTGTCATCACTGGTGGTTTCTGTGTCATCACTGGATGTTTCTGTGTCATCACTGGAGGTTTCTGTGTCATCACTGGTGGTTTCTGTGTCATCACTGGAGGCTTCTGTGTCATCACTGGAGGTTTCTGAGTCATCACTGATGGTTTTTGTGTCATCACTGGTTGTTTCTGTGTCATCACTGGTGGCTTCTGTGTCATCACTGGAGGTTTCTGAGTCATCACTGATGGTTTTTGTGTCATCACTGGTTGTTTCTGTGTCATCACTGGTGGCTTCTGTGTCATCACTGGAGGTTTCTGAGTCATCACTGATGGTTTTTGTGTCATCACTGGTTGTTTCTGTGTCATCACTGGTGGCTTCTGTGTCATCACTGGAGGTTTCTGTGTCATCACTGGTGGCTTCTGTGTCATCACTGGAGGTTTGTGTGTCATCACTGGTTGTTTCTGTGTCATCACTGGTGGCTTCTGTGTCATCACTGGAGGTTTCTGAGTCATCACTGATGGTTTTTGTGTCATCACTGGAGGTTTCTGTGTCATCACTGGAGGTTTCTGTGTCATCACTGGAGGTTTCTGTGTCATCAGTGGAGGTTTCTGTGTCATCACTGGAGGTTTCTGTGTCATCACTGGAGGTTTCTGTGTCATCACTGGTGGTTTCTGTGTTATCACTGGAGGTTTCTGTGTCATCACTGGAGGTTTCTGTGTCATCACTGGTGGTTTCTGTGTCATCACTGGTGGTTTCTGTGTCATCGCTGGTGGTTTCTGTGTCATCGCTGGTGGTTTCTGTGTCATCACTGGTGGCTTCTGTGTCATCACTGGAGGTTTCTGTGTCATCACTGGAGGTTTCTGTGTCATCACTGGAGGTTTATGTGTCATCATTGGTGGTTTCTGTGTCATCACTGGAGGTTTCTGTGTCATCACTGGAGGTTTATGTGTCATCACTGGAGGTTTCTGTGTCATCACTGGAGGTTTATGTGTCATCATTGGTGGTTTCTGTGTCATCACTGGAGGTTTATGTGTCATCACTGGAGGCTTCTGTGTCATCACTGGAGGTTTATGTGTCATCACTGGTTGTTTCTGTGTCATCACTGAAGGTTTATGTGTCATCACTGGTGGTTTCTGTGTCATCACTGGTGGCTTCTGTGTCATCCTTGATGGTTTATGTGTCATCACTGAAGGTTTATGTGTCATTACTGGAGGTTTCTGTGTCATCACTGGAGGTTTCTGTGTCATCACTGGTTATTTCTGTGTCACCACTGGTGGTTTCTGTGTCATCACTGGAGGTTTATGTGTCATCACTGAAGGTTTATATGTCATCACTGGAGGTTTCCGTGTCATCACTGAGGTTTCTGTGTCATCACTGGTTATTTCTGTGTCACCACTGGTGGTTTCTGTGTCATCACTGGAGGTTTATGTGTCATCACTGGAGGTTTCTGTGTCATCACTGGAGGTTTATGTGTCATCATTGGTGGTTTCTGTGTCATCACTGGAGGTTTATGTGTCATCACTGGAGGCTTCTGTGTCATCACTGGAGGTTTATGTGTCATCACTGGTTGTTTCTGTGTCATCACTGAAGGTTTATGTGTCATCACTGGTGGTTTCTGTGTCATCACTGGTGGCTTCTGTGTCATCCTTGATGGTTTATGTGTCATCACTGAAGGTTTATGTGTCATTACTGGAGGTTTCTGTGTCATCACTGGAGGTTTCTGTGTCATCACTGGTTATTTCTGTGTCACCACTGGTGGTTTCTGTGTCATCACTGGAGGTTTCTGTGTCATCACTGAAGGTTTATATGTCATCACTGGAGGTTTCCGTGTCATCACTGAGGTTTCTGTGTCATCACTGGTTATTTCTGTGTCACCACTGGTGGTTTCTGTGTCATCACTGGAGGTTTCTGTGTCATCACTGATGTTTTCTGTGTCATCATTGGGGGTTTCTGTCTCATCACTGGTGGTTTCTGTGTCATCACTGGTGGTTTCTGTGTCATCACTGGAGGTTTCTGTGTCATCATTGGGGGTTTCTGTCTCATCACTGGTGGTTTCTGTGTCATCACTGGTGGTTTCTGTGTCATCACTGATGGTTTTTGTGTCATCACTGGAGGTTTCTGTGTCATCACTGGAGGTTTCTGTATCATCACTGGAGGTTTCTGTGTCATCACTTGTGGTTTCTGTGTGTGTTTCAGGGCTTATTATGGGGGAATGAAGAATATACGAACTGCACCCCTAACAAACATTGTAGATGGTGTCTAATTAGGTGTTTTTCTGTCAAAACCAAAGTGCTTGTGCCTAAGAAATGAGGCAGCAATAGTCTGCATATAAATAAACCAGACCTATATAACAGATATGCATGTAAAACTGACGTTCTAGAGCAAGACCAAAGTCTAGACGTGGACAAACATCCAGAACTTTCCACCAGAGTTCCCAACTGGTGAATGCTAAAAAATAAAAAATTTTAATTTAGAATAAGCATAACATAAAAATAAGTTATAATGAGGGTGAAGTAGCTCACATTTATAACAAGTCACTCGCCACCAACAACAACAACAACAACAACAACAACAACAATAAATGTGCATCATCTTACAGGAGAGATTGAAGCCTGGAGAAGGGGAGCCCAAGAATATTACAGCCTGCATAACTCCAACTACTTCACTGACCTTGTGGCTGTATACTCAGCCTTGAACCTGACTGTGACCTATGGAAGTGCTGTTGCCTTTGCCAGCTTGGTGAGTTGCTAAATGTGTATCTCAACTGCTCGGATGAGCAGCTTTGTTTTCATTGATGTTCAGCTGCTTTTATTTTAAAAATTAGTTTATCTAAGTTGTTTATATATATTTTTGGCACACTTGGTCATATGTTTATTTATTCTTGGCACACTTGGTCATATGATTATATATTCTTGGCACACTTGCTCATATGATTATATATTCTTGGCACACTTGCTCATATGATTATATATTCTTTGCACACTTGGTCATATGATTATATATTCTTTGCACACTTAGTCATATGATTATATATTCTTGGCACACTTGCTCATATGATTATATATTCTTTGCACACTTGGTCATATGATTATATATTCTTTGCACACTTGGTCATATGATTATATTATCTTAGCACACTTGCTCATATGTTTATATATTCTTGGCACACTTGGTCATATGCTTATTTTTTTCTTGGCACACTTGCTCATCTGTTTATAAATTCTTGGCACACTTGCTCATCTGTTTATAAATTTTTGGCACACTTGGTCATATGTTTATAAATTCTTGGCACACTTGGTCATCTGTTTATAAATTCTTGGCACACTTGGTCATATGTTTATAATTCTTGGCACACTTGCTCATCTGTATATAAATTCTTGGCACACTTGGTCATTTGTTTATATTTTCTTGGCACACTTGCTCATCTGTTTATAAATTCTTGGCACACTTGGTCATTTGTTTATATTTTCTTGGCACACTTGGTCATATGTTTATATTTTCTTGGCACACTTGCTCATATGATTATATATTCTTGCACACTTGGTCCTATGATTATATTCCTTTTGAGGCAGGAATTGAGTGACCTGGCTTCTGAGTCTGATCAAGCCTAACATGGTCCTCTCTCCCTCTAAATAAATATCACAGAAACTAAAACTGAGGCTTACCAAATACTATAAGTTAACAACTCCACTGTCTGGAGCATAGATATAAATCCTTATGAAAAATGTGGCACACAGGAAAATGAAAATACATGAGCAAAATTCTTGCACCAGAACAAAACAAAAATAAAAATAATAATAAATAAAGATCTAGAACAGATCAATGCAGAAAGACATGCATCTTCATCATCCAGCAGGTCCTTCACAGAAGGTCACTTGTGTCATGACAAGTCTGGAAGTCTCTCTGATTCAAGTCAGTTACCCAGCATTATGTGCTTTCCTAACCAGTACATCTTAGAAGTTTTGTACCCACGTTTGCAGAGGTCTACTTCTGCATGGTTTGCCAGAAATTGTACCCTCCACCCCATCTTCTCCAGGTCATCATATCATTTAACATGGCTACAATACCTCAGCTTTCAGGACAGTGTGCTGTTTATGAGCCATTGGCCTTGATGATAAGGATAAGGATACCGCTTGGAAAACACAGAGAACCTTTCCACATGAAATGACAAACTAAGCAAGTCTTTAAAACATCCTGGTTTGAACAAACCCATCAACAGTTTCACAAGATGGAGATGTGTATCGTTCCAGTAACACTGGTTGTAGATCCTTCGAGGATACCATTACATCTCTGCCTGGTCTGAACTTTAGATTACTGTGTAGCAGTCAGAGCCTCAGTACAACATTATGGTTGAACAGGGTTTACCAGATTCATACCTGTAAGATTCTCATCCTTAGGGACTAAAATCCTGTGGACTACAGTCCTAGAGGGGATAAACTGCAGTACCATGCATCACATCCTTAGACTAGAGCAAAAACACTAAACAAGAGTGCAATCAATGTCTGCAGAATGTTGTAGGAGACAACAAATTTAACACATGTAAGGTTTTACTTCAGTAGAACTGTACAAGACGATAGAAAAACCCCAGTATTTAAACACCCCATGGCAGAACAAAATAAAATGTCATAAATTCTAATGTGAATTCAAATGTGCTAGCAGGAAGAGGAAAAAGAAAAACAAGAAGTAGGGAGTTAAGGAAAGAAAAGTGATTAGGACAAAAAGTAATTCCCTGCTCACCTGCAAAAACAGGAAAAGTATTTTTTTTGTTTTGTTTTAGACAAGGGTTCTTCTGTGCAGGGACCATGAATGCTGTTCATAGTGAATAGCTGAGTTACACAACAACAACAACATTTGAAAACATCTGTTGAATTTCCTAAACACAAAACTAACGTGCTTCACAGATGACAGTACATCAACAGTCAACATTATTTTCACACAGACCATGTGCTAAGCACTTCAACTACCAAGGAAAAAGTTCGCTTCCAGCTACCTGAAATCAAATATCTCCAAGCGATTATACACACTGATATCTAGATGTAACACAGTTTAACTACTGGAGAAAATTGATATCTAATACAGTCTAACCATTAAAAGGTACCAACACCGTAATCAGGCAATTCATCTATCTCAGCTCAGTCTGCAGCACCTGCGCTGTGCGATCACACATCAACAGAGCAACCCGATGGAGCATGAACCAAGACACACAGAGAGAACCTTCTTAGGCTAGACAAGCCCTTTTATAAACTTCATTAACCCGTCAGATTTTATTTCGCAAGTGCAGCCAAACCAAAATTATAACAAGCCAACAATCTACACTCCTACTCCGTTGGTCTGTTACACTAAGAATAAATTTAAAGAATCAAACACAAAATTAAAACAGTGAACTTTATTATTATTTTTTAAGGTACCCAAGAGAGACCATGAAATGGTGATTATGGCGAGAGAACCCAGCACAGACTTCTATACCTTGCTGTTTGCTGTTTTAAGAGGTAACTATGGTTACAGAAAAAAAAACTAAGGAAGATAAATGTGGCAGCTAATGTCTGAGACTGACAGAGTTGTAGAGTACATCAAACAGTGTTAGAAGTAAATATAATTGTGAATGACACTTTAGGAGATGAGGTAGTCTCGAGGCATGGCGTTCACCTTGAGTGATGGAGGTCTCAATTTTAGGCCCCGGTAAAGGCTGGGAATTTGCCACGATGACTTCTAGTGATTTCCCCTGGTCTCTGGGTTGTAAGATCATACGCCCGTGTGTATTGTTGTGCAGATCAGAAATCACAAAGAGTAGCCTAATGGCACTGCCCAGGATTCTTCTTCTTCTTTGCGTTGACCAGCTGTAAACCCCGGTGGAAAGTTCTGGTTGTTCCTCCACTTTTGGACTGCAGTTCTGTTCCAGTACCTGAATGTTGCGTATGCAACCCTTTTACAGATCTGACTCATTTGTATGCAGACTGCTAGTTCCTTGCCTCTCAGGCAGATGCACTCCGACTTTGAAGGAAGCTCCAAGTTAGTCGACTCTAATGACATTCTTTTGGGTAGACAGTGGGTCTATTCTTGTTTTCCCTATAATAGGGTCCCAGAACCCACTCTGGGAGCTGCCCGATAAAATTTTTGAGTTAAAAATCTACCCAAAGTATTTCAGTACCCTCACTTTTGCTAGGAGTTTGTGTACTGTGCTGAGATTCTTCAGACTCAGGCTTAAGTTGAAAGGAGAACAGAGCACTTATGGGTTACTTACTACCCTTGGGCCATGATGTTGATCTCTTGTATAAACCAAACAAAGACTATAAATGAAAGGCTGAGAGGTAAATATGATTATAAATAGCAGTCCAAGAAATAAATGTAACTATATATAATAGCTTTGGAGGTAAATATGACTACAAATGGTAGTTTGGAGGTGAATATTTTTTAAAAGAACATTTTGAGAGAAGTATATGAAATTGCAACTTGAGAGTTAAATATAAGTGTAAATTAAACAGTTTTAGGAGTTTATATAACTAATCTTGCTAGGAAATGACGGTGAAAACAAAAGTGATGTTATCACTATCACATGCTAATTTGAGCAGCACAACTTCTCCCCACTGTGGGTTCTAGAGCCCTATTTTGGCCCCATTAGCCAACATATTCCCTAAGAAGAATATTTCAACAGTTAGTAGTTGACCAGGCTTATCATCACAGCACAAATGTACAGATGACAGATAGATAGACTGAGTCGGTCAACTCAGAGCAACAGATGACAGATAGATAGACTGGGCCCGTCAGCTCAGAGCAACAGATGACAGATAGCTAGACTGAGCCAGTCAGCTCAGAGCAACAGATGACAGATAGATAGACTGGGCCCGTCAGCTCAGAGCAACAGATGACAGATAGCTAGACTGAGCCAGTCAGCTCAGAGCAACAGATGACAGATAGCTAGACTGGGCCAGTCAGCTCAGAGCAACAGGTGACAGATAGCTAGACTGAGCCAGTCAGCTCAGAGCAACAGATGACAGATAGCTAGACTAAGCCGGTCAGCTCAGAGCAACAGATGACAGATAGATAGACTGGGCCGATCAGCTCAGAACAACAGATGACAGATAGATAGACTGGGCCAGTCAGCTCAGAACAACAGATGACAGATATATAGACTGAGCTAGTCTGCTCAGAGCAACAGATGACACATAGATAGACTGGGCCAGTCAGCTCAGAGCAACAGATGACAGATAGATAGACTGGGCCAGTCTACTCAGAGCAACAGATGACAGATAGATAGACTGGGTCGGTCAGGTCAGAGCAACAGATGACAGATAGATAGACTGAACCAGTCTACTCAGAGCAACAGATGACAGATAGATAGACTGGGCCAGTCAGATCAGAACAACAGATGACAGATATATAGACTGAGCCAGTCTACTCAGAGCAACAGATGACAGATAGATAGACTGAGCCAGTCAGCTCAGAGCAACAGATGACAGGATCCTACCAGTCAGTCTGTTGATGACATAACCTGACATGTGACATTATATTCCATCCATATTTCTATTGCTAGCTTATCTGCATGTGTATCAATGTGCCGTGTCTGATTGTATTTCTTACATTTAGTCAGAACTAAACAAATCAAACAATATTTGTATTCCCCAAGATGTGGGTATCTGAACTCTGTAAAAGTAATGTACTTATGATGTTATTGTCAGTTATTCCCTCCATGGGGCAGCTACAGTCATCCCACGGCACAGTCAAGCTAAAATATCTTAATATAAATAAGATGCCAAAATTGGACTGAAAGTCCACTTTTTCATGCAGCCATTTATAACTGTAAATTCTCATCTGAGCACCAGGGTTCAGACTGTTTTTTCTGATGTGTACACATGGGGAAACATAAAATATTTTTTTTTAAAATCCAGAAACCATGAGTTTTAAACATTTTAGCTCGGTACTATGGATATCGCAACCCTTTGGCCATGTTTTCATGTTGGATACCATAAATCTGGGAAATGTGTAGCTTCTTACCCTACCCCAGGCATGAACTCAGACCACAAAGAGTTTGTCACACGGTCACCGCACAGCTGGTTTAACCAACTTAGCTAGCGCGCTGGACACCATGAAGCAATAAAAAGGTTGCGACTCAGGTCTCATAATTTGGACTCGAGCCCGACTTGAGTCGCATTGAGTAAAAACTTGTGTCTTGACTTAGGATTTTGTCTAGCTACTTGTGACTTGTAGCTTTGACAACCTTATATGACTCGTACTGTGCGGCTTGCCACTGTGAGGTTTGGTGATCATCAGTTGAAAACTTGTTTATATCAAACAGGATATGCCCTTGTTGGCTCTGGAGCCCCAATATGAGGAAAATAAGAATAGACCCACTGCCTTTCCAATAAGCATGTTGTAGTATTTTACTAATTGACGGCTTTCCTTCAAAGTCGGAGAGCGTCTGCCCGAGTGGTAAGAACAACCATGGCCAGCTCCAGTATAAATCTAGAGCTGGCCGTGAGAACAACCAACTGCGCACAAATAAGCCAGTAAAATGGAGGTAGACACAAAACTCAGGCCCTGGCACAAAGCCAGAGTCCAGATGGACGAACAACCAGTACTTTCCTTGGAGCCTTCAGCCGGTGAACTAAGAAGACGAAGAAGAAGCAGGATATAAAAAATTATGTTTAAATTATCAAGCTTTCACATTCAGCTTTTTCTATCTCTTTAGTATGGTTCAGAGAGTATTTTTGCACTGTAAATTATTGTTTTTCATTTTCACCATTTTACGTAGATCTTTATCTTTATTTTAGTAAATTTAAAATAAAATTTGCTCAATGTTCACACGAATTAATGCATAAAGTAATTTGACTCGGGACTCAGCTTCGGAGCATTCCTAGTTACTTGACTTGTGACTTGTGACTTGGCAGTTTAAGGACTTGACTTATGACTTGGAGGCAGTTTGACTTGGTCTTGAAAGGTGACCACTTAGTCCAACCTCTGGTGCGTTCACATGTATAACTTGAAATAACTTCTCAGCTCAGTTCAATAGATTGAATGTTACAGCATTTTTTATTTCACTTTGATTACGTAACCCTGAGACTGGCTTTCACGCATATCTCTTTTCATGTTCAAATTAATGGAGGTGAAACACATTTGATCGCTCTCTCTCTCACTCTTTCTTTCTCTCTCTCTCTCTCACTCTCTCTCTCTCTCTTGCTCACTCTCTCTCTCTCTCTCTCTAACAGTAAAAACATAACATTTTGTATGACCCTTGGCTGAAGGTTGGGACACTATAATGATGGAAGGTTTTATCTAGAAAACACACATGTTTAGTGGTCCCTGGCTGAAGGTTGGGACATTATAATGCTGAAAGGTTTTATCTAGAAAACACACATGTTCAGTGGTCCCTGGCTGAATGTTGGGACATTATAATGATGGGAGGTTTTATCTAGAAAACACACATGTTCAGTGGTCTCTGGCTGAAGGTTGGGACATTATAATGCTGGAAGGTTTTATCTAGAAAACACACATGTTTAGTGGTCTCTGGCTGAAGGTTGGGACACTATAATGCTGGAAGGTTTTATCTAGAAAACACACATGTTTAGTGGTCTCTGTCTGAAGGTTGGGACATTATAATGATGGAAGGTTTTATCTAGAAAACACACATGTTTAGTGGTCTCTGGCTGAAGGTTGGGACACTATAATGATGGAAGGTTTCATCTAGAAAACACACATGTTTAGTAGTCTCTGACTGAAGGTTGGGACACTATAATAATGGAAGGTTTCATCTAGAAAACACACATGTTTAGTGGTCTCTGGCTGAAGGTTGGGACATTATAATGCTGGAAGGTTTCATCTAGAAAACACACATGTTTAGTGGTCTCTGGCTGAAGGTTGGGACACTATAATGCTGGAAGGTTTATCTAGAAAACACACATGTTTAGTGGTCTCTGGCTGAAGGTTGGGACACTATAATGATGGAAAGTTTTATCTAGAAAACACACATGTTTAGTGGTTCCTGGCTGAAGGTTGGGACACTATAATGCTGGAAGGTTTTATCTAGAAAACACACATGTTTAGTGGTCCCTGGCTGAAGGTTGGGACACTATAATGCTGGAAGGTTTTATCAAGGAAACACACATGTTTAGTGGTCCCTGGCTGAAGGTTGGGACATTATAATGCTGGAAGGTTTTATCTAGAAAACACACATGTTTAGTGGTCTCTGGCTGAAGGTTGGGACATTATAATGATGGAAGGTTTTATCTAGAAAACACACATGTTTAGTGGTCCCTGGCTGAAGGTTGGGACACTATAATGATGGAAGGTTTTATCTAGAAAACACACATGTTTAGTGGTCTCTGGCTGAAGGTTGGGACACTATAATGATGGAAGGTTTTATCTAGAAAACACACATGTTTAGTGGTCCCTGGCTGAAGGTTGGGACACTATAATGATGGAAGATTTTATCTAGAAAACACACATGTTTAGTGGTCTCTGGCTGAAGGTTGGGACACTATAATGATGGAAGGTTTCATCTAGAAAACACACATGTTTAGTGGTCTCTGGCTGAAGGTTGGGACACTATAATGCTGGAAGGTTTCATCTAGAAAACACACATGTTTAGTGGTCTCTGTCTGAAGGTTGGGACACTATAATGCTGGAAGGTTTCATCTAGAAAACACACATGTTTAGTGGTCTCTGGCTGAAGGTTGGGACACTATAATGCTGGAAGGTTTTATCTAGAAAACACACATGTTTAGTGGTCCCTGGCTGAAGGTTGGGACACTATAATGCTGGAAGGTTTTATCTAGAAAACACACATGTTTAGTGGTCCCTGGCTGAAGGTTGGGACATTATAATGCTGGAAGGTTTTATCTAGAAAACACACATGTTTAGTGGTCCCTGGCTGAAGGTTGGGACACTATAATGCTGGAAGGTTTTATCTAGAAAACACACATGTTTAGTGGTCTCTAGCTGAAAGCTGGGGCTGGAAGGTTTTATGTTGGTACTAATCCTCAGATGAATCTTGTATCCTCAGCATTCATTGATGACTTCCATAAGATGTGCTACTCCATGGGGATGGCCTATCCTGCAGTTGTAAGCTTGTTTCAAATTATGTGACATCTTTTTCTCCAATCAGGTGAAATTGTTGTATGAACACTGTATCCTATTGACCTAAGCTCTCAAGTTGATGTAGTTTAAAATTAATACTAGTTAATGCTCTGGCTTGTAAAGGCAGTCATGTGATATGGACCTCAACACCCTCAAGGCATTACGAATGTCAATTATGTGTGTGTGTGTGTGTGTGTGTGTGTGTGGGTTAGTTTGTGTTTAACTTTAATATCATAGCATTAGTATATAATACTATTATGGGAAACTACCATAATAAGATTATTGAATAACACCATCAAAGGATTTACTAGCACATTACCTACTATAATACTAGTATATCTTCTTCATGTTCACCTGACTTCAAGCTCTGGCAGAAAGTTGTGGGTGTGCCCTCACCTCAAGATTTTATCTTGTTCCAGAACCTGAGTGTTGCCTGCACATTCATTTCACACATCTGGCATATTTGTATGCAGACTTTTGGTTCCTTGCCTCTCCAGCATATGTACTCTGAAGGATGCCCTCAATTAGTGGGCTCCTATGACATGCTTGTTAGAAAGGCAGTGGGTCTATTCTTGTTTTCCCAACAGTGGGGCCCTGGAACAAACACAGGGAATATCGGTATATGACACACAAATTGAATTAGAATAAAAGAGTAGGATTAGCATTCCATCCTAACAGTGGATTAGGGTAGCCTGCTGTCTATATATTTATTAAAATCCTATAATCGTACAAGCCGGATTGAAAGAGTCACTGACAGCCTGAGACCACACAACATCACATCCCCCGTGTGGGTTTCAGGGCCCCATTGTGGGGAAAACAAGAATAGACCCACTGCCTCCCCAAAAGCATGTCGTAAGAGTCGACTAATTGGTGAACTTCCTTTGAAGTCGGAGTGCATCTGCCGGAGAGGCAAGGAACCAACAGTCTATTCAAGAGAATGAGATCTGTAAAACTGATGCACCCGCAACACTCAGGTTCTGGAGCAGGACTGCAGTTCAGTAGTGGACGAGCAACCAGAACCTTCTGCCAGAGTGTACAGCTGGTGAACGCGAAGAAGAAGAAGAAGAAAAAGAAGAAAAAGAAGAAGAAGAAGACAACATCACATACCAAGCAACTGAGTCCGCCCTTGCTTGACTTTCTATCTATTAAAGAAGATGTAAACAAGAATGATTGTGCAAATCTTTTCCCATGTAATATTAGCTTTTTATTGATGTTTGATATTGTTTATATACTGTTTAATAATCAGATCCATACATGGTATTATTATTATTTTGTTTTGTGCCATTTATAAATGGATGTTTGTGTTGTGTTGTCTACAAAATGAAAATTGTTTTATCTACAAGCTAAAGCTGGTCTTTACCCACAGATCGTTTGGTTTTCTACAAACTAAGGTTTGTGTTGCCTACAGATTGAAGTTTTTTTTTGTCTACAAACTGAAGTTTTGTTGTCTACAAACTGAGGTTTGTGTTGTCTACACATTTAGGTTTTGTTGTCTACAAACTGAGGTTTGTGTTGTCTACAAACTGAGGTTTGTGTTGTCTACAAACTAGGGTTTGTGTTGTCTACAAACTGAGGTTTATGTGTGAGAAATAAATAATGTTCATGTTGTATTACAGGACACACCAGAAGGAAAGTTGCCCATCTATGCTCGGGTCATCACTAGGGGCTTTGTCACAGACATACGTTCTGATATCAGTTCTTTTGAGATGTTCTTGGTAAGTTTCCTGTTAACACAAGATCATTTCTTTAAAAAAAAAAAAAAATTACTGCAGCAAAGTTTTTAAAAAAATAAATAGGAAAAATAAAGTATTCGTCATCTTTACAGGACCGCTTACTTTATTTATCTATTATCTATGATTGGTTTTTGTAAAACTCATACACGTTTTAAGTTTTCCCAGTCTTATCAGTTCTTTTGGAGGTGCTCTCAGAATGTAATGTTTTAATGTTCACAAAAGATCTGTGGGTAAAAGGGAAAGTCCTGGGAAGTAAAGGTAGCCAGCATGATGTTGACTGTAGTGCTCATCCAGTGCCAACTGGCCTATAAAAATATGGTTCTAGCATCATAGCTCAATGTTAACACAAACACAGCTTCAACAGGCATTCCGTATCATTTGCTTGGCAAGTCTGTAACAGAAACCTGGCAGGCATTATTTAGCAAACTACAACAAGAAACAAAACACAATAACAATGCTCAAACATAGAAATAACACTGAAGTTGCTACATTAAGTCATTAATGTATATCTTGAATAACTAACTGTTCTGTCTTGTAATTAATAAGATCCTTTTAATATTTACATAGTTACTTAACTTTTTAATCTTTATATATTAATGTTGTAATATTTACATACTTAATTAGTTTTTTAACTTTTACATAGTTACTGAACTTGATAATCTTTACATAGTTCCTAAACTTTATAATCTTGACATAGTTATTTAACTTTTGTTTGTAATATCTACATAGTTACTTAACTTTGTAATCTTTACATAATTTCTTTGTAATCATTACATAGATACTGAACTTTGTTATCTTTACATAGTTGCTAAACTTCATAATCTTTATGCAGCTACTGAACTTTGTAATCTGTAAAAAGCTCTTAATTTTGTAATCATTAAATAATAACTGAACTTTTTAATCTTTACATAGTTACTAAACTGTTTAATCTTTACTTAGTTACCTAACTTTGTAATTTTTGCATAGTTACTGAACTTTGTAATCTTTACACAGTTACTGAACTTTTTAATCATTGCATAGTTAAAATTATAGTAATTAGTGTAATAGGTTTACTATTGCAATAATTAGTTAACATATCTTGAAATTGGCAACTCTCACATATTATGGTATCTTTTTCTTTCAGGCAACAAATGTAAACATCGATCCTTACAAGACAATAGACGTTGTGAGAAGTTCAGTCAACCAAAGATTAAAAAACATGAACCTTTAAAGTGAGACAGATGTTCCATTTCTAAATGCTTGATGAAATATTGATATTTTTCACAGCTGTGTCATAAAAAATATATAATATTATTTATTCTACGCAAAAGGGTGCATTGTTTGCAATATTTTGTTTGTTATTACATACTTCCGTGAGCAGTTTTTCATATAAATATGAACTTTATTATGTCATTCATTCATCATACCAAAACACTGTGTGTCATTGGGTCACCTGCTTCTGTTGAATTTTTGATCAGCTCTCTCCACCTTTGGCGGTCAGTTACAATGGACTTCATGGTTGCATGGCCTGAAGCCTGTCCAGTCAGTCAGGTTCTGTAACCAGGTCTTTCTTGGTCTGCCTCTTCTCCTCTTTCCCTCTACTGAGCCCTGCAGCATTGTTTTTGAGAGGCTGTTAGATCTTATTACATGTTCATACTTTTGCTTTTTTCGCTTTTTTACTGTATTTAAAAGAGGTTCATAGTTGCAAATGTGATGTATAATTATATGGTGAACTTCTTAATTTGGTTTCTATATGATAAGCCATCGGCTCTGTGGCTAAGTCGATGCGAACGCTTCGCTTCGTAATACCGGGATGCCAGGTTCGATCCCAGCTGCGGGCAATGCGCCTTGCATTGGTTTCGACAGTGGTATCAAAAAAGCCGACCGTCCAGAAAGCAATGGCAAACTACTGGATGTAAATTGCCTAGAGAAACCACACAACATCCAGGGGCTGTTAGGGTTGGTTCTGCAACGTCCTGTAAAGGATACGCAACTAACTGTTATGATAAGCCAAGAATTTGTGTGAAACATCACATTTCTAATGCTTGTATGTAAAGGTCCACGTTTCACAACCACATGCAAAAGTACTAATAGTGCTCTGAACAGTCCAATCGTAGTTTTGCATGAAATGTTTTTGGATCCACATAAAGTTTGCTGCTTGGCAAGGACTGATGTTGTCTGGGCAATCCTAGACATGATTTATGGTCTTGACCCCAGGTCACCTAAATATTTGAATTGATTGACTTGTTCTAATTTGTGACCTTCAATGTACTTTGGTGAAGTTATGCCAGCTGGATTATTAGTCATTACTTTTATTTTTATTTTTTTAAAATATATATTTCCATGCTTTACTCAGTCAGTGTTTGATCGAGTAGATTTACAAGCTCGACTAACTCTTGTTCTTCCCCGGTAAACTCGTCGATGTCATCTGCAAACCCTAAAATTGTTATAGTTCAACATCCTACACTAAGTGTTCCATGCTGTTGTTCTAGTGCTCAGTCTTCACTCTTTCTAAGAAGACATTCATCAGTGTTGGGCAGAGGAGGCAGCCATGATGGATTCCTACTGTATTATGTACCACAGCCAATAAATATCCAGTTTTCTGTTCTGTGGAATGTGCAATAGCTATTTGTGCAATTACTGTATGTTTCTGAAATAAAAGATTGGAGAAGACTGCTCATTTCGTTAATAATTGTTATTAAACCTTATTATGTTGCAGCAATAAAGCAAATGTTCTAGAAATAAAATGATTATTATAGAAATGCAGTGAATATTATAGACATTATTGAATGGTTTAGAAATAAAGGGAATCTTGTAAAAACAAATGTGGCAAATAATCTTTATAATATTCTAACAGTAAAACCCTTATCCTGGTCTTAAGGCATACTTGGTGTATAGTTTCTAAAGACCATCAGGCCTCAGTAGATCATAAGCTCTTTATCGAACCAGTCGTCTTTTCAAGCTAGTGAGAGCAATTCCTCAGGGACAGTCAATGCTTTTCAGAAATGCTATGAGAAGGGAATTCGCTTAAGAACTTGATTACAACTGGCAAGATTTGTGGACAAAGTGAGCAGGGAATGAAAAATAAAAGGGGGGGGGGGGGGGGGGGGGGGTGGTAGTATACCTGGATGGCTTAGAAAATTGGTGGGTGAGACAAGAGCACTGACAAGAGCACTGACATGATCAGTGATATTGATGTGAGATGACATGATTGATAACCAGTGCTTACTGTCATGGTACATGATGATGATTACAATCATTTCAAGCTAGGTCTACATAGGTACCCACACAAGTGGTGGTGGGGGAGAGGGGGGGGGGGGGTGTTCAGTAATATGGCCAGTGGGTCAGAGGTAAAAGTGCTTTCACCTCTAGGGGTTCCATCACATGCCCATTTCTTCAGAAGGCAAAAATACTAGCCACTGTTGTAAGTGTGGCTCCACTGTTGTAAGTCTGGCTCCACTGTTGTAAGTCTGGCTCCACTGTTGTAAGTCTGGCTCCACTGTTGTAAGTGTGGCTCCACTGTTGTAAGTGTGGCTCCACTGTTGTAAGTGTGGCTCCACTGTTGTAAGTGTGGCTCCACTGTTGTAAGTGTGGCTCCACTGTTGTAAGTGTGGCTCCACTTTTGTTAAGTGTGGCTCCACTGTTGTAAGTGTGGCTCCACTGTTGTAAGTGTGGCTCCACTGTTGTAAGTGTGGCTCCACTGTTGTTAAGTGTGGCTCCACTGTTGTAAGTGTGGCTCCACTGTTGTTAAGTGTGGCTCCACTGTTGTAAGTGTGGCTCCACTGTTGTTAAGTGTGGCTCCACTGTTGTAAGTGTGGCTCCACTGTTGTAAGTGTGGCTCCACTGTTGTAAGTGTGGCTCCACTGTTGCAAGTGTGGCTCCACTGTTGTAAGTGTGGCTCCACTGTTGTAAGTGTGGCTCCACTGTTGTAAGTGTGGCTCCACTGTTGTAAGTGTGGCTCCACTGTTGTAAGTGTGGCTCCACTGTTGTAAGTCTGGCTCCACTGTTGTAAGTGTGGCTCCACTGTTGTAAGTGTGGCTCCACTGTTGTAAGTCTGGCTTCACTGTTGTAAGTCTGACTCCACTGTTGTAAGTCTGACTCCACTGTTGTAAGTCTGGCTCCACTGTTGTAAGTGTGGCTCCACTGTTGTAAGTGTGGCTCCACTGTTGTAAGTGTGGCTCCACTGTTGTAAGTGTGGCTCCACTGTTGTAAGTGTGGCTCCACTGTTGTAAGTGTGGCTCCACTGTTGTAAGTGTGGCTCCACTGTTGTAAGTGTGGCTCCACTGTTGTAAGTGTGGCTCCACTGTTGTAGGTCTGGCTCCACTGTTGTAAGTCTGGCTCCACTGTTGTAAGTCTGGCTCCACTGTTGTAAGTCTGGCTCCACTGTTGCAAGTGTGGCTCCACTGTTGTAAGTGTGGCTCCACTGTTGTAAGTCTGGCTCCACTGTTGCAAGTCTGACTCCACTGTTGTAAGTGTGGCTCCACTGTTGTAAGTGTGGCTCCACTGTTGCAAGTGTGGCTCCACTGTTGTAAGTGTGGCTCCACTGTTGTAAGTGTGGCTCCACTGTTGCAAGTGTGGCTCCACTGTTGTAAGTGTGGCTCCACTGTTGCAAGTGTGGCTCCACTGTTGTAAGTGTGGCTCCACTGTTGTAAGTGTGGCTCCACTGTTGCAAGTGTGGCTCCACTGTTGTAAGTGTGGCTCCACTGTCGTAAGTCTGACTCGTTTAGAAATCCATTTAACTGCTGAAATATCAGAAAACGGATTTTTGTCCATGTCGGTTCATAAGCTGAATTTGTTTTCCTAATGAACCCTCTATGCCTCTTATCCTGACTATTATGATTTCATATCTACTTGTTAATGATTAAATAATGCCTTTCCAAAAATATTGACGCTATAATATATTTTCTTCAGCTGAGAAAATCAGTTAATTAGGGGATTGAATTTCTTGTAAAGTAACCGCTAATGATTAGTGCTGGTAGCTGTCATCGATTAAAATCCTTGACCAAGTCTAAAAATCAGTTCTAGGAAAATGTTCTGGGCAGTAGCATCAGTAGGTGTGCCCTTGACAACATCAGCCTTTAAGTGTTAGTTAGTCAATGAACAAGTGCTAGTTAGTCAATGAACGAGTGCCAGTTAGTTAATGAACAAGTGCCAGTCAGTTAATGAACAAGTGCCAGTCAGTCAATGAAGGAGTGCCAGTTAGTCAATAAACAAGTGCCAGTCAGTCAATGAAGGAGTGCCAGTCAGTCAATGAACAAGTGCCAGTTAGTCAATGAACAAGTGCCAGTCAGTCAATGAAGGAGAGCCACTCAGTCAATGAGTAAGTGCCAGTCAGTCAATGAACAAGTGCCAGACAGTCACTGAACAAGTGCCAGTCAGTCAATGAAGGAGAGCCACTCAGTCAATGAGTAAGTGCCAGTCAGTCAAAGAACAAGTGCCAGTCAGTCAATGAAGATCTGAGGCTAGGGTATTTCAGTCCAACCTGCTGTAAGGAATGGGAACAAGTTATTTAACTGTACATGTTTGTATGTTCCTATTATTAAGAAACTTGTTATATTTGTATATGTATATGTATATATCGTTGACATCATCTCTAGCTGATATTATCTGTCCACCATACATATGTGGTCCACCATACAGCTGTAATGATATCATCTCTGTCCACCATACAGCTGTAATGATATCATCTCTGTCCACCATACAGCTGTAATGATATCATCTCTGTCCACCATACAGCTGTAATGATATCATCTCTAACCACCATACAGCTGTAATGATATCATCTCTGTCCACCATACAGCTGTAATGATATCATCTCTGTCCACCATACAGCTGAAATGATATCACCTCTGTCCACCATACAGCTGTAATGATATCATTTCTGTCCACCATACAGCTGTAATGATATCACCTCTGTCCACCATACAGCTGTAATGATATCACCTCTGTCCACCATACAGCTGTAATGATTTCACATCTGTCCACCATACAGCTGTAATGATATCACCTCTGTCCACCATACAGCTGTAATGATATCATCTCTGTCCGACATACAGCTGTAATGATATCACCTCTGTCCACCATACAGCTGTAATGATATCATCTCTGTCCACCATACAGCTGTAATGATATCACCTCTGTCCACCATACAGCTGTAATGATATCATCTCTGTCCACCATACAGCTGTAATGATATCATCTTTGTCCACCATACAGCTGTAATGATATCACCTCTGTCCACAATACAGCTGTAATGATATCACATCTGTCCACCATACAGCTGTAATGATATCAACTCTGTCCACCATACAGCTGTAATGATATCATCTCTGTCCACTATACAGCTGTAATGATATCACCTCTGTCCACCATACAGCTGTAATGATATCACATCTGTCCACCATACAGCTGTAATGATTTCACCTCTGTCCACCATACAGCTATAATGATATCACCTCTGTCCACCATACAGCTGTAATGATATCATCTCTGTCCACCA
>CAJHNH020007512.1:175000-210000 GCA_905116865.2 Candidula unifasciata
CAAGTAATCGATCACTGTACTTATTTAGGTTGTAATTTTGATGATGGACACAATATAAAGACATTCAATACGCTTTGGCAAGGAATCAGCAGCGTTTAAAAGTCATGGAACTCTGAACTTTATAGTTTTAAAACAAAGATGCAATACTACTAATGACATACAACAAGCTGGCTCTGTACCATTTGGTATTGAATTCGTGTAGGACAACAAGCCAGATGTTGTCAGGACCCTTTGGGTGCCGGTAAACAATGCGGAGGGAAATGACGATGCGGGGAGTTACCAGTGGAGCTGACCGACGCTCATCACTTAAGCGAAAGGCGAGACGGATGTTCAAGCAGACAGTTACCGCTACTTTTGAATTGGAACTTGTCGCTTGCGGCTGAACATGGGGACGAAGCGCTTATGGGAGTGTCCCGAGTGCTATGATGCCGATTCTTGTTTGAACATTGAAGACATGTAACGAAAGTTGAATGCTTTGTAAAACAAATCTTGAGGGAAAAGATTAACATAAGGTGAATATAAGATGGGTAACTACATGAGAGATATGACTTGGCAATTAGTAGCAACTGCTACAAAACAGAGAATATGGCGCTATTTTAGACACATCCTGTGAAGAAACCAGCAAAGACCCACCAGAACAGGCACTGACCTGGGAAGTCACAAGATCAAGGAGGTGAGGCCGCCCCCCCCCCCTCTACTCCCCCCCCCTTTCATTTAAAAAAACAACAATTCAGCGTTGATGGGAGGGGTGACAGATACCGGATTGGATTCTATCTAGTAGGTTGAACTGAGTGCACTCGACAGAACGGAATGAATGAGTAGTCTTCGAGTCCTATGTAACGTATAATGACACAATGGGATAATGGGTGAATGGATGACTGGATAGATGGATGGGTGGACTGAGGGATGTTATGTTGAAAGTAGGCAGATATACAAGCAGATAGATAGACTGAGTGCCAGACAGACAGACAGACGGACAGACAGACAGACAGACAGACAGACAGACAGACAGACAGACAGACAGACAGACAGACAGACAGACAGACAGACAGACAGACAGACAGACAGACAGACAGAATGTCGCTAGGTGATGATGGCTCCGAGGGGTGTAGCCAAGAATGCTTAGATCTGAGAATTGACCAACAGGGCGGTCCGAGAGGTTGTCAGCGGCGTGCTGGGAGTAGTGATGTGTTGGATCCCTTCCAAAGGGATGCTAGTCTTCTCCTCCTCAGTCAAGGGGTCCTGGTAGTCCTTGTGGTAGCGGACCTTTCTGACGATCAGTATCACAGCAATCAGTAGCATCGCTCCCATCACCGAGGCGATGGCCAGTGCGATGTGTGTCTTGCTGATGCGGACAATACCATCCGCAGACACAACATGCATGTTCAGAGTGGTGGTGTAGTTGTGACACTCAACCGGGTGTACCTGCTTATACATCAAGCAGACTTCGTACGTCGTCTGAGGTCTGAGGCCTGTAATTGTGCATTTGTGAATAGAACTGTGCAGAAAAATAACGTCATACGCTTTCTCCTTGCTATTTTGCCGTAGCTGTTTCGTGTCATTGAACACTGGATCCCGGATTTCCTTAATCTCTTCGCCGCTGTCGGTGTTGAAGTTTGAGACGCGTCTGTAGAAAAGCTGGAAGTCGGACATTTGGACCCGAGGTATGGACCCTCTCCAGGACACGGTGATGTAATCGTTGCTGACCTTGACTTCGCTAAGACTGAGCGGCTTGTTCTGGACGTGCACAACTGTGGTACTGATGTCGTCCCCCAAGGGGCTCACAGCCCGACACCCATAGGACCCACTGTCTGACAGCTTAGCCGACTGGATGTACAGGAGGGTATCCTCCACCAGCTCCACTGGCGATCTGGCCGCTGTCCAGTCTTGCGTCAAGTGAGATACCGTAGAGTAATTGACCTCCAGACCCCCTGGTAGAATCCAGGAGAGGGTTGGAGCGGGAACACCAAGCCCTTGACACTCCAGCCAAAGTTCGTCGCCAAGACTGACGTTCATAAATGCTGAAAACAAGGGAAGCGTGGCTGGGGGACACGTTGGGGAGAAATACAGGATGGGCAGCTGGATCAGAGGCATGCTGGCCTTCCCCGCGGGAAAGAAGCAAGAGACTCGGTCTGGTTCACTGATGAACATTCTGCCAGTGTGGACACTCGGGTCGCTGCTGTTCATTGTGCTTGTGGGAGTTGTAGTGGCAGGTGAGGCAGCAGACAGCAGTCTTGTGTTATTATAGTCTGTTGTCGTGTTTGATGATTGAGCGCTGTCTTGACCCGCTTGCAGTTTAGTTTTGTAATCCAACTGATAAACTTTGTTGAGCTCTTTGCGCAGCCAGTAGATATTACAGTCACAATGGAGTGGGTTGTGATGAAGGTGAAGGTCAGTCAGAGCAGGGAGAGATATGATAATCTGGCTGGCCACGGCGATGAGGCCGTTGTTGTGGATAAAAAGATGGCGTAGGAATGGTAACAAGGAGAATGCTGATGGGTGCAGAAAAACTAGATTTTGGTTGTCATGGAGTTGCAACGTTCTTAAGTTTGTCAGGTTGTAGAAAGCAGATTTCTCCACTACTCGAAGTCTGGGCAGAAAACTGAGAGAGATTTCTGCCACACCAATGCTGGACACGGCGAAGGGCTGTAGTCTAGACATGGCCACACCATCCATCAACAGAATATTCACAGATGAAAATGGCTGCAGCGCTTTGCTGGGGACGCTTCGGAGGTTGCTATTGCCAGATATGTTTAGCAGTTTCAGGCTATTTAACCCATTCAGAGCGTCATCTGGTATATTTCGCAGCGAGTTGTAGGACAAGTCTAGGTGGTGCAGACAGGTCAGCTTGCTGAAAGTGTTGGGTTCCAACTTGGCCACGTAGTTACCACCCAGATACAGAACTGTCAGTGAGGTCAAGGGCAGGAACCACTCTCTCTTCAGTTGATACAGCTCGTTGTTGTCGAGCCTGAGCACCTGGAGAACAAACGTATCGGTTAAAACACAAGTTAAAGAAAACAAACGCATCGGTTAAAACACAAGTTAAAGAGAACAAACGTATCGGTTAAAACACAAGTTAAAGAGAACAAACGTATCGGTTAAAACACAAGTTAAAGAGAACAAACGTATCGGTTAAAACACAAGTTAAAGAGAATAAAGGTATCGGTTAAAACACAAGTTAAAGAGAACAAACGTATCGGTTAAAACACAAGTTAAAGTAGCTCTGTAAGAGGCAAGAGAAATGCAAACCGAAGTCAGACATGCAAGCCGTTGGACGCGTTCAATAAGGCGCAACAAGTGCCTAAAGAGGCTGCCTCGTGTCTCCTTAAGGTGACATTTGTGTCGGACGTATATATTCGCTGACTAACTGGCGGAAAAAGACATTTAAACATTAAGATAAATAAATCATATAGTACATTTCTAATGTCGCGCCTTTAGAGTTTAACAAATATCTTGAAAACTCTACGGATCAACAATTTTTTTTTTTTTTGCATGTGGTTTTAGATTTCCTATTTCCTTGTGATATGATAACTTACAAATTCACAGATGCTCCTGTTTTCTTACAGCTGCGACTTAAAAAAAAAAATTTGTCAGAATAATAATATACTTAATAATGAATATAGAATACAGTAGTAACAGACACAAATCGTTTACTTTAACACAACAGAGTGAAGATTTTTCTTTTTGAAATCATTTGAAATGTGAAGCGGTGTGTTGTTATTATTTTGATAGTATATCCCGCATACGATGATATATTGTTTTCATCTAAGTCACAGTAGACTAGCGCAGGCGACTAGCCACGTGCGCGGGAAATATGTAAGAACTAAGTTGCGATTATGTAAATAAAGTTATGACAGTATATGACGTCTCTACTGCACTATACAAAACACATGCACATTGATTCTTCGCATGGATTACCGCTAAAACGCATGCAATTTGATTTGCAAAGTTCTGCCACTCAATTAACTGTAAACATAGTAACTGTATACTTTAAATATGGTTTTACAGAAGAATGCTTAGAATACCTTGGACAGCCAAAAAGAGCAACCAAGAGGTTTTGAAAGAGGCGGGAGCCCGAAGACAACTTATCACAGACATCAGAAGGAGACAGTCATCATTTTTCGGCCATGTTATGAGAAGAGGGAAAATAGAACATGTTGTGACCACTGGAAAAATATGTGGAAGGAGAGATAGAGAAAGACAACAAGAGAAGATGCTTGACAGTCTTGTTGCATGGCATGGAGGTGTGTCGGCACACGAACTGATACATGCTGCAGGAGATCGCAGACTATGGAGAGGCTTGATCGCCCACGCCAGTCGGCAAGGCACCTGATGATGATGATGATACTTTAAAAGGCTATTGTTTTTGTTTTTATTTTTTCACATACCACAACATTGACGACGTTTATTTAGATTAGAATCCTTCATGTACAAGGAGATGATTATTAACAGGTCCCATACCAAATGTCAACAGATGACACCTAGCATTTTTTGAATTACACATTTTTAAATTCGGGCACAATTTCTGCAACCGCTTGTAGTGTATGTGTTCTCTTGTATCCATTGTTTTTGTGCATCTATGAGCGCCAAGCAGTACACTACAGGTTGTTTATCACACTAAAAGTGGACTACCTCAAACTCTAGCAAAGGCACAGCGAACGAATGCAAGCACGACATCGACTTCTTCCGCTCCTCACCCGGTGCTCAGTCTACTGGAATGTGATAATTACGGAACCAACTTCGACTTCTATTATCTGATACATGGAAGTGGCGGTCTGATTTCCGCACAGGAAGATGAACTTGGTGAATATAAAACTGAGAAATTCACACCCGCACACACACACACACACGCGCGCGCGCGCGCACACACACACACATATACACACGCACGCAGGAACACACACACACACACACACACACACACACAAGCGGCATCAGAGCAGGCATTATCTTCACTTACAGACCTTACATGCCTAATTTTTTAGGCAGTATCTCCAGATTTACAAATACAATGCAGTTGGTCTCAGCGGGAAGCTCCAGCACTATGACAGAGTGATTCAGTTTCAGTATTGGTGTAATCTTTCCTTTGGAGTTAACAAAGCATGCCGAGAATGGTCGCGCTGCCTGGGCAACACTGGGTCCCTATGATTCTCACTAGCTTTATGCTACGAAGAGGAAGAAATACATCTCTGACCTCAACTTGCATGGCATTGGACTGTGAGTCTCATCCCTCCTTATAGCACAATGGACCATTATCGACTGGAAAGACGGAGAGGTGCCAACATTTATGAATGTCCAGCCGCGGCGTCCCACTAATGACAACGATCGCCTGCAGACCTGGTGGCAGGGTTGGATTTAAACTTGATAAGGCCCTTCGATATCTAGAGCCCTAAGACCCCTATAGATTTAATTAAGCTAGTCTAGGAAAACGGTACCATATATGCGCCTTTTAAATATATGGAAAATTTAAAAGTTAAGTTTTAGTGAGACAAACAATAAAGATTGCGTTTGCAAATTAAATTAAACATATGTAGTCATTTAAACAGTCTTCCTTTCAAACATCGTAAAGGAATTAGAAAATGTAATACTGTCTGTCCAAAAGCACAGTGAAGATCAAAATCTGTTCTTGAATAAAAAAAAAAAAAAAAACGAAAATAATGTCCACAGATAAAACTAGCCGTAATACATTTTTAATCAGTTTATAAAGACAGACGCAAACTATTTAGTTCAAATTCACAGAGAACGCTTTAACTCTACATTTGAAGGATTCAAGTGGAAAATGACCTTTACAAAACAAGTTTGGCGTACTCCCCAGCTCAATTGTGGAACTATCTTTCACAACAAGTCAAAAATACCTCCTGTCCGCATGCATACAATCGTAAACTGTTAGAATATTATCTGAGCACATATTACATACCCCCAGAGAATACCAAAAATATTATAAAAATAACGCACATTTTCCCAGGATTTGTTACTACAACTACGGTTTACTGTAGTTAGAAATGTGCATATTCAAGGTGTTGTATTGAATTTTTTTTCACGCTATTAAAAATGTTTGATGACTGAATAAAATTATGTAGGAAAGAAGGGAGAAAACAAGGGCAGGTTTGTAGACGCGCCTGCGTGCATAATTCCTAACCCTTTGAAAATAAAGTTTGTTCGTTCGTTCATTCGTACTTAGTGCGTCTCAAGGAGTGGGAAAAGATCTGAACTGTTTTTGTGAAACTGACCTCTAGATTACCTAATCCACTGAAGGAATGAGTTTCCACTCTCCTGATGATGTTCTTGGACAGGTCCAATTGCCGGAGCTGGTTGAGTCCGCTAAAGCTGCCATGTTGCAGTGACTGCAGCCCGTTGTCCGCCAGACTGAAACAAACATGGATAGGATTAGGTTTCCAGTGTGCAGTTACGTAGGTGTCTGATCAACACTGGGGAGTTACGAATCTGTCTCATCAACAGCGGAGACATCTAATCTATCTAAATCACTTTTTTGTTTAAAAATATACAATTTTAGGGACAAGAAGAAACAGACTAATCAAAGAAAAAAAAAAATAATGTAAGCTCTGCAAAACAAATTATAATGAAAGAATGTAATGTGTGGCTTTTATTGTTGTGTTATTACAATCGACGTCATTGCACATTTAGCATTTCATGCATGCAAAATCCTCCGATGCAGCAATCACCTCAAGCTATCTTTAATGACTTCGCATAAAAAGTTACTTACACTGTTTACTGTCTAGACTTCGAAGACGGAACGACGTGCTTCACCAGTCTTCAGTCTCAGGTTGACAATGCATGGCTGTTTTATGAAACTGAAGTTTTGCAAACTGATAAACAAAGGTTATTCTTCTGACAATAGTTGTCTCCCCCTGTGTTGGACCTGGTGACTGCTTACAGCTGTCTGTCTCCTGCACTGCTCATCATGTCTGTGACAAATATCCCTGCGTGTCAGATTAAACTATCTATCTGTGACAAATATCTCTGCGTGTCAGGTTAAACTATCTATCTGTAACAGATATCTCTGCGTGTCAGGTTAAACTATCTATCTGTAACAAATATCTCTGCGTGTCAGGTTAAACTATCTATCTGTGACAAATATGTCTGCGTGTAAGGTTAAATTATCTATCTGTGACAAATATCTCTGCGTGTCAGGTTAAACTATCTGTGACAAATATCTCTGCGTGTCAGGTTAAACTATCTGTGACAAATATCTCTGCGTGTCAGGTTAAACTATCTATCTGTGACAAATATCTCTGCGTGTCAGGTTAAACTATCTATCTGTGACAGATATCTCTGCGTGTCAGATTAAACTATCTATCTGTGACAAATATCTCTGCGTGTCAGGTTAAACTATCTATCTGTGACAGATATCTCTGTGTGTCAGGTTAAACTATCTATCTGTGACAAATATCTCTGCGTGTCAGGTTAAACTATCTATCTGTGACAGATATCTCTGCGTGTAAGGTGAAACTATCTATCTGTGACAAATATCTCTGCGTGCACAGTTAAACCATCTATCTGTGAAAAATATCTCTGCGTGTCAGGTTAAACTATCTATCTGTGACAGATATCTCTGTGTGCCAGGTTAAACTATCTATCTGTGAAGGATATCTCTGCGTGTCAGGTTACATTTTCTATCTGTGACAAATATCTCTGCGTGTCAGGTTAAACTATCTATCTGTGACAAATATCTCTGCGTGTCAGGTTAATCTATCTATCTGTGACATATATCTCTGAGTGTCAGGTTAAACTATCTATCTGTGACAGATATCTCTGCGTGTCAGGTTAAGCTACCTATCTGTGACAGATATCTCTGCGTATCAGGTTAAACTATCTATATGTGACAAATATCTCTGAGTGTCAGGTTAAACTATCTATCTGTGACAAATATCTTTGCGTGTCAGGTTAAACTATCTATCTGTGACAAATATCTCTGCGTGTCAGTTTAAACTATCTATCTGTGACAAATATCTCTGCGTGTCAGGTTAAACTATCTATCTGTGACAAATAGCTCTGCGTGTCAGGTTAAACTATCTATATGTGACAGATTTTTCTGCGTGTCAGGTTAAACTATCTATCTGTGACAAATATCTCTGCGTGTCAGGTTAAACTATCTATCTGTGACAAATATCTCTGCGTGTCAGGTTAAACTATCTATCTGTAACAGATATCTCTGCGTGTCAGGTTAAACTATCTATCTGTGAGAAATGTCTCTGCGTGCCAGGTTAAACTATATATCTCAGATATATATCTCTGCATGTCAGGTTAAACTATCTATCTGTGACAAATATCTCTGCGTGTCAGGTAAACTATCTATCTGTGACAAATATCTCTGCGTGTCAGGTTAAACTTTCTATCTGTGACAAATATCTCTGCGTGTTAGGTTAAATTAACTATCTGTGACAGATATCTCTGCGTGTCAGGTTAAACTATCTATCTGTGACAGATATCTCTGCGTGTCAGGTTAAACTATCTATCTGTGACAAATATCTCTGCGTGTTCGGTTAAACTATCTATCTGTGACTTATATCTTTGCGTGTCAGGTTAAATTAACTATTTGTGACAAATATCTCTGCGTGTTCGGTTAAACTATCTATCTGTGACTTATATCTTTGCGTGTCAGGTTAAATTAACTATCTGTGACAAATGAAGTGAGTATCTCATATGTGTGAGTATGTGTGTGTATGTGTGTGTGTGTATGTGTGTGTGTGTGTGTGTGGAAACAAGGTGGCCTGAACCAGTGTTGAACTACATCGAGATCATTCAACATATCAAATTGTTGGGACATGCGCCAAGACAACGACCAGACAGTGCAGAACAGAGAGTCCTGTCAGTCAGAAACAACATCAGCAGAGCTAGAGGTCACACTCGCAAGCGATAGACTCTAGTTCCCCCCCCCCCCCCTTTTCTCCCCTCACCCTTCTAAACGTCGGGCCATCAAACTGTAACAAATGTCTCAAACACTTTTATACAGATCAATAGGAATTGTTGCGTGTGTCCTCATACTTCTCATATCATTAGGATTTCATTATTTGCAAACACACAGGTGCTGCTATTGTCTTACAGCGGTTAAAAAACCCACCTGTAATTGACACAGTTTACCTTGGAGAGGCATGATCGCCCACGCCAGTCGGCAAGGCAGGTAATGATGATGCTGATTCTGCGCAGGCACCAGTTAAGGAATGTCTGTAGTTTATTAGTAATTGCCTTATTTGTTCTCCGTGTTTCCGCTCCGTACTAAGTACTGATTTGACATTAGAATTGAAAATTTTAAGTTTAGTATTTCTTTTAATTTCTTTCGACCTTCACAAATTCCCTGGTGCTATGAAAGCTAATCTTGCCTTTTGTATTCTTATTTTATTATCTCTATCAGTTCCTCCATTTTTATCTACATTACTGCCTAAATAGGTGTACCACTCCACGTCTTTCAGTGGGGTGCTATTAAGAGAAACCATATTACTATTTGCCTGATTTATTCTCATTATCTTTGTCTTTCCTTTATGGATTTTTAAAACTAGCTGCTGTGATCTCGCATAAAGTATATTTAATTTATCTTGCATCCGATTCAGTGAATGGGTCATTAAAAAAAAAATTATCATCAGCGAAGTCCAGATCATCAAGCTGTTTTGTAGGGGTCTACTGAGTTCCATTCTTGGTGTTAGCATTTACTGTCTTCATAATCCAGTCTATTGTCAGTAAAAATAGGAGAGACAACCAAAGACATCCCTGTCGCCAATTATTTTTTTTAAATTTTAAATGGATCTGTTAGCTTTTCTAATGAAGAACTCGACATTTCCTGTCCTTATATGTTCACTTTACTAAGTTAATAATGTTCTGTGGGATTCCATAGTGCCAGATCAATTTATAGAGAGATTCCCTATCAGTGCTGTTAAATGCTTTTTTCGTATTCTATGAATCCAATCTAAAGTGGTGAGTTCACTTTAATGCTCTATTATTATTCGTAATGTGGCTATCTGGTCAGTACGGGATCAGTTTGGCCGAAAACCTGTCTGTTTATCACTTAGCTGTGTAGAAATAGCATCTTTAAATCTGTTCAAAATAATTCTACATTTTTCATGTACGACACATACATTACAATAAAAACTACATGTTTGTTTACATTACAATTAATTTCCTACAAGCAGTTGATTATTAAAGTATTCACATGTTGCACGCCACATTTGAACAATTGACACCGAACAATTAGTGAGTTACAGATTTTAAGGTATGGCACAACTTTTGGCCCGGACTATACCAGCATCTACGCATCGCATCAAGGCTTCCACCAGGTGACTTTTCAAAACCTGACATTCAAAGGCGGAACAGAGTCACCAGAACAGAAGGAGGAAAAGATTGTTGAATCAATGTGTGTGTGTGTGTGTGTGTGTGTGCGTGCGTGCGCGCGTGTGTGTGTGTGTGTGTGTTGTTTTTAAATGTTTCCCCCAAATTCTGTATTTTTTCAGATTTCCTTTTACAATGGTGCTTGAGTAGTCAAACGTAACTAAACATCTCTGTTTATTTCCATGATTATAATTAGTTTATGAAATATGTTACCAAGACGACTATGCCATTATTCTGCATTGACATTACAAAAATTTACACTGCGCATCTCCATTTTTTAGTTTCATTGTACTCAACTCATTCTAATTCAGCTTAGTCTGAAGTCAAAGCATCTAGCCAGATTTTTTCCGTCTGTTCAAATCAAACGTAAAAGATATAAAAACTCACTGTGAGCTGCAAGAGACATTTGGGCAGTAGCTTACCGAAAACATGGTTTACATGAAACATATTATTTATTTTAGGATAAAAGAAACGAAGCATGTGTATGATAATCTTACCTAAGGACACGAAGTTTAGACACGTGTTCAAACAGCCACGAGTTGGCCAGAACCCTCAACCAGTTGCTGGAGAGATCAAGGACAAGGAGATCGCTCACGTTGGCTAGAGAGGTGATGTTCATCAGTTTGTTGTGCGACATGTCCAACACCTGCGTCTCATTTGACATCATCTTAGGGAAGCCAATGAATCCTTTCCCGGAACAGTTGACAGTTAGAAGGGACCCCGGGACCGCAGTGGACGGGTAGGTACCCCAGTAGCAAGTGCATGAATCTGGACAAGGGCTACTTTTTGAAAGCTCGTTGCTGTTGTCGTCGTTGTTAATGCCCCTGTTGCTATCGCTGTCGTCAATGTAATTATGAGGAACGAGATCGTTATCCATATACGGTGGGATTGCAGGTGTTGAAGCAGCTGCCATGGCAACTAAGATTAGCCACGCCCATGGCACCTTCATTGCTGTAGCATGTCGAAATCTAGCTACGATTGATTCCAGTGGTGGTGCTTCTCGTCATTGCCTCTGGTTGTGTGCATTCTATCTACAAGCCTTGCCACTCGCACACCGAAGACAGATGTACGCTTGCAAAGATACAACATGAGTCCGTTTCGGAAGCTTGTCCAAGAAGCATTTCAAAATTTTCAATATTTACGTAGACTTTGTGTCCCCATTCGTTTAACAAAAACTCTCACGTTGTTTCCCCCCCCCCCCCCAAGGCAAGTGCTATAATCGAAGTCGTCCCTATGTATGATGCAATGTTTAGTTATTTTGAAGCCCCACCCTGGCGTTTTCTGGTGGTCCTAAATATAGCCGTGCCTGAAATATGGCCTAACGGTTGAATAGGGTTTCCGGGACCTCTCCACATATGATCCTCATCCGCATGGTGGCACTTTGTGTCGCTGGGTGTTTATAGCGATGTCCTGGTGATCTCAGTCTTTCTAAAAGACAGAAGATAACAATTTCAGTCTTTCTAAAAGACAGAAGATAACAATCTCAGTCTTTCTAAAAGACAGAAGATAACAATTTCAGTCTTCTTTATGGACAGAAGATGGAGCGTTAAATTTTGTTTACAAGAAGAAAATGTAACTGTTGGTCCTCCTAACTGATTCAGTGTCAAAGCGGCTGGACCGGATTCCCTCTATGGGGAAATAGCCTTATGTGACATATAGTGATACAGCAGGACGATGAATGAATGAATGAATGAATGAAAGTAAAACTTTGGCTCTAGACGTCAGGTAGGATTTTCAGTTCTCTCAAATGTAGCAACCGAATCTGGGAGCCAGAGGGAGGGAAACTCTGAAATAAATCGAGGTCACGCTGAAGCAGCCTCGACAACATCACAGTGTCAGTGTCAAGCCAAGAACGGACGGTAATAGGCTGTTGGTGAAGTGGCCTGGAGCTAGGAATTAGGCATTCAAGGTCTGTTGTGATGGGTTCCGGTCTCTGGAGTGGTTCATGTCTCAATTTGTGTCTTCTGATGTCACTTCCGGTGAGACAAGTGCAGGCTTGCCGTCTGCATCAAGCTGTAAATGGAGAAGATCAATACAGCGTTAGAAGCGATACCCGGGGTAATAGATGAAGACCGTGTGTGTGTGTGAGTGTGTGTGTGTGTGTGAATGTATGTATGCTGTGTGTGTATGTATGTGTGTATTTGTGAATGGGTGTACATGTATATGTGTACGCGAATGTTCGTCTACTTGTGTGTATGTGTGTGTGTTGGACGGGGGATTTGGTAGTGTAGAAAAGAATCATTTGACACTTGCAGTTGTGAATTTGTTTGCGAGTTTGTAATCTGGGAGAGGCTTGCATTAGTGTGTGTGTTTGTTAGTGTATAAGTTAGTGTGTACGTGTGAAATCGTGGGTATTGAGCCGGTGTAACATATGTCAGATTGAGCTGTCAGAATTGTGAGGTATAAACAGCATTGTAGAATAGTCACATTTTAAAATTCCATAAATATGTAAAGGAATGGAGAACTGGAAAGAAAAACGAAATTTGTATTCTGTTGAAACCACCACTCACTGATCACTGACATCAAAAGGGTTGATAGACTGAAATGTTTACGGCATAATGAGAGAATATCTGACGATAGAGAGATAAAAACCGTGTGCATAATGGCGCTAAATTTTCCTAGACCACGAGGCAGACCAAGAAGACGATGGAGAGATAAAATCAAGACAGACCTACACATGCTTTATGTCATCAACTGGAAAGAAAAGGCCAACCAGAGAGAAATGGAGGTGTGATATTTGTAGCAATATACCTCAAAGGCTCGAAATGCTGAAGAAGAAGAAAAAATCTATGTATGACTATAGTTGTCACAAAAAAGCTATGTGTCAGACAGACAGATAAGTAGACAAACATATTTGCAACAACAACAAAAATGGACAAAAACATGGGCACCAATGCTTGACATAATAATCACGTAACTCGCTTCAATATATGAATTATCTCCCTTTAAAATAAAAAATAAAAACTACCATTTTAGGGAACCATTGCGAGCAAGTTACCAGACTAGTGGCTCTCAACTATTTTGATTTGTGGAGCCATTTTTGTCATCAATTTCTGTGGCGGAGCCTCCTAGGTCTCTGTGCCCCATGTGTAACAAGTTAACCGTGTGTAAAAGTAAAGTTCCCGGGTGGAGGAAGAAGAGGTCCAATTTCAGTTCACTGTGAAATGTCAAACCTCCTTAATTGTAGACTATAGGGGTAACATCTCAAGTATGAGAATCAAGTGCCGGAAACCCCGCTCAACCGTAGAGTCATATCGTCAGTGAGTCTCTTTTCCACGCCTCTATGCGTATTGGCAATATAGGGCAAGACCTGTATTTTTAAAGACCAATCGGCACTTAGTGGGTAATGAGGTCAGCATTACGCCGGCCGCCTTTACTTTCCATGAATGCACCTGGTACCCACTCAAGGCTGGGTCGATCTAGAAATCAAAGTCGTTTATGAAAAAAAGTCTGGCCCCGGCGACTCCCGTATAGGCATGTAGCGCAGTTATTTTAGTGCAACATAAAACGGTTACCAAGTCACCTGTAGATGTCACATATATAAGGACTTCTGTGACAATACGCTCGGTGACTTCAGAAGGTCTTTCCTCAACCTACTTTTATTTCTTTGTATTTTGAAAGTATGCAGAAAAATAGGGATTTGGATATATCCTTACAGAAGAAAGACGACCAGATATAACATTTAATTTTCCGGGACTGTTGATAATATCAAACACTAAGACACTTTCCCAGATGTTAAGTGTTAACGTACAGAGATAAGACTGGCCAAGCGTAGATTTACTGTCTGCAGATTTGCACACCATCTGTTGGTGTCAGAGATTTATCTCCTAGCAAGACCATTATAAGTAGATAACTCCGGCTAATTGTGTTTAATTCCCCCTGAGGTTACCTAAACTGGAGTGCCGGTCAGATCGTCAATATTGACACAGGGAACCGAAAGTGTGGGCAGAAGAATTGACAAAGTCTGATTTTATTATGATGACAGGTGAAGTAGACTGGAGGTGTGACTTAGCCTATTAGCTTTGACCAGCTTAATTGAACCTGTAGAATGTGACCGTGGGAATTTAAACAAGTGTTGTACAGCCCTGACTGACAGCGAATAAACTTACCCACAGGGAGGAGCTGTGATATCCGTGAATGAGAATGATTTTAGGCGTAATGTAGGAGGAGCTTGATAAAAGTTATAAAGGGCTGAACGCTAGGTCTGGTAAATGAGATCCTGTCCAGCACATGCCATCTGTTGGGCTTAACCTAAGCTTGAGACAGAACCTTTGGCATAGTGGTTTCATTTTCCAGGTAAGAACGAAATTAGGTTCAAATCTATATTTTGTGATAGAACTGTCTTTTTGCTCAAGTGTGTGTCTTCATCACTTTGTAATACTCCTATGCGGACATTTCTCCATTCTCGTAGGGCACTGTCACATTGCTTTATTTCCTAATTGATAGTGTCATGATGTTTTTTTGTGCACATGTGTTTCAATGTTTTAAAACTTAAATGTTGATGTTACCATTGAAATTTAAAGAACTATCAAGTTCTTGAAATCACAAGCGTGAAGATAACTTTGGCAATCTTTTCACGTATGGTTAATGTGAATCTGTATTACATACAGCTTACACACTGAAATGTGTTTAACTCCCGAGAGGCTAATGCGGAGATTGATCCCGGAGAGTAAATCCACGAGTTTTGTTATTTGATTCGCCTCAGAACTATTGTTAGCATTCTGGGCGCGTCGATTGTTCCAAGCATAGATTCCAGAACTGGTTCTGTCTGACTGATTGTCATTTTGAGTCTGTACGAGAGATGGCACCTGACGTAGAAGACTTGACTATCATTACAGGACTTGTGTAGAAGAAGGCAGAAGATGTAACAGTTGGAATGTGAGACATAAGCCCTTCCAAATTGGACAGGAGTGAATGTGAACATGAGAGAGAGATGAAATGTTTTATTTAAATAAACATGCTTGATGTTATTATAATATACATGCTTAGTGTACATCTAGAGCAGATACTACAAATATGCGCTTGTTTCTTTATCACAGTTCCCACATTGGGCAGGGACTAGTAGGCATCCATTATTTGCCGACCGTCTGAGTGTAACGACCTGCTGAAAGCAGTGAGGACGACAAACTGGAAAAGATAGGCAGGGTCTCAAGCCGAGAACTGTCCGACGGTGAATTCTCCTACTAGAAACTAGAATCTAAGTTATGTACAACTTTAATGTCATCTATAACATCATCCCAACTCTACTAGCCTAATCAAGTTCATTTTAATTTCGATTTATTCAAATAAATCATGTTTGATGTTTTTACAAAATGGTTGAGTAAATTGTGTACTTAGGTTCAAGTGTCATTGTGCATATTAGTTTACTTCAGCTAACAAATATTTAAATCACTTGATGGGGGCTTTTAAGTAATGCCAGGAGAGGAGAGCAGTCGGAGGGGTTAACTGAGTATCCTGATATTATCTCAGTGGGTTTTTCTTGATATCTATCTATCCCTTCTCCTACTCCTGTGGATACAAGTACAGCAACTTTCATTTCATGGAACGAGCCACACGCTGTTTTCTTGGCTATCCAGGACTGTCTAGGATCAACATAGCTTAGATAATAGTCCAGTTTCTCACGTGGGTGGGCATTGTTAAGGTTCAAACCCACAGCCTCACTATATCAGTGTATTTACCCACGTGGGCGCGCGACAACTTCGTATGCCGCTGACTTTTTTTCTTCTTCTTTTCGTTAGTCCGTTGTGCCTGTTTACAGCACAACTGCGATATTTCAGTCTTTTGAGCGACACATCCGACTTCATCGAGCATTTGTTGCCCGGATTAACTTCCCAGATAATTTCGAGGGACATGTGGTAGTGGTGTGTCTTCCTTGTCCCTTCATCTACAAGTGCGGTCCCCTGAGAATGTTATACTCCAGACATTTGAACATTGTCAGTCCCATCTTGTCGCACGACAGTACCACGGGACACAGCCCGATAAGGTGTTACTTGACTAAGCTGCTAACAAATTTCATAGTATAGAACTGAGTCTCAGCAGTTCATAGAGAGTTATCTGTTTGGGTGGTAACGACACCCCGTCACCGGACTGATGGCCATCTAGAACGTTGCTGCTATGCCGTAGGACACTAGGATGTCGAACATTTCCAGCCTAGTCAACAACTTAGAAAGACTTTCAGTTGACAGACATTAGAGTCAAGGTTTGTCATGTTGTAGGAAATTCGGCTTGGTGGCTTCATTGATAGTCCAGTTGAGATTTCGACGTATGTTATCACCCGGCACTGAGGGTGGGCTCATGTGAGCGAGAGGGTTTCTGGTCACTGCATCTGTAGGGGTACCAACTCCGGAATCACCTGCTAGCTCAGTTTAGACCCATGTGAGCCATTATCCATAGTGTACGACAGGGACGTGTTGCATGAGTCATGATCAAGAATCCGTAAAAACAACACAGAGCCTGCTGTAAGGTAGGGAATATTTTCTTATGCATATCACAGAACCTTAATTTTCCTTCAGGCCTGCAACCGAAATCATCACGCTACTGCCGGTAAGTTTTTGCTGATGGTTTTTCTGTTTTTCCTAAACGCATCCAGTAGCCATTTTAAATCAAATAGCTTCATCTCTTCAGCTGTTGGGAAATAATTACTAGGAAAATCTCACTTAACAATTAAATGTGTGTGTGTGTGTTTTTTTTTTTTTGAGCATGTTGTAGATTCAGTGTAGACAATCTTTATTATAGAAACTGATTCTCTGTCTTTTTTTCATTCTCCTTCCTTATCCTCTTCTTCTTCTTCTTCTTCTTCTTCTTCTTCTTCTTCTTCTTCTTCTTCTTCTTCTTCTTCCTCTTCTTCTTCTTCTTCCTCTTCCATCACTATCTCCCTCTAAACATTGTTGTTAACAACTGATCGATAAAAGAACCTATATAGACTTTTATACTTTTCTCAACGAGCAAATCAATTCCTCGTACCTAATTAACTATTCACATTGGTTACGCTGATTTGTTGTGTCTTCAAATTCCCTATGAAGAGGACAAAACCACAGACATTAGGTATTCACTTCAGCGGGCTGTTTTACATTCTGGGAGCACGCAAGCAGATCGAGTCAACAGTGGCCGGGTATTAGTGATTCCCTGTCAATTCCCACATGGGCAAGATCTCTTTTGATCTGTCTGCAGAATTTTCGTTCAACGCACACGGTGTTTTCCAATTTCCGGAAGAAGTGCACATTCTCTGTTAATTGCGTCACGCCCAGGAGACTTGGTGCGTTGCGGGCCCGAACTTTCATGTGCGTGTGTGTGTGTTTGCATTTAAATGTGCGTTGTGTGTGAATGTTTTTCGGGGTGTGAAGTTAACCCATCACCCGCTGAGTGCCGTTTGGCTCGTTTTACACCTCAGGTCTAGCCCTAAATGCCCAATACGCCTAATGGCGTGGAAAAGACTCTATTACATTATTTATATATATATTTGATGAATAATAATTTTGAGGGAATAGTTTTCTGTGCTTAAATTGAGCCTGGGTAAACCCTGTTTGCCAAGATTGTTTGTCTTCCGACAGACGACAGATCGTTAACTCCTTAAACCCTCTGTCAGATTCACCTTGACTTTAAAAGTATATTGATAGGTATAGGCAAACAATGCAACGTAAGAGTTAAAGTAACAGCGATCTGGGGCTGAGGGAATGACAACTGTCTGAGCCGAGGCTGAGGGAGTGACAACTGTATGAGCCAGATTTAAGGGAGTAACAACTGTCTGCGCCAGATTTAAGGGAGTAACAACTGTTTAAGCCGAGACAGGAAGTAACAACTGTCTGAGCCAAATCAAAGTGATTAACAACTGTATGGGTCGAGACTGATGTAGTAGCAACTGTCTGAGCTAGAAAGAGGCAGTAACAACTGTCTGAGCCGATACTGATGGAGCAACACATGTCTGAACTAAAGCTGAGGGAGTAACAGCTGTCTGAGCCGAGACTGAGGGAGTGACAACTGTCTGGGCCGAGGCTGAGGTAGTAACAACTGTATGAGTCGAGACTTAGGGAGTAACAACTGTCTGGGCCGAGACTGAGGGAGTGACAACTGTCTGAGCCAAGGCCGTAGGAGCAACAACTGCCTTACCTGAGGCTGAGGGAGTAACAACCATCTGCGCCGACTTTAAGAGAGTAGCAACTGTCTGAGCACAGCTCCTATCTTTATATCTGACTGAGAAAGTAACACATGTCTGAACCGAGACTGAAAAAAATAACAACTGTCTGAGCTGATATAGAGAAAGTAACAACTGTCTGAGCCGATATAGAGGGAGTAACAACTGTCTGAGCCGATATAGAGGGAGTAACAACTATCTGAGCCGAGACGAGAGAGAGGAAGAGGGAGTAGAGGGTTGACTATTGAAGTAAATTTGAAAAATGATTTATTATAATTTTGTTACATAGACATTCGGAGTTGAATAGACATTTCTTTTCTTCACATTCCTTTACTATCTGCTGTTTCTCCACTCCATAACATTCCCTTACTACCTGCTGTTCCTCCACTCCATAACATTCCCTTACTACCTGCTGTTCCTCCACTCCATAACATTCCCCTACTGTCTGCTGTTCCTCCATTCCATAACATTCCCTTACTATCTGCTGTTTCTTCACTCCATAACATTCCCTTACTATCTGCTGTTCCTCCACTCCATAACATTCCCTTACTACCTGCTGTTTCTCCACTCCATAACATTCCCTTACTATCTGCTGTTCCTCCACTCCATAACATTCCCTTATTATCTGCTGTTCCTCCACTCCATAACATTCCCTTACTATCTGCTGTTCCTCCACTCCATAACATTCCCTTACTATCTGCTGTTCCTCCACTCCATAACATTCCCTTACTGTCTGCTGTTTCTTCACTCCATAACATTCCCTTACTATCTGCTGTTCCTCCACTCCATAACATTCCCTTACTATCTGCTGTTCCTCCACTCGATAACATTCCCTTACTATCTGCTGTTCCTCCACTCCATAACATTCCCTTACTACCTGCTGTTCCTCCACTCCATAACATTCCCTTACTACCTGCTGTTCCTCCACTCCATAACATTCCCTTACTACCTGCTGTTCCTCCACTCCATAACATTCCCTTACTATCTGCTGTTCCTCCACTCCATAACATTCCCTTACTATCTGCTGTTCCTCCACTCCATAACATTCCCTTACTACCTGCTGTTCCTCCACTCCATAACATTCCCTTACTATCTGCTGTTCCTCCACTCCATAACATTCCCTTACTATCTGCTGTTTCTTCACTCCATAACATTCCCTTACTGTCTGCTGTTCCTCCACTCCATAACATTCCCCTACTGTCTGCTGTTCCTCCATTCCATAACATTCCCTTACTATCTGCTGTTTCTTCACTCCATAACATTCACTTACTATCTGCTGTTCCTCCACTCCATAACATTCCCTTACTGTCTGCTGTTCCTCCACTCCATAACATTCCCCTACTGTCTGCTGTTCCTCCACTCCATAACATTCCCTTACTGTCTGCTGTTCCTCCACTCCATAACATTCCCTTACTGTCTGCTGTTCCTCCACTCCATAACATTCCCTTACTGTCTGCTGTTCCTCCACTCCATAACATTCCCTTACTGTCTGCTGTTCCTCCACTCCATAACATTCCCCTACTGTCTGCTGTTCCTCCATTCCATAACATTCCCTTACTATCTGCTGTTTCTTCACTCCATAACATTCCCTTACTATCTGCTGTTCCTCCACTCCATAACAATTCCTTACTACCTGCTGTTCCTCAACTCCATAACATTCCTTGCAACACCATTATCTTGTAAGATAGAGGTAAATATAAACATATTAGGTTATGTCATGAAAACTGATCCGAAAGGGGTTTCACAAGTCAAAACACTTGGGGGCCGCTGAATTTTAGAATTATCAACTGGCACTGTAGGAGTAGCCGTCTTTAGCTTGATGACTTGAAATTATACTTGACACTTAAATGTTAATTATCTGACACATAAATGATATCTGACACTAAAATGATACATATCTGCCACTGAAATGATATTTAACACACACATTATATTTAACAGAGAAATTATATCTGACACTGAAATTATAACTATCTGAGACTGTAATTGTGTCTGAAACTGAAATGATAACTATCTTTTACAGAAATGATAACTGACACTGAAACAATAGCTATCTGACACTGACATCATAACTGACATTGATATGATATAAATCTGATACTGAAATGATATCTGTCTGACGTTGAAATGATACCTGACAATGAAATGATAAATATCCGACACTTAAATGATCATTATCTGACACTGAAATGATATCTGATAATAAAATGATAACTATCTGACACTAAAGTTATATCTGAAACTGAAATAATATCTGACACTGAAATTAAAACTATCTGAGACTGAAAAAATAACTATCTGACGTTGAAATGATATCTGACTCTTAAATGATAACTATATGACACTGAAATGATATCTGACACTGAAATTATATCTGATAGTGAAACGATATCTGACACTAAAATTATATCTGATAGTGAAACGATATCTGACACTGAAATTATATCTGATAGTGAAACGATATCTGACACTGAAATTATATCTGATAGTGAAACGATATCTGACACTGAAATTATATCTGATAGTGAAACGATATCTGACGCTGAAATTATATAAAAAAACTGAAACGATATCTGACACTGAAATTATATCTGATAGTGAAACGATATCTGACACTGAAATTATATAAAAAAACTGAAACGATATCTGACACTGAAATTATATTTTAAAAAAACTGAAACGATATCTGACACTCAAATTATATAAAAAAACTGAAACGATATCTGACACTGAAATGATAACTATGTGACACTGAAATGATATTTAACACTGAATGATAACTACATGATTGTCCCCAAATAACTGAGCAAAATGGGAAAATGGAAAAACAAATATCTTGACCTCAGAAATAATAGAGGAGGAACGTGGCACAAAAGAGAGAAAGGGGGAAATACAATTGAAAGCTAACACAAAAACAAGAGGTGTGACTGGAAAACCCCGGTCTGATTGCTACAACAGAAAACGTGTTCAATATATATTATGTAACAGCTGAGGAAACAAACAACCGCAGGCCACCAAGACCGGCTTAGCTTGAAAGGGAATGTTTTCTGCCTTTGTTTGTTGTCATCAGCTCGCGTGGTTATTGATCGATCACCTTGCGTGGCCTACTTATGTGTTGATTGCATCGCGTCAGGTGTCATTATGTTCTTAGTGAGTGCTCCATACTGAATACAACAGATGCATTAATTTGTTGTTATTGTTCTTTGTAATTGTGCGTAAATAACCATGTTAATGATACTAGAACATGTATCCGGGCTACTAGGGGTGTGTCAGTGTGTGTCTTAGGTTCCAACCCCAGTTTCCTGGTCGATGTTTATTCATAGTTAGCTTCACAGATTGGCTTTGTATTAGAATATTTATCTTAGTGCGATTACCCCTCACCCCCTCTCCCACCCCATCTTCCCCAGTTTGCGACGCACCTGCTACCATTTTCTGACAACATGACATAAACATGGAGAATTGGATAGGAGAAATATTCTTCAACTCTGTGGGAAACCCAGCCTTGAACGAGCGTGCATGTGAGACTCATCGACCTTGGCCTCCTTAATTAAAACTCAGTAACGATTTTTGATTTAATGTTGGGAAAACCCGGCCTTGACCGATGTTAACATTGAAAAGAATAAATAATTTAATTGCAGCCCAGTTACGAGCAGCGGAACAAATACTAGTATATATTTCTTTGATCAGTGCCTCGACGATCCACTTCGATTTGTTTGCCCTCTCTTGGTAATACAAATGAATATGTGATATTATCGACTTGTTTATTCATAGCTGATCGACAGAGCAAATCCTGTGTTCTTCTGTCCGTAACATTTTCGCATGGACGATCTAATTGGACTTGAGTTGGCTGATTAAACTAACATACAAATGACTGGATCGTTGTGATTTGTGATTCCCACTTTGTCGCTTGCAGTCCATAGTAAGTAAACTCAACCATGGTTGATAACTTTTACGTGTGCCTGTCTCTACAGGCACACGTTTTGTGCCTGTCTCTACAGGCACACGTTTTGTAGCTGCAGGATAATACAGGTAACAACAGATGTGGTGGCAGTACCAGTTGTTTGGGATATAACAGCAGTATATGCGCTCATTAATGTAACAACAACAGCCATACTTGCAGCAGCAGTAGCAGTAGTGGTAGAAGTAGCACTAGTAGTATTTGTAGTAGTAGTACTATTAGTAATATTAGTAGTAGCAGCAGTAGCAGCAGCAGCAGCAGTGCTTACGGTCCATCAAAAAACAAAAAATCGGCCCCATTATAGCAGCTGCTACAGTAAAAAAAAAAAAAAAAGAGTACAAAATAAAGATAAAATCATGAATGAATTTAGAATAGAGAATAGCACATGAAATAGTTTGAGCACTAAAAGAAAATGCCTTGTGATACCATAGCACATGTTACACTACAGCACAAAAGCTGGTCAAAATGGAGGATAAGTACGGTGGTGTTTTTAGTCGTGGCAAATATGTTTCTGACAAACATTGGCCGGCGCATCTCCCTCTACTTTTAGACTGAAAGGATATAGTTTTGTCTCCCCCCTAATGAGAAATGTGAGCTGTCGATTTCATTAGAAGTGTGTGTGTGTGTGTGTTTCGAATGTGACCAACGTGGTGTTGTGAACCTTAAGTTTGGAAAAAGGCGTCTGGCCAGTTGCCACAGAATTAGTGGTGCCCTATGTGATTAAAATTTATAGCGTGTGCAACTTCTGGTCTGTTTGTAACTGCTGCTTCAATCAATGATGAACTGCATTACTAATGGTGGACTATTTGTGTTAAATCTTCTGATGGCTGCCTTATGCTTTTCATGCTTGAGCATACTAGTAATTAGAGAGTATGTTTCAATTTTCCACAAGGGACAGTGATGGATATTCTGTGTGTTTTTCGTGGGCACAAAAGCGAAGCGGCTGTGGCGTGACCCGTTTGCTAATAAGCTAAAACTAAGACGACGAGGTTACGGACTTAACCAAATATTCACGGTATAGACAGCGATAGGAGAGGTAGGCAGCGCTCCAAGCAGACCAAGAACAAGATAAAGAGATAACACCAGAGACATTCTACAACATTACAATCTGTCAGACCAGAGACATTCTACAGCATTACAATCTGTCAGACCAGAGACATTCTACAACATTACAATCTGTCGGACCAGAGACATTCTACGACAATACAATCTGTCAGACCAGAGACATTCTACAACAATACAATCTGTCGGACCAGAGACACGCTACAACAATACAATCTGTCGGACCAGAGACACTTTACAACAATACAATCTGTCGGACCAGAGACACGCTACAACAATACAATCTGTCGGACCAGAGACACGCTACAACAATACAATCTGTCAGACTAGAGACACCCTACAACAGTACAATCTGTCAGACCAGAGACACTGTTGTACAATTTGTCAGACCAGAGACACGCTACAACAGTACAATCTGTCAGACCAGAGACACTCTACAACAGTACAATCTGTCAGACCAGAGACACTCTACAACAGTACAATTTGTCAGACCAGAGACACGCTACAACAGTACAATCTGTCAGACCAGAGACACTCTACAACAGTACAATCTGTCAGACCAGAGACACTCTACAACAGTACAATTTGTCAGACCAGAGACACGCTACAACAGTACAATCTGTCAGACTAGAGACACTCTACAACAGTACAATTTGTCAGACCAGAGACACGATACAACAGTACAATCTGTCAGACCAGAGACACTCTACAACAGTACAATTTGTCAGACCAGAGACACGCTACAACAGTACAATCTGTCAGACCAGAGACACTCTACAACAGTACAATCTGTCAGACCAGAGACACTCTACAACAGTACAATTTGTCAGACCAGAGACACGCTACAACAGTACAATCTGTCAGACTAGAGACACTCTACAACAGTACAATCTGTCAGACCAGAGACACGATACAACAGTACAATTTGTCAGACCAGAGACACGCTACAACAGTACAATCTGTCAGACCGGAGACACTCTACAACAGTACAATCTGTCAGACCAGAGACACGCTACAACAGTACAATCTGTCAGACCAGAGACACTCTACAACAGTACAATCTGTCAGACCAGAGACACGCTACAACAGTACAATCTGTCAGACCAGAGACACTCTACAACAGTACAATCTGTCAGACCAGAGACACTCTACAACAGTACAATCTGTCAGACCAGAAACACTCTACAACAGTACAATCTGTCAGACCAGAGACACTCTACAACAGTACAATCTGTCAGACCAGAGACACGCTACAACAGTACAATCTGTCAGACCAGAGACACGCTACAACAGTACAATCTGTCAGACCAGAGACACTCTACAACAGTACAATCTGTCAGACCAGAGACACGCTACAACAGTACAATCTGTCAGACCAGAGACACTCCACAACAGTACAATCTGTCAGACCAGAGACACGCTACAACAGTACAATCTGTCAGACCAGAGACACTCCACAACAGTACAATCTGTCAGACCAGAGACACGCTACAACAGTACAATCTGTCAGACCAGAGACACTCTACAACAGTACAATCTGTCAGACCAGAGACACTCTACAACAGTACAATCTGTCAGACCAGAGACACTCTACAACAGTACAATCTGTCAGACCAGAGACACGCTACAACAGTACAATCTGTCAGACCAGAGACACGCTACAACAGTACAATCTGTCAGACCAGAGACACTCTACAACAGTACAATCTGTCAGACCAGAGACACGCTACAACAGTACAATCTGTCAGACCAGAGACACTCCACAACAGTACAATCTGTCAGACCAGAGACACGCTACAACAGTACAATCTGTCAGACCAGAGACACGCTACAACAGTACAATATGTCAGACCAGAGACACTCTACAACAGTACAATCTGTCAGACCAGAGACACTCTACAACAGTACAATCTGTCAGACCAGAGACACTCTACAACAGTACAATCTGTCAGACCAGAGACACGCTACAACAGTACAATCTGTCAGACCAGAGACACGCTACAACAGTACAATCTGTCAGACCAGAGACACGCTACAACAGTACAATCTGTCAGACCAGAGACACTCTACAACAGTACAATCTGTCAGACCAGAGACACGCTACAACAGTACAATCTGTCAGACCAGAGACACTCCACAACAGTACAATCTGTCAGACCAGAGACACGCTACAACAGTACAATCTGTCAGACCAGAGACACTCCACAACAGTACAATCTGTCAGACCAGAGACACGCTACAACAGTACAATCTGTCAGACCAGAGACACTCTACAACAGTACAATCTGTCAGACCAGAGACACGCTACAACAGTACAATTTGTCAGACCAGAGACACGCTACAACAGTACAATTTGTCAGACCAGAGACACGCTACAACAGTACAATCTGTCAGACCAGAGACACTCTACAACAGTACAATCTGTCAGACCAGAGACACGCTACACCAGTACAATCTGTCAGACCAGAGACACTCTACAACAGTACAATCTGTCAGACCAGAGACACGCTACAACAGTACAATCTGTCAGACCAGAGACACGCTACAACAGTACAATCTGTCAGACCAGAGACACGCTACAACAGTACAATCTGTCAGACCAGAGACACTCTACAACAGTACAATCTGTCAGACCAGAGACACGCTACAACAGTACAATCTGTCAGACCAGAGACACGCTACAACAGTACAATCTGTCAGACCAGAGACACTCTACAACAGTACAATCTGTCAGACCAGAGACACTCTACAACAGTACAATCTGTCAGACCAGAGACACGCTACAACAGTACAATCGATGGTCCAGGCGGACCAAATAGGTAGAATTAGGATCGTGTATCTCCCCCAGTGGCGGCTTCCATCTAAAATTTGTGGAGCTGCTGCTTCAGGTAATTTTAGGTATGTTTTTACTATTGTGTACAAGGAAATAAATAAACATGTACAAGGAAATCTGATACTTACACACACACACGCTCACACACACTTACACACACTCACCCGCACACACGCACTCACAAAGAACTACTTTACACTGCATGGGCGCCTGTGCTCTCTCTGCGAGGCCTGCCGCAACTTATATCGGACATATGGGCATGCACACAACAGCTAAACACCGTGTCGCTATAACAGTGACGCGCTCAGTTCCATTCAAGGGTTTGTGTAACATTTTCATGAGCTAGAGGATAGCTACTGACGTTAAGTTTAAAGATTATAAAGTAAAGAAGTATCTAGAAAGAAAGGGTAACAACGACAATATTAGGGATAAAGAGAGATCAAGCAGCTGGGCAGTGCTGACTCACAAGCGTTGACTACTGCACTGAAACCAAAAACAGGATAAGAAGTGACGACAAGGAGGAACAGGGAGAATAAGACCAATTTTGTTTAAATCCACTCCTCAGTGGCGATTCGAACATTCTACCCTGGGCAGGTAGGCACAGGTCTAGGCGCTGAGCTATTGGTGCAGTATCATACCGTAGAGGCACCAGTCAGAGAGGTTGTTGGGAAAGCGAGGGTGGCTGGTCGTGCGAGAGACGGCATTTGAAAGAGTACACATCTCTGGTAGGCAGGTCTCACTGTCTGCAATCTACAACTAGGTTACGACATGCGCGCAACGCTTCATGCGCGCCACACATGCACACACACACAATCACACAATCCAGCTAAACATGGAATCATCCCTGGGATGCAGTGGGCTTGTGGAGGTAGGATCCTTGCCCCTGATGTGTACACGTGAAATTGATGAGGAGTTTGCCAGAATATTATATTTAACTGTTGCTATGGTAACAGATTATGGCTTGTCATTGGTGGGTGAGATAACGATATCGTATTATAAATAAACAGTTACTGCGGCGCTGCTCTTTCTCTGCTACTTCTCACAGTTTGTCTGAAATCAAACTGTTCTTCTATTCGGAGTCCTATAATGCTGTTGATGTCGAAAGACAGACTTTCTTTCAGACAGACCATGACGAGAGCGACGTTCTGGAAAGGATCTGCGGTATGATGATGACCGACTGACTGACTTTCTACCCCACCAGGACATCACACAAGCGATAAACACCCGATGACACAAAGTGCCACCATGCGGATGAGGATCGCCGTGGAGAGGTCCCAGAAACCGCGTTCAGACACTTGGCCATATTTATGGCCTGCCTATATTGCGGCCCCTGGCAAAAGCCAGAGTAGGGCTTCAAATGACAAAAAATTTCGTCCTGAAAAGGACGAAAAAAAAAAAAAAAAAAAATTGATGATGACCAACGTAAACCACAACCCCGGTCTTTATAGCATATCAGAAATGTGGAGCCACTTTTCTGTACATAACATTCGAAACTAACTAGATGGTTTAGTCAATATTGTGTCGGCTGGTGTTTAATTTAGGTCTAGTAAAAATAATTTCTAAAATCCTTTTTGACATGGGGAAGTGGCTGTGTGTAGTGGTTAGAGACTCACCTGCTCGTCAGAAGGTCGCAGGTTCGGACATAAGAAGACCTCGGCTCCCCAAACCTAAAACTGATAACCAGAGAAACTGTTGGCAAGCAAGGGGAAGCAAATCAGATACCAAAATTAACATCCCATGCAGAAGAACGAACCAAGTATTGGGACAGGTAGCCCCCCCCCCCCCCGCCCCCCCCCACTCCTTCCACTTTTTTAACAACACAAGACAGTCCTAATAAGATTTAACAAACATCTCATACAAAACACATTTACTTCAACGCTGTGCTATCAGTAGCGGCATCCGTGGCTTAGGCCTTGCGAGTCTGACTCGTAATTCCAACGTTTCGCAATCGAAACCCACTGCTGGCTGCGTGGATTTTCATCATGGTATGGGGCATCTCAGGTCGACCCAGCTTTAAATGGGTACCAGGATGGCTGTCCTGTGAAAGCAAAGACGGCCGGCGTAATGCTGATCATATTACCCACCTAGTGCCGATTGGTCTGTAAAAATTATGGATGTTCTTCCCATATGCACGATGAGCCTAAGGGGTTAACAGGAATCTGTACTTTACTTAACTGTGCTATCAGTGTCAGACATCGTCAATTACACACACACAAACACACACACAAACACACACACTATTAAACAAGACACATTAGTAACCATGGAAATGAGAAGGGTTGCAGAAGTGATTATAAGAGATAATATCAGCAATGAAGTCATAACAGAAAAAAGGTGGCACAGAACTAATTATAAATCACATACACAAGTAGCAGATCAAATGGTTTGCCTACTAGAGAGAATGTCTGGTGACGCCACATCACAAAGCAGATCAGATTGTTTGTCTACTGGAGAGAATGTCTGGTGACACCACATTAAACAACAGATCAAATAGTTTGCACACATTGAGAATGTCTGGTGCCGCCACATCACACAACAGATCAAATAGTTTGCCCACTGGAAAGATTGTCTGGTGACGCCACATCACACAGGGCCTTCACCAAAAAACAAGACTGACCAAGATTACGAGATAGACCAAGGCAACAAATAGAAAGATAACATCAGAAAAACCCCACCACAGTATAACTTTGGTAGTCTGGTAGTCTTAGTTTCAGCTTCATAGCAACGGGTCGCCCCATCTTTGCTCCGCTCCTGTGCCAACGAAAAACACTCAGAATGTTTATCACAGTCCCTTGTGGAAAGATTGACAGACTGCTGTCTCAGCATATCTAGCACACACTCGCATTAAAGCATACGGTAGCCATCCGAAGTGCTAACACAAGCAGTCAAACATTAGAAATGCAGTTCATCATTGATGATAGCAGAACTTGTCGCCAACAGTTCAGCAGTTGTCCACGCGATCAATTTTAACCAGATACGGGCACCGCCAACATTGCACAACAGGCATCAACCATTTTCTGAATCTACAGTTCACACCACCACGTTGGTCACAGTCGAAAATATATTCCAAATGCAATCCGCAGCTCACAGGGTCACGCCATGCATTCAACTCAGAAGCTGGGGGACGAAACTATATCCAGTCTACTAATGGAGCAAAAAAACTTCGGCCACCGTCCGGCAGAAGCAACAAATTTGCCTCTGCTTCGAACAGCGCCGCTGTCTAGCGTCCATTTTAACCGGAAGTCAGAGACTAATGAGTATAACTTTATTTGGTCGAGGCGACCAGAAGAGCAAGTGGCAAAATCGTATATCTCTCTTGACACCCAAAGCGGTCGAAGAGAAAGTGGAGAAGAAGAGGAGGATGAAGTAAAGGCGACCGGCTTGATGATGACCGTAGCCATTTCCAGTTCCGATTGGTTTACAGTAATATAACCTGACCTCTTATCTGCTACCTTTCTGATTGCTAGTATTTATTGTTTGCAAGGAAACACAGTCGGTGACCAACAGACAACGTGATGTGTTAGATCAAGGTCCCGCCTTTGCTATGGATTTGCTTTGTATCACAGAGGCATGAAAGTTAAGTTCTTTCTTCTGTCACTGTAAATGATGTTTAGAGGCGACAGGATCGACTGTACTTTCATTTTATCTCAAACCAAACACAAGAACCCTGAAATCTGGAAGAAATTACAGTGTTTTAGTAGTGTTACGGTTTGAAATGAACTCCGACTAACCCTAACTCTAACTCTAACCCTAAGTCTAACCCCAACCCTAACTCTAACTCTAACTCAAACCCTAACATTAACTCTAACCCTAACTCTAACCCTAACTCTAACACTAACTCTAACCCTAACTCTAACTCTAACCCTAACTATAACCCTAACTCTAACCCTAACCGCAACTCAAACCCTAACTCTAACCCTAACTATAACCCTAACTCTAACCCTAACCCTAACTCTAACTCTAACCCTAACTCTAACCCTAACTCTAACCCTAACTCTAACTCTAACCCTAACCCCAACTCAAACCCCAACTCTAACCCTAACTATAACCCTAACTCTAACTATAACTCTAACCCTAACTCTAACCCTAATTATAACACTAACCCTAACTCTAACCTTAACTTTAACCTTAACCCTAACTCTAACACTAGCCCTAACAATAACTCTAGCTCTAAATCTAACCATAACTCTCACTCTGACCCTAACTCTAACCCGAACTCTAACCCTAACCCTAACTCTAACCATAACTCCAACAAAACTCCCAACTCTAACCCTCACTTTAACCCCAACTCTAACCCTAACTCTAACCCTAACTCTAACCCTAGCTCTAACCCTAACCCTAACTCTAACCCTAACCCTAACTCTAACCTTAACCCTAATCCTAAACCTAACTCTAACCCTAACTCTAACTCTAACCCTAACCCTAACTCTAACCCTAACAGACCATAATACTGGACTTTCCCTGGGATTCCGGGGTTCCCGTGTTTGGAAGAGCTAAATTAAAAGTACCAGATAGAATTCCCGGCACATGGCCTTTATCGATAATGAATCAGAAGTTAGGTTCGTTTCCACCCACGAGAGTTTCACAAAAAGCAAAACTCCGTAGCTCCAGGGACAACCTATAGATATCTCTGACACAACTGAAGGAAAAACAAGTATTTGGAATCAATGACGTAACCTTGAGGAAACCAGGCAAAAGGTCCAAACACACCTGAGGAGACAACTTGAGCACCCAGAGGTTACCTAACATTAACGATTGACACGCATAAATCACTTACGTCATGAAAGTGTGGGCCCACCTGACCGGAAGAAGTGACCCAGAGTAACGGATATCCCAAAGATCTGTCAACAAAAGGGAAAGCCTGGTGGTTAAGCTCAAACATACTCGCCAAATGTTGTGAATAATAATCTCTCCAGTTCCGCACGAATCTGACTGTTTACCTCAACACGTGATCTGGCTGTCAGGTCGGACTGTCCCGTGTGGAAGTGCCTGCAACATGTTGTAGAGCCTGCCCGGCCCAGCTGACATTTCACGTGAGTGGTTCTGCTTTGACATGACCTTTCCTCGCACTGATAATGAGCGAGTGTGGAGTTGATGTGATCGATTAGCAGCCAGTACAAGGTCGCCGTATTGCTGTGACTGGAGCGCGAGCACTGTGACCCACTGGCCGTGTATGCCAATCGTGACCCTGGCTTCTCAAGCCGTCACAGCCTTAGAGCTTTCGCACGTAGCACCTGACACAAACAGACGGTAGCGCTCAGAAAAGACACACAAGAAACGACACATCATCATCATGGGCCTCGATATCTGACACAAGGATGGCAGTTTAGTCGTTTATTCCGTTCTATCCTGTGTAATTCTTTATATATCATGGATGGAATACCGCTCGTCGTTCCAGGTTTCTCTGGGACGCCCCCAACAAGCTAGGTCGCAAGCACGGGCGAGGAAGGAGGGCAGGACGTGGGGCCAGCTAACCAACCCTGTTCAAATAAGTACGCCAAAATAATGACCACGTGACCTGTCTACTACAGATAATTGTATAAAACTAATCAGCTAGCACCATATCGCTAATCCCCTTTAGGTCTGAAAATGTACATGTTAACTGTCCTCGCAGGACAGTTCAGTTTTCATCATCTAGGATTTATATTTTCTAAGGGTGATTTCAGTTATTGTGTATTGGTTTGATTTGAAGAACATCGTGACACAAGGGTAGTAACCGTTTGTGTTCCGTTCTACCTCTAACTCAAACCGGAGAGTCCAAAGATTCTCAGCACAGTGCACGAACTCTGTATTACTAGCTCGAATCCTGAACTATTTTGGATAGATTTTTTGCCCAGGCAGCGCCGTTAGGCTACTCTTTTCAATTTCCAAATGCCAAGGGATTAATAACGTGCGCAACAAGCGCACAATACGCAAAAGCGTCCGTTCTTACTAGCCAGAGACCAGGGGGAAACTACTAGAAGTCCATGTGAAAATATCCCAGCCTTCACTAGGGCCTGAACCCGGGACCTCCAGAGCTCGAGGCGGACGCCATTCCCCGAGACCACTCAGCACTCCTATTTGAAGCAGATATTCAATCATGTGATATTTGTTTAAGAACATCTAAAAGTGGAGAAACACTGACTGACTGACTGGCTGACTTTCTACCCCGCTAGGAGATCACACAAGCGATAAACACCCGATGACACAAAGTGCCACCATGTGGATGAGGATCGCCGTGGAGAGGTCCTAGAAACCGCGTTCAGACAATTGGCCATATTTATGGCCTGCCTATATTGCGACCCCTGGCAAAAGCCAGGGTGGGGCTTCAAATAAAAAAAAATTTTGCTAGGTGAGGTGGATAGTTAATATTCTCTATGGAGAAGCACCGAAAGCAACGGTACAAGGGAGAAAGCCTCATGTTCATTTCACGAGGTGGTATTGGATACAACATGTCGATTTCTAATAGTGTCAGCTATAAATAAAAGACATATCTTTACATTCATTGATCTTGCCAGTCGCTGGTCCAATGCTTGGCCACTTAAGACAAATTCTGCTGAAGATATTCAAAAAGGTTATTTTTTACAGATTTGTGCACAAATTGGATTTACGCAGCTGATTAAATCAGATCAAGGGACACAATTCACTTCGCTGGTGACAAGAGCGGCTACTGATTATTCTGTCATTTACGTCTGTTGTGAAATTTTCCTCTGTTTCATGTTCCAAAATGTTTGACTGCCTTCACTTTGGTCTTGATCTCAGGCGGTATCAATGGGAAACCAACAAAACGCAGGTCATCAATAGCATTATCATTATTCTTATCGTCACCATCATCATTAGCAGCACCGTCACCATCAGCATAAATATCATCATGTTGCACCGGTTGTTCTTCACACACGATGTGCAGTCATCTATTTCCTTTTATCCTGTGAGATCTCTTCGACTTCGCACACTCGACACTACAGGTCACAGCCAACGATGGTCCCCGGGATTTAGCTCCGTCAGACAGCCACACACATTTAGCTCAATCAGATAATCATATATATTTTGCTCAGTCAGAGAACCCCACATCTTTAGCTCATTCAGACAACCATATATCTTCAGCTCAATCAGAGAGCCACATACATTTAGCTCAGTCCCACAGTCACATACATTTACCTCACTCAGACAACTATATACATTTAGCTCAGTCAGACAACTATATACATTTAGCTCAGTCAGACAACTATATACATTTAGCTCAGTCAGACAACCATATATCTTTAGCTCAGTCAGACAGCCATCTACATTTAGCTCAGTCAGACAGCCATATATCTTTAGCTCAGTCAGACAGCCATCTACATTTAGCTCAGTCAGACAGCCATCTACATTTAGCTCAGTCAGACAGCCATCTACATTTAGCTCAGTCAGACAGCCATCTACATTTAGCTCAGTCAGACAGCCATCTACATTTAGCTCAGTCAGACAGCCATATACATTTAGCTCAGTCAGACAACCATAATAGAATACAAAGGCATTAAACAGGCATCTGAGTTTAAATATCTGGGAACTACATTTACCGAAGATGGGAAATTGGACAAAGAAATTGACATTAGATGCAGTAAAGCAAACCAAGTATTGGGACAGCTAGCCCCCCTCTTACAGCATAAGACAATCCCAATTAGCACATAGAGACATCTTATTCAAAGCATATTTATTCCAACTCTGTGCTACCAGTGCCAGACATGGTCACTCACAACAAACCATAAAAGAAAATTAGTAACCACGGAAATGATATGTCTGAGAAGGGCTGTAGGAGTGACCATAATAGATAAGATCAGGAATGAATTAGATCATAAGAGAACAAGTCGGCACAGAACCAATTCTGGATTACATACAAAGACAACAAGTGAAATGGTTTGCCCACTTAGAGAGAATGCCTTGTGACACCATATCATACACGGAAAGAGAAGAAGGACGTAGAGCACGGGGTAGACCAAGAACAAGATGGAAGGATAACATTAGAGAAACTCTACAACAGCACGATGTGCCTATGGTCGAGGCAGCCAGAAGAGCTAGAAACAGAACCTTATATCTCCCTCGACACCCACAGCGGTAAAAGAGGAAGTGAAGAAGAAGAAGAAGAAGACAACCATAAATCTTTAGCTCAGTCAGACAGTCATATACATTTAGCTCAGTCAGACAACCATATACATTTAGCTCAGTCAGACAGCCATATACATTTAGCTCAATCAGACAACTATATATCTTAGGCTCAGTCAGACAGCTATATACATTTAGCTCAGTCAGACAACCATATATCTTTAGCTCAGTCAGACAACCATATATCTTTAGCTCAGTCAGACAACCATATATCTTTAGCTCAGTCAGACAGCCATATACATTTAGCTCAGTCAGACAACCATATACATTTAGCTCAGTCAGACAACCATATACATTCAGATCAGTCAGACTACCATATACATTTAGTACAATTAGACAGCCACACACATCTAGCACCAAACCAAATTATCGTTACCACTTCCAACATCGATCGATGTCTTTCTCTACAAGACACCGGCACTTCGAGCTTTTAAAAGCCAAAATTTATTGACCAATATTTATCAATTATTTGTATTACTGCAGCAGGAAACTAAGTACGCCACACCGGCACCAATGTCTTGTTATCTTCAGATTTGTTGTACAGTATTAGTTTC
>CAJHNH020007512.1:212500-260359 GCA_905116865.2 Candidula unifasciata
GTAGCAATTGTAAGAATACTAGTAAACAACACAGAACTGGTGTCGTCAGTCGCTACACGCTGCCGGATTTACTGAGGATGGCATCTGAGAACTCAGCGACTGAATGGAACGATGTGCACCGAGGATGGCATCTGAGAACTCAGCGACTGAATGAAACCATGTGCACTGAGGATGGCATCTGAGAACTCAGCGACTGAATGAAACCATGTGCACTGAGGATGACATCTGAGAACTCAGCGACTGAATGAAACCATGTGCACTGAGGATGACATCTGAGAACTCAGCGACTGAATGAAACCATGTGCACTGAGGATAACCTGTCGATTAAGCGAAGAAACTGCAGGATGATGATAATGGCTATTTGTTGACATCTAACCCCCCCCCCCCCCTACCCAAGAGCCGCAAGAGACCTGCACTAGAGCTGTGATTTCAGGACAGGAAACAACACGCCAATCTAAGGATAGACTCAGGTTAGTTCAAACCAGGTTTAGTTGGTTGGTGGCAGCGAGAAGTGATTCTTGCGTGTGGTACATGCGAATTCCTGTAATGGTCTCACTCTATATACATAATACAGGATGTCCTGAGCAACCATTGAAGTAGATTAGCAGCAGTGACGTTGCTAGGTCAGGGGATATTCTGTGCCAAAGATTTCCTGTCACCCACTGCCTACCTTCCCTCAATAATGATACATGTGACACCAACCACTTGCTACAACACTGAACAGATGCTCTCTCACTTGCTACAAAACTGAACAGATGCTCTCTCACTTGCTACAACACTGAACAGATGCTCTCTCACTTGCTACAACACTGAACAGAAGCTCTACCAATTGCTACAACACTGAACAGATGCTCTCTCACTTGCTACAAAACTGAACAGATGCTCTCTCACTTGCTACAACACTGAACAGATGCTCTCTCACTTGCTACAACACTGAACAGATGCTCTCTCACTTGCTACAACACTGAACAGAAGCTCTCTCACTTGCTACAACACTGAACAAATGCTCTCCCAATTGCTACAACACTGAACAGACGCTCTCCCAAGTGCTACAACACTGAACAGATGCTCTTTCACTTGCTACAACACTGAAAAGATGCTCTCTCACTTGCTACAACACTAATCAGATGGTCTCCCAATTGCTACAAATCTGAACAGACGCTCTCCCAATTGCTACAACACTGAACAGACGCTCTCCCAATTGCTACAACACTGAGCAGACGCTCTCCCACTTGCTACAACACTGAGCAGACGCTCTCCCAAGTGCTACAACACTGAACAGACGCTCTCCCAATTGCTACAACACTGAGCAGACGCTCTCCCACTTGCTACAACACTGAGCAGACGCTCTCCCAAGTGCTACAACACTGAGCAGACGCTCTCCCAATTGCTACAACACTGAACAGATGCTCTCTCACTTGCTACAACACTGAACAGATGCTCTCTCACTTGCTACAACACTGAGCAGATGCTCTCTCACTTGCTACAACACTGAACAGATGCTCTCTCACTTGCTACAACACTGAACAGATGCTCTCTCACTTGCTACAACACTGAACAGATGCTCTCTCACTTGCTACAACACTGAGCAGATGCTCTCTCACTTGCTACAACACTGAACAGATGCTCTCTCACTTGCTACAACACTGAACAGATGCTCTCTCACTTGCTACAACACTGAACAGATGCTCTCTCACTTGCTACAACACTGAACAGATGCTCTCTCACTGGCTACAACACTGAACAGACGCTCTCCCAAGTGCTACAACACTGAACAGACGCTCTCCCACTTGCTACAACACTGAGCAGACGCTCTCCCACTTGCTACAACACTGAACAGACGCTCTCCCACTTGCTACAACACTGAACATACTTTCTCTTTTTTGAAGTATTTGTTAATGTTTTTTAGATTATTTCAGATACATTATTATATTTATGAGTCATTCAAAACAGTTGTGTTTTGTTGTTGTTGCTATTAATTATAATTATTATCACTGTGTTTTGTGTGCGGAACATATATAAAGGAGGACGGTCACATTGTTTTCAACCAGTCCTTCTCAATATTGTCAGCGAGACCGATCAGATTTTGTTAGTCCGTTGTAATACACAACAGCTTTGTGGAATTATACATTTCTGAATGTATAAAAACATATTTAAATATTGATTATTGACATGATCAGTTGTGTCTACCTCCTGAACTCACTAGACAGCAGGCCCCAAGCAACCTTCAATCACCTGCCCTTAGGTTATAATTGTGACTAGGTTATGAGTGCCATAAAAAATGGCTTCATATTTCACGCCACGAGTAGCCCGGAACGGGACTTCTGCAGTGTTGATACGATCAGAAAACACAGACCCAAATTCTGTCCGGAGTGGCGACGAAGTGGTTTATCGGCGAGCCAATATGCTAGGATGTCAGTGTGATCTCCTCTAATCAATCTGTAATGCAATTATATAAACTGACTATCTGCTGACTTCTGCAACTAATTTTGCCAGAACATCAAAAACATAGACTAGCTGAAAGTATGCCATGGTGAGTTGACTAACTCACTTAAACGTACATTTTGCAGATGAAACAAACGTTTTCCTGGCTAAAATTAGCAAACACAGAAAAGAAATTTATTTATTTCATTAATTCCTTCTTTTCTCATCTCCCTTCTTTTCTTATTACCTGCCCTCCTTTCTTCCTTTCTTCATCTCCCCTCCATTTCTTCCTTAATTCCTTCTCTCAATTCGTTCCTCCTTCATTCACTACTTTTGTCCTATCTTCCTTTTCCTACTTTTTAAAAAATCCTTTACTTCGTTGCTCCCCCTTCATCGCTATCTTTCTTCCGTTATTTATTCCCTTATTCCTTTCTTTATTCGTGCTCTTTTACTTCTTTCCTTTCTCTTTCTTTAACCTATTTATTCCTTACTTTACTTCTTTCTTTCTCACCTCCTTCATCCATTCGCTCTGTTCTTTCCTCATTTCGATTTAACTTCTGCTTGCCTCCTTTCATCAATAATTCTTTCACTCCTCTCTTTACTTTTTTTTTTCTCTTCTTTCCTTCTCCACGTATTTCTTTCCTTCTTCCTGTCCCTGGCAAATTTCCAAAATCTCCCTGTAAAAATGTTTCATAGAAAATACCAACACTCGCTGCGATGTTCCGTCAACTCATCCACTACGACAGATTCAGCTCCCTAATTCATCAGATTTGATTTTAAACACATATCATCTATTCACTGGTAGACATTGATCTTTAGATCGATCTGCAAGTACCTTCGCACACAAAGTACACAGTTTACTTGAGTTCGTTTCCCACGAGAGCCTCACACAAACTTCGGTTCCCACATCCAGCCGATGAGTAGCCAGTACTCCAGGCAAGGATTTCACAAACAGCGCTGAGAAAATCTAATTACAGGACGGATCGCCTCAGAGCTTTCTTGTAGTCTCTTTCCTTGACGAGTTTTATTTAAATTTTCCCCAACTCTCTTCTCTCTCTTGTATCTTATTCGCATGGCTAAACTCACACAGTGGATCATTTATTTATTTATTCCTGTTTTCTTTAAATATTTTGTATCTTTACAAAACTGTGTGAGTTTCTACATATTTCTGCATTGTCCTACAGTAAGAAGTGCTTTTCCTTTGTGTGGTTGTTACTGTTGTTATTGTCCTGCTATCTTGTTGTTACTGTTGTTTTTGTCCTGGTACCTTGTTGTTACTGTTGTTATTGTCCTGTTATCTTGTTGTTACTGTTGTTTTTGTCCTGTTACCTTGTTGTTACTGTTGTTGTTGTCCTGTTACCTTGTTGTTTCTGTTGTTGTTTGGTTTTATCCATGCATTCCTTGGCTCATCTACACATCCCTCGGTTGAATCTAGTTCTAAACCAATCAGACGGCCCTGCACAGATGGCATCTGTCAGGGCAATCTCCTCAGTGGTGACGGCTCTGCGGCTTCTCATTGGGAGCTTCTCAACGACGACGGTTGATATTGCAGTGTCATATGTGGCTTCTATACTGACGCAACTCCAGATATTACAGTGTCAGATGTGGCCTTTAATCGGAGGTAACTCCAGATATTGCAGAGTCAGATGTGGCTTCTATACGGAGGTAACTCCAGATATAGCAGTGTCATATGTGGCTTCTATACGGAGGTAACTCCAGATATTGCAGTGTCATATGTGGCTTCTATACGGAGGTAACTCCAGATATTGCAGAGTCAGATGTGGCTTCTATACGGAGGTAACTCCAGATATAGCAGTGTCATATGTGTCTTCTATACGGAGGTAACTCCAGATATTGCAGTGTCATATGTGGCTTCTATACGGAGGTAACTCCAGATATTGCAGTGTCATATGTGGCTTCTATACGGAATTACCTCCAGATATTGCAGTGTCAGGTGTCGCTTCTAAACGTAGGTAACTCCAGATATTGCAGTGTCATATGTGGCTTCGATACGGAGGTAACTCCAGATATTGCAGTGTCAGATGTGGCTACTATACGGAGGTAACTCCAGATATTGCAGTGTCAGCTGTGGCTTCTATACGGAGGCAACTCCAGAAAGTGAGTACACGTATTTCATCTAGCACGATATCATAGAGCCAACGGTTACTTCTTGAATCTATGGCAAGATTTAAGAAAACGGCCAAGGGCCATGTTTGATGTACCACTTACAAGCAAAGATAAGGAACAGCACAAGAAAAAAACTGCAAGTAGAAAAGATAATGATGCCATTAATGGTGGACTGACTGCTAACATGTGTGAAGAAAGCACCAAGGGTAGCTTGATGACAACTGAATCCTCCAATGCTTCTAGTTTGCAAAGACCACGGTCGTTTGGCAATGGATTTGGGGAACAATAGTCCGTACATGTTTCCAGATAGGATGCCTAAAATATTTTATTGTCACACAGAAATGTTGAATTTTGGTGAAAAAATATTTTATTTTTAGTTTTTTTTTTGGTTTTTGTTTTTGTTTAGTTATTTGAGTGCTATTCCAAAATCAACCTCTGATTTCCTGGTTTGAAAAAAGTTCGCTGCAGCGACACCGCTCATTGCCTCCACCATTCAGTAGCCCTCTAACACGATCACGAAAATTTCGAATTCAATCTTTGTCAATTTTAATGTCAAATTTGTGTGTTAAATTTCACAAGCATTAAGTAATTTTCTATATGGAGCTCAACACAGACAGATAGACAGACAGATAGTCAGACAGACATATAGACAGACAGAGCAAGCTAGACAGAAAGGGATAGAGAAAATGAAGATAGAGTATTAGGAATGATAGAGATGGCTGAGAGGAAACAGTGAGGAGGAAAAACAGTTTGAAGAGCCTAAGCAGAAACTTTGTTGTTTGATGACAAATACATTATTTATGATTTCTAAACAATATCGGACGATTGTAGGTTAGTGGCAGAAAGATAGGACATTTCAAAGGGAGAAAGACAAGTAGAATTAGGTATAAAAATGGATTGGGTAGGGTGGCCAAACAAGACATGGATAAACGTATTAGTTTGTGGGTAAGTAAAGATGTACAGCTTAGGCGTAACTTACTGAGATGACGGATTTGATGTTTGGTCCTTGCAGTTGTCACAATACAAGCGCGAGCTAAAGCATACATACATTAACAAAGGAAGAATGCAAGAATGAAAGAAGTGTGGGAGTACAAAAGAGATATGTATATATATAAATATATATATATGTGTGTGTGTGTGTGTAAGGCCCTTAGGTACACAGAAGAGGAGCGTAAGAAAGATAGAGAACAACCACCAGTACAAACGAGAGAATGCGCAAAGAAACAAATCAGGGCAGAAAACAGAACAAACAAGAGATGCTAAAGGTAAGCAAGAGAGAAAAATAGAAATCAGGAGTGACAGTTGGATAAAAAAGCGACTACCAGACAGACATGCTGGTTTGAAAGTAGATAGACAGGTAATAAATAATTTAAGACGACAGCGTGGAAGGAAGAAGAGAAGGGTAAAAAGAGAAAAAAAAAAGTAAAGGCAGGAATTAAACAAGTGTCTTATAAATCTTACAATTTCAGGAATCCGTAATCCAATATTTATAAGAACTGTGACATCTCTGATGACAATGAGAAACACAATCCACTAGGGAAGTAACAACATGGCTATGTGGCTGGTCGAACTCAAGTTACAAATACAAGAATAGTTCCATACAAACGTTCTCAACAGACATCCAACGACCTAGTCTGCTCAAGCAGCAGTGATCTACTCACGTCTAGTTGTGTTTCTATCCTAGTTTTCTGCCAACGATTCGCTATTCCCTCGTCCACTTATGCCGACTGAATAACGCGCGTTCAATGTTAATGCGCGTGCACTGCGAGTAGCACAGAGCCCGGAGGAGAACCCAGGAAGGAAGGTCGCATCGCTTCTCTCACCTTCCAAGGCTGTCACTTTGCCCACTTTTGTATCTTATCTACGGTTGTCTTCTCTTACCTCGCATTGCCCAGTTTCGCAAATGCTGTTTTAAAACCGTCTTGTCTTTTTTATAAGCTGTGTCAGGTTTTCACTGTTCTTTTATAGTAGCGTTCTGTGCTCGATTTATCTCGTGGATATAGTGTTGTTTTTCATATATGTCAATTTACGTTATATCTGTTTCTGCAATATCATCATTGTCATCATCATCGTTATCAACATCATTATCACGTTCTTCATCTACGCTTGCTCCTAAAAGTGAGGCTAACAAGCTGTGTTGTGCGTTACAGCTAGGCTGCGATACATGCGCCTTGTGGCCCAACCCATTCGCTAAGAGCAAAACTTATCACGTTTAACGACATGCTTGTAAGGGGGTGATAGATCTATTTATCATCCAGTCGAGCCTTGAAAACCCAAATGTGTCCACTTTAGTTGATATTTATATTTCTTTTTCATTTACTTTCAGACGTCTACGTGAACATATTTAGAGAAACCAACAGTCTATGTTAGCTTTTAACGACATCTTCTACTTCTTCTTCTTCTTCTTCTTCTTCTTCTTCTTCTTCTTCTTCTTCTTCTTCTTCTTCTTCTTCTTCTTCTTCTTCTTCTTCTTCTTCTTCTTCTTCTTTTTCTTTTTCTTCTTCTTCTTCTTTTTTTTCCTTTTTTTCTTCTCCTTCTTTTTCTTCTTCTTCTTCTTCTTCTTCTTCTTCTTCTTCTTCTTCTTCTTCTTCTTCTTCTTCTTCTTCTTCTTCTTCTTCTTCTTCTTCTTCTTCTTCTTCTTCTTCTTCTTCTTCTTCTTTTCTTCTTCTTCTTCTTCTTCTTCTTCTTCTTCTTCTTCTTCTTCTTCTTCTTCTTCTTCAGTTGCTGCTGTTGCTGCTGCTGCTGTTGCTGCTGCAGCATCATCGTTATCTTCTGCTTGTCTTATCCTTCTCCTCTGTTATCATCAGTCTGCTCGATCCGAAAACATCACGCAGGAAACTAGCTCTGTAAATGTTTAACCCAATTACCGCGCCTGTTTCCGTGGCCTCGGGCCAGCAGGAGATTGTTCCTAATCCGTGGTCCGTGTGAACCTGTCGGCTCGTGCACAACAAGACGAATATTAATGCAGTTTTCATGATGATATCCGTGCCGAAGTGGAGCGACGCCTGGCGTTGATGTAGTGGTGGAGGGCTTGTGTTTGCTGGGCCTGGCAACATCTCTGTAACCTGGCGTCATTTTTTTGACATCTCTGTCACACTGCATCCTGGCGTCATGTTTTGACATCTCTGTCACACTGCCACCTGGCGTCATGTTTTGACATCTCTGTCACACTGCAACCTGGCGTCATTTTTCGACATCTCTGTCACACTGTAACCCGGCGTCACCTTTTTACATCTGTCTCACTGTAACCCGGGTAATTTTTTGACATTTGTGTCACACTTTAACCTGGCGTCATGTTTTGACATCTCTGTCACACTGTAACCCGGGTAATTTTTTGACATTTGTGTCACACTGTAACCTGGCGTCATGTTTTGACATCTCTGTCACACTGTAACCCGGGTAATTTTTGACATTTCTGTCACATTGTCACCTGGCGTCATTTTTGTGACATCTCTGTCACACTGTAACATGGAGACATTTGTTGACGTCTCTGTTACACTGTAACCTGTCACCATATTTTGACATCCCTGTCACACTGTAACCTGGCGTCATTTTTATGACAACTCTGTCACATTGTAACCTGGTGTCATGTTTTGACATCTCTGTCACACTGTTACTCGGCGTCATATTTTGACATCTCTGTCACACTGGAACCCGGCGTCATGTTTTGACATTTCTGTCACACTGTAACCCGGCGTCATGTTTTTACATCTCTGTCACACTGTAACCTGGCGTCATGTTTTGACATCTCTGTCACACTGTAACCCAGCGTCATGTTTTGACATCTCTGTCACACTGTAACCTGGCGTCATGTTTTGACATCTCTGTCTCACTGTAACCCGGCGTCATGTTTTGGCATCTCTGTCACACTGTAACCTAGCGTCATGTTTTGGCATCTCTGTCACACTGTAATCCGGTATAATGTTTTTGGCATATCTGTCACACTTTAACCTGGCGTCATGTTTTGACATGTCTGTTACACTGTACCCCGGTGTAATGTTTTTGACATCTCTGTTACACTGTAACCCGGTGTAATATTTTTGACATTTCTGTTACACTGTAACCCTTTGTAATGTTTTGGCATATCTGTTACACTGTAACCCGGTGTAATATTTTTGACATCTCTGTCACACTGTAACCCGGTGTAATATTTTTGACATCTCTGTTACACTGTAACCCAGAGTAATGTTTTTGGCATCTCTGTCACACTGTAACCCGGTGTAATATTTTTGGCATCTCTGTTACACTGTAACCCGGTGTAATATTTTTGGCATCTCTGTCACACTGTAACCGGGTGTAATATTTTTGACATCTCTGTCACACTGTAACCCGGTGTAATATTTTTGGCATCTCTGTCACACTGTAACCCAGTGTAATATTTTTTGACATCTCTGTCACACTGTAACCCGGTTTAATATTTTTTGACATCTCTCTCACACTGTAACCCGGTGTAACTTTTTTGGCATCTCTGTCTCATTGTAACCCGGCGTCATGTTTTGATATCTTTGTCACACTGCAAACTGGAGTCATGTTTTGACATGTCTGCCACATTTTAACCTGGCGTCATTTTTTGACATCTCTGTCACACTGTAACCAGGCGTCATATTCTGCAATCTCTGTCACACTGCAACCTGGCGTCATGTTTTGACATATCTGTCACGCTATAACCCGGTGTAATATTTTTGTCATCTCTGTCACACTGTAACACGGTGTAATGTTTTTGGCATCTCTGTCACACTGTAACCCGGTGTCATGTTTTTGGCATTTCTGTCACACTGTAACCCGGTGTCATATTTTTGGCATCTCTGTCACACTGTAACCCGGTGTCATGTTTTTGGCATCTCTGTCACAATGACTTGTGTTTGTGTCAAAGTTAGCACGTTTACTAACCAGGCTAGAAATATTAAATTCTTTTTAACATTCGCGTTAATGATAAAAACACAATTTACCCTCTCTCGGTTTACAGCTTATAGATGACACTCAGAGGGCCGCGTGGTCTCGAGGCATGGTGTCCGCATCGAGTGCAAGAGATTCAGGGTTCAATCCCCATAAGAGCGTGGATTTTTTCACGTGGATTCCGACTTCTAGTAATTCCCCATGGTATCTGTGTAGTGAGATATGAGGGCCGTGTGCATTGTTGCGCACGTAAAAAAATCCCCTAGCAATTGGAAACCGAAAAGAGTTAACCTAACGGCTCTGCCCGGGCAACAATTTTTAGTTTAAAATCTACCCAAAGTATTTAGGATCCTGTACCTGAGCAGAGCTTCTTTAGACTCAGACTTGAGTTAGAAGAAAGAGGGAGCACTTGTGGGTTACTACTCGTGTGCCATGATGTTTATCCGTTTTTCAAACTTCAGACTTCAAACTGACACTCAGGGATTCTTCTTGTGCGTTGCACCCACAAGGACGTTCGGCACATGTGATGTGGTTTACAGCTCGGCAGCGAGACCGGCACCTTAAGACAAACATATATGACATGTATTGTGTATATTTCCTCCTCACAGCCTCCCTCGCGGGGGAATTGAATGAGCATCTATTCAGATACTAATCCGTGGACGGTGATTTCGTTCGCAGGCGTGAGGGAAAGTGAACGCCATCCAGGTCTGTTGGTTTCAAGGATCCTTATATGCTAGCATCCTGCTATTAAAGGCCCGCAAAGCATGTTACCAGACGTTCTGTGGGGTACAGTAAATAGTACTTAGTCTAGCGGTTACTGTACTAGAAGCAAAGCAAAGGGGCTAACTTGTAATGGAGGAAAGAGAAGATATGACTATAAAGGATAATATGGAAACCTTCTTCTTGAAATCTCCTCGACTCTGAACCTACAAAAGCTCTAAACAATGTCACGTGGCGAGTGGGAGCCAAAACCCAGCCTTTTGCTGCCTTAGTAACAAGAAGAAAAAAAAAAGAGAAAAAGTTCGTTTAGGCGGTAGTAAGATCAAAAATATCTCACCCTGACAGAAAATCTTCTGTGTGGGGTCTAATATAGTGTACCAGTAAAACTTTGCCACACTAACTAAAATAACGAGAATGTAAGTCGACAAATACAGAAAGTTTATTTACTTGATTACATATAACAATAATACTTGATGACACACTCTGAACACTAAGTATACTAAAGAACTACTAACTGAAGGTATACGAGCAGATCAGCAGGACTCTAACCAAGTAACTAGTAAACCAACAAATAACGAAATACTGACTATACTAGCAGACCAACAAATCAGCTATAGCGACCTGCCATCAAACTATCTCCTAGCGAGATTACACAATGGAAATCAATTATAACACCATCTAACCAAAATAAACTTATCATTATCGCGAACACGAGCCAGTCTAGCGTCGCTCAGGCGGTCCAATCTGACACACATGTGCGTTGAAACTAAGTGCAGTCAACAACGGCAAACAGTGCGTCTTGATAATACCGTGCTGACCCCAGAGCGACCCCAAATAGGATAAAAACACTGAGTCAGTTGACCCTTTATACCCAGTGGCCTGACTTTTCCTTATTTTACTGTCCAAAACGAAAAGCTGCCCCTGTGGCCTTTTGTTAATTTTTAAGTCAGAATAAATGAAAATCGTTGAGCTGCTGAACAGTAGTCCTTTGTCATTTTCCAGCCTATCACATTACAATAAGTAGTACTTGGTCTAGCGGTTACAGTAAGTAGTACGTGCTCTAGCGGTTACAGTAAGTAGTACTTGGCCTAGCGGTTACATTAAGTAGTACTTGGCCTAGCGGTTACAGTAAGTAGTACTTGGTATAGCGGTTACAGTAAGTAGTACTTGGTCTAGCGGTTACAGTAAGTAGTACTTGGTCTAGCGGTTACATTAGGTAGTACTTGGTCTAGCGGTTTCAGTAAGTAGTACTTGGTATAGCGGTTACAGTGAGTAGTACTTGGTCTAGCGGTTTCAGTAAGTAGTACTTGGTCTAGCGGTTGCAGTAAGTAGTACTTGGTATAGAGGTTACAGTAAGTAGTTCTTGGCCTAGCGGTTACAGTAAGTAGTACTTGGCCTAGCGGTTACAGTAAGTAGTACTTGACCTAGCGGTTACAGTAAGTAGTACTTGACCTAGCGGTTACAGTAAGTAGTACTTGACCTAGCGGTTACAGTAAGTAGTACTTGGCCTAGCGGTTACAGTAAGTAGTACTTGGCCTAGCGATTACAGTAAGTAGTACTTGACCTAGCGGTTACAGTAAGTAGTACTTGACCTAGCGGTTACAGTAAATAGTACTTGGCCTAGCGGTTACAGTAAGTAGTACTTGGTCTAGCGGTTACAGTAAGTAGTACTTGACCTAGCGGTTACAGTAAGTAGTACTTGACCTAGCGGTTACAGTAAGTAGTACTTGACCTAGCGGTTACAGTAAGTAGTTCTTGGCCTAGCGGTTACAGTAAGTACTACTTGGCCTAGCGATTACAGTAAGTAGTACTTGGCCTAGAGGTTACAGTAAGTAGTACTTGGCCTAGCGGTTACAGTAAGTAGTACTTGGCCTAGAGGTGACATGTGCTGCAAGGAACCTACTACACTAGTTTGCCAGTGTTGTCTAAACGAAATGACGCTTCACCGTCGTTTAAGGAAGGCATCCGAGGTGGGAAAATATATCACAGTCGATAAAAGTCAAATAATGTAAATATTTAGAATACTACGTTAATTTAGTTACCTATCGCACTTTACATGACGTTGCAGGCTGTTGTGGTTTTTTTTTCCTAGGCAAATTTATGTTCAGTTGTTTGCATTGTGGTATTCAGCTATTGTGATTATGATTATTATTATTGTTACAATTTCTATCATATCCATTCATCAGCAGTGGCCACAGTCTAAGAGAAACACTTCAGTCCAAATGTTGCTTAGATCAACGGCTCCTTTATCGAGAATACCAAATATTTGCTGGTGGAACCAGACCAGACGACGGCGGGTCATCGGGACTCTCAACATCAACGGTTGTCACGGAGAGACTACGGGAAATTATTTCGATTACAGTATTTGCTCCATTAATAATTCAACAGGCAGCGATAGCACGCAATTGTCCAGTATTTGTCCAAGTATCGACTGTACGCTTGGATCGATGACCCACGCCAGTAAGCCAGCTTCCCAATCCACCAGGTATCAGCATAACGACAGGGTTCCGCTAAATTAACTCTTTTCATACGCACGCGCTTGTACACAAAAGTGAAAGTAAAGTAGATGATTCACTTTTAATGTCAAACGTGATCATCATCAGCATGTACCTTTTGGATACTTGTAGAGAGCTCTGGTTCTCCATCTGTCACTACCAACACGACAGCGGACGAAAGGAGGATGAGGAAGAGGAAAGAACCACGGAAGACAGTGAAGAAGTTAGATCAGGAGACAGAAGGGCAGCAGACGTTCTTTACCTCTTTTCTCACACGCGTTTTGTGTATGAGGCATGCATGCTAAGTCAAAGTTTCAGCTACCAGTCGGATCTCAATGGATGATTTGGTCAACGTTATGTCCCCCCCCCCCCCCCCCCCCCCCCCCCGCCCACCCCGTGGCATTTAAGGAGTAGGAAGGTGCGCGGAAATATAAATAAACCTATGGCGGAAAAGGAGAAATCGTAGAAGGGATAGAAATGTTAACCTCTACACTTCTTCTTTTGCCTTTTACCTGGACCTGAGTTTTGCGTGTACATCCGTTTTACTGGCTTATTTGTGTGTAGTTCTTGTTCCCTGCCTCTCTGACAGATGCGATCGAGGCAAACCTCTCTACAACAAATGCTAGACAAGAAAATATAACATGAACAATTAGACTGGGAGGTGAGAAACATAGACTGGAGAACCGAAGTTTAATAGATGAAAAGAAACAATGGGAAAGATTTGAAAAAAAAAGAGAGAATGCGCAAAGAAACAGATCAGAACGGAAACCGGAACCGACAAGCGATGTTACAAGCAAGAAAAAAAAAGGGGGGGACGGGAGGGGGGGGGGGGGCGGCGAATAGAAATCAGAGGTGAAAGAAGGGGGAAAAAGTCCACTGGCAGATAAACATGCAGATGTCCAAGTAGACAGACAGACAGACAGACAGACAGACAGACAGACAGACAGACAGACAGACAGACAGACAGACAGACAGACAGACAGACAGACAGACAGACAGACAGACAGACAGACAGACAGACAGACAGACAGACAGGTGATAAATTAATACATCTTCTTCTTCTATTTTCGTTCGGGTTCGTATGCTCAGATCCTACCATCAGGTGGGTTGCCTGTGTGAACTCACATGTCAGCTGCAGGTCCTTCATGGTTCCCCATGGCTTGCTCTGCACAATTTGCTTTTGAGGCCAGGTGTCTTTTCGATGTTGTAGGTAGAGTGGGCAGGTCTGCAGAATGTGCTCAGCTGTTTGTAGTCCTGTCTGGCCGCCACACTGTGGGGACTGCACAATCTTTATTTTATGCATGTGGTAGTTGAGCCTGCAGTGTCCTGTTCGTGGATGCAAAATTGCTTTCTGTTGAGTCTGCTGATGGGGTCTTATGGATGTTTACTGTTGCTTGGTTCTCTCCATAATTCGTTGTATTTACCATCGACGAGTGTTTCAATTTCTGGTAGTGACAATGAATGGGTGTGTTGTTTCTCCTTGGTTCCATTTTTTTTCCACAAGTCTCTCTGCTGATTCATTTCCTTGTATGCCGCAGTGAGCCGGGATCCACTGGAGTACGATTTCATTGTTTCCTGAGAGTCTGTTTAGCTGGCAGGTCAGTCCTCTCTCCATGTTGTATTGTAGATCCCTCTGAGTCACCTGGAGGACTGACATGCAGTCACACATTTTTTTGGGGGGTCCTTTATTTTTCAATTTTTCTTTCATCTAGCACTTTGGTTGCATCAATAATTGCTTCCTGCTCTGCTCTGAGGTTTGTTGAGTCTTCCAGGGGCGCATGACGTTTCTCCTGTGGTCCCATCTTGTAGCATGATGACCGATACAGCTCCTCCCTTATTGTTTGCTTCCTCCAATGATCATTTGGTGTTAAAGTGTGTCATTCGGGTTTTGGGTAAGAGTTCTAGACATGTTCAAGGATCTTTGCATGCAGTCCTAGGTCCCATCCTTCAGCCCATCTGTCTATGCCTGGGATTGTTGTTGTGACTGTATAGTTAGACTGTAGGTCTATGCTGAATGCCCGGACCATTTCCCACTTTAAAGGATCTTTAGAAATGATGCCACTGTTTTTTGTGGAACACAATTTTGATAGATGGTGGAAGATTTGTCTTTTCAGTTGTTTGCTATTGTGTGCATGGTGCTGTTGTTTGTGCGTTTGTATTTTTCTGTTAGGGTGAACACCTTTTCTTCCATTTGATAGCTCAAGCTCGGGAGGCCAGAAGTTGCCTCCACCTCATTGATTGGTGCGCTTCTAATACCCCCAGTGATGATTCTGAGACCAGTGTTCTTTTCTGTTTTTTGTCCAGTTTATATTGATTTGATTTAGCTGCAGCGGAGTATGCTCCTAAGCCATATTCCAGTTTTGGTCGTACGTATCCTGTATAAACTTGTACAGAATTGCCATCTGACCCCCCCCCCCCCTAGCTTGTTGCAGTAAGTTTCTTTATCTATCTCCGCTATAGGATAGCTTTCCTTTGTGTGTCTACAGTGTGGCGGCCCTAGGTTGGTTTTTTTTATCGAATTTTACTTCCAAATATGTAGGGGTTTTTTCTTTTCGAAGGATGTTGCCTTTAAGTATAGACCAACTTGTTCTAACTTTGTGGAAAGAGAGAAGAAGTCGAGACAGTTTTCGTCTGTTTTATTGTGACTCTTCAAGAGTTTGTCCATTTCTTAACTGCATTAATAGCTTCCTGCATTCTTGTTTTAGTTGTTCCTGTGTGTCAAGTGTGAGTCTATGGCCAGGTCATCTGCATGTAGGGCCTTGTGAATATGAGTCGTCAAATTTTTAGAGAGGTCATTCATAAAAATAATAAACGGTATAGGAGATATAACACCTCCTTGGGAGACACCTTCTTGTAACCTGACCAGCTTTAAGCAACATTAACAGAAAAGGGACAAAGGAAAAATAGTGAACAACTACCGGAAAAATAAAGGGCCGCAGTAAAAAGGAAGTGTAGGCAAAGAAACAAATCAGGACGAAGACCAGAACCGACAGGTGTTGTTAAGTGGAAGAAGGAGTGGGGGGGGGGTGGATTTGGATTGAAAGAAGGGTCACACACACACACACACACACACACACACACACACAAACGACTGCCAGTTACGCAGATGTGCAAGTAGACAGATAGATATTCAGGTAATAAATAAATAAATAAATAAATAAATAAATAAATAAATAAATAAATAAATAAATAAATAAATAAGTAAATAAGTAAATAAATAAATAAATAAATAAATAAGTAAATAAATAAATAAATAAATAAATAAATAAGTAAATAAATAAATAAATAAATAAATAAATAAATAAATAAATAAATAAATAAATAAATAAATAAATAAATAAATAAATAAAGGAAGAAAAGAAGGAGGGAAGGGTAGAAAGAGAAAAAGAAGGAAAAGCAGGAAGTAAACAAGTGTCTTATGTATCTTAAAATTACAGAGATCTAAAATACATTCAAAAGAACTTTGACATCTCCCAGAGGGGAAGATTAAAGAAGTTGATACAGTAAAGACAACAAATGGGGAGATGGCAACATTGGACAGAACAGGAGACGACAAGAGAAGAGGGCATAAACAGACAGAAAGGGAGACCACAACACAGAAAATTAAAAACAAAAGTGGACACTGTCAGGAATCATGCAAGATTTGAAAACCTTTAGACGAGGGAGAGTGAAAGAGAGTAAATTATAGCCAGGATTAGGGTGAATGGTAAATCTTTTGTAAGAGAATAGTATTATCTAAATAAATTGTATTTACGTTCAGATCGTTTGACCCTTGAAGAGTGCTGCCATCTAACGGAGAGAGGTTGCTGTAGAGGTTTGCCTCCTCACCATCCAGCAGAGTATTATTATCTTTGGGACTGGGTTGCAGAGCTGCACACCCCTTCTCCAAATACAGAAAGGGATTTGATAAATCGGTTTCTGGAATTGCACAACTACTGAGATGATATCACGATGTCTTGATTCAACACGACACACACTGAACAGAACGATACAGTTGATGTCATTGGGTCATGTTTTAACACAATACACTGTACAGAACGATACAGTTGATGTCATTGGGTCATGTTTTAACACAATACACTGTACAGAACGATACAGTTGATGTCATTGGGTCATGTTTTAACACAATACACTGTACAGAACGATACAGTTGATGTCATTGGGTCAAGTTTCAACACAATACACTGTACAGAACGATACAGTTGATGTCATTGGGTCAAGTTTCAACACAATACACTGTACAGAACGATACAGTTGATGTCATTGGGTCATGATTCAACCAAAACACACTGTACAGAACGATACAGTTGATGTCACTGTGTCATGTTTCAACACAATACACACTGTACAGAACGATACAGTTGATGTCATTGGGTCATGTTTCAACACAGTACACTATACAAAACGAGACAGTTGATGTCACTGGGTCATGATTCAACACGACACACTGTACAGAACGATACAGTTAATGTCACTGGGTCATGATTCAACACGACACACACTGTACAGAACGATACAGTTAATGTCACTGGGTCATGTTTTAACACGACACACACTGTACAGAACGATACAGTTAATGTCACTGGGTCATGATTCAACACAAAACACACTGTACAGAACGATACAGTTAATGTCACTGGGTCATGATTTAACACGACACACACTGTACAGAACGATACAGTTAATGTCACTGGGTCATGATTCAACACAAAACACACTGTACAGAACGATACAGTTAATGTCACTGGGTCATGATTTAACACGACACACACTGTACAGAACGATACAGTTAATGTCACTGGGTCATGATTCAACACGACACACATTGTACAGAACGATACAGTTAATGTCACTGGGTCATGTTTCAACACAAAACACACTGTACAGAACGATACAGTTGATGTCACTGGGTCATGATTCAACACAAAACACACTGTACAGAACGATACAGTTAATGTCACTGGGTCATGATTCAACACGACACACATTGTACAGAACGATACAGTTAATGTCACTGGGTCATGATTCAACACAAAACACACTGTACAGAACGATACAGTTAATGTCACTGGGTCATGTTTCAACACAATACACTGTACAGAACGATACAGTTGATGTCATTGGGTCATGATTCAACACAAAACACACTGTACAGAACGATACAGTTGATGTCACTGGGTCATGTTTCAACACAGTACACTATACAAAACGAGACAGTTGATGTCACTAAGTCATGTTTCAACACAACACACTGTACACAACGTTACAGTTGATGTCACTGGGTCATGTTTCAACACAATAGGCTGTACACAACGATGCAGTTGATGTCACTGGGTCATTTTTTAACACAATACAATACAGAACGATACAGTTGATGTCACTGAACAAAAGAAATTGTTCCTCATCTGATTGTAGATACTCCGTAATTAACAGATTTCAACCAAATTCATGGAGAGAAAGATGGAGAGTAAGGAAGAAGAGGGAATAAGAGAATAGTGGTCGGAAGGGTGAACAGGGGTGACGAAAATAAAAATGAGCATTAGTAAAAAGACACGATTGTGGAAGAAAAGTAGCGAGACGGGATAATGAGGGAAGAGCAAGCCAAGGAAAAAAAGAAGAGAGAAGAAAAGAAGACACAGAAAACGGCCTGAAGGAAATGAAAACTTCTCCCAGGGTTGGGTCCAACTGTCAATTATCGCAGCTTGTCACGGACAGAATTTATCTCCTTCTCTCGTGCCAAGTTTCAATCTACCAATGGCTTCCAGAGCTTCCGAGTTCCGTTTCCGGCCGGTTATGTGCCCTTTCCTCCAGGCTGCCTCGAGTTCACATTTCAGATCCCGGCTGAGATTTTTTCTGTCTCTCCTTTCAAGAGTCTATCTGTAATGAGTTTTAGCCCTTTAATCTGTTTCATTCCCACGGCGCTTCATTTTAATATCTTTCTGCGCCTGATTGTCTGACCGTTAGTATATCTGTCTAGTAGTCTGTTCGTTTGTGTGTGTTTGTGTAGTTTTGTCTATTACTTTATTTATTTGGTTTGCATGTCTCTATTTGTATATATCCTGACGCTGCAGAGAACAAGACGATTTAAATATAGACAAGGAATATCATTAGTAAAGTATAGTGAAGGAACCTTTTCCTCGCCTTAATGCCTTTGTGGAACATAGGGCAAGGCCTATGTTTTATAGACAGTCAGCAGTTGGTGTTTGATGTGGTCAACAATGTGCCGGCCGCCTTGGTTACACTTGGTTAACTGGAGATCATTCTTAGACGAATTTAGTATAGATAATCAGCTTATCTTTCTGCCATGCATTACAACATAAGCAACAGACAAAACACAACAAACTACATCTGTCTCCTCTCACTGGATTTTTAAGAAGAGGAAACTGTGCACCTCACATCGACCTAACCTCAAATAAATCCAGCAAATATCCTGGGAGGCAAAGGCCACCAGCCTGACGTTGTCAATATCGCCCGTCCACTGATGAAGCTTGTACAAACGTGGGTCTTGTATCTTGTACCTGGTGGCAGACAAAAATGGGTCATTGAGTTGCTGGTCTTGCACTTGAGTATGCCTTAAATTGTCCAAGCGGGACATGAATGATACAGGTATTGAGGCGGACTCATAGGAACAAGATGCCATGGACCGTGTTGTGCGGAAAGGGCATATCAGGAAGGGAATGAGACTGAAGGAAGAAATGATTGCAGAAAGGATGGCAGCTGAGCGCCTGAAAAGAAATGGATTAAACACAAATGTTGTTAACAATGGTCCTGAAATCCCATGCTATCATTGTGGAAGACTTTTCTTGACACGGGCTGGTCTTGCTAGTCATACTCGCCATCGCCATGGACTGTGAGTCTCATGCCTCCTCATAGCGCAGTATAACACTATCGTCTGGAAAGACGGAAAGGTGCCAATGAATGAATGAGATAGGCTGCATGCAGTCGTAGGACGTAGTTGGTTTGGGGTAAGGCCCAGTTCTGGATGTTATGGGGAAGTTAAAAGCATTAGAAAGCCTGGAAACCCGCTCTTACCACCCTCGAAAATATTGGACTGTCCCGTGACGTCATCATCATCATGTGCCCCGCCAACTGACGTAGTCTCTCATGCGTCTTCACAGATCACGATCCCTGGTTGCCTGGAACAGCTTACTTGATGATTTCCCTCCATGCCATCGTTTCATCCCATCCAGCATCATCTCTCTTGGTCTGCCTCTACCCCTTATTCCACTGATCTTTCCAGTTGTCACGATGTTTTCCAATGTCTCTCTTCTCATTATGTGGCCATAGAACAGTGTTTGTCTTATAGGGGAAGATATTGAGAAAGTCCCGAAATGTTTTTCTTTTAATATATATATAAATATTTATTTCACTCTTCAGTCATTTATATCTCTCGTAATATCTCTCTGTCTCTGTCTGTCTGTCTCTCCTCATGTCTTTCTTTCTCTCTAGCTTTCTCTCTCTCTCTCTCTCTCTCTCTCTCTCTCTCTCTCTCTCTCTCTCTCTCTCCATACACAAGGACTGCAACAAACCCAGAGGCAGTAATCTCCTCAGTGTGGCAAATAAAAGGGAGACAAGTGATATGAAGAGAGTACTGATCCATCCCAAGTGACAGGGGGAGACGACTCTAGAACTGCAGCCAAAGGGACATAACCAAACCCAGGGATGTATTAGATCAGTGTTCTTCACTCCACGGTGTATGTTCCACTGACAGCGGTAAAGTCCAGGTGTTTCGCCAAACATCTCAGCCCAGTCATAGTACCACGTAGGGTAGGTAGTTTTTCGTCTTCCAGGAATGCAGTCTGAAGGATAGACACCTCAATGATGAGGTCAAACAGGTACAGGTGATATTTAAGGTTAATAAGTCAGCATTTAAAGACGTTAGCTAAAGACTGTTTACATTATTTTGCTGAAAGTTAGGATCTTCCGGGGGCAACCTTTTGATTATTAATCCCTGATCGGAAGATATAAGATTACATGCACTTGATCAGCATGTAAGGGAAGGGCTAATCGATTTTGCTTCTGATATCAGTCTTGCGTCCAGACATAAAAAGTTCCGGATAACACTCGAAAAAAAAATCCAGTAAAAGTTATAGAGCTATCAGATAGTTAGCAATGCTTTTAAACTTAATAACTCTCAGAATAGACATGTCAGTAATAAAAGCTGAAACACAGAAATCAAAAGAATATTATTGCAGTGCTTTGTCTATCAGAATTAACGCTCCATCCGCGTATATCAGACCTTCCAACTTCTAGTCAGCAGGAGATATTCTATTCACTAAAAATGATAATTTTGTGACAATGGAGTTAACAAACAAACTGACGTCTGCATTTGTTTCTGTCTTGATTCGACGAGGTACAAGGTGGAAGAGAAGAAGAAGAAGAAGAAGAAGAAGAAGAAGAAGAAGAAGAAGAAGAAGAAGAAGAAGAAGAAGAAGAAGAAGAAGAAGAAGAAGAAGAAGAAGAAGAAGTTGATTGGTTGGCAGGAGGGCTCTGAAACCTTATTGCCAGTTTTGGTGTGCTGCTGGTGTTTAAAGGTTTGAGAAACACTGTATTAGACGACGCAAACAGACCGACTGACCTTTTTGCTGCTGTATTGATTGAGTTTCTCTGTTCGTTAACTCTCCACTGTGACCGTCTGCTGGTTCTTCAGCGACCGCCAGAATTCAGATAATGGCTGGCCACAAATAACCGTCTCATTTGCGGGCATCACTTCTCGTGCGACTGGCTCCAGAAATGTCATTTTGATTTCATGTTGCCAGTTGTTCTTGTCCAGACTATCCCCCCGTAGCCGCAAAGGATTGCCGGTTACACATGGCTGGTGTAGCTGTTGTCATGAAAGACAATCGGTCTCTATAGGCACGAGATAAACTTATAAGGAATTTATCACTCCATGACTCATGGATGCCAGCAAACTACACAAGTGGCTTGACTATAATTTTATCTAAGGGTTTTGTCACAGGATATGAATGTATAAGCAAACAGCGATTCTGTTTTAGGAACTAGATGGCGGGTGTAACCTACTGAAATATAAATTTGTACATCTAAAAAAAAAAAAAAGACCAACCTACAATTTAAACAGCCCTAACTGAGTTTCACTGTTAAGATAAAGAAACATTTGTGTACAACCACAATGCACACTTAAAGTTATCATAATAAGAATGAAGTTAATATTTCTTCATTTATTGATCATGCTGAAACAAAAACTAATGAAGTGACAGGCACTTTGTTTCACAAGCCTACCGGACACAGAAAACATTAGACCAAGAGCATGGCAAAATTGGTCCTATAATTATAATAAAATTATTGATTTTTTTTTTAGTCCGGAGGATGTATATTTACTGCATTGTTTGTACATTTTCCTTCTGCAAATCCAGAATTACTTCACTAATTTCTGGTTTACTCTTGTTTACTACTCTTCTAATAATTGTTTTTAGTTAACGTATAGTTACTTAGAGGGGGGATTGCTATAGCAATAAAAAAAAAAAAAAATTAAACAGCCTAAAAGGTCTACGGTTAAGCACCAGCAAGGAGATCAACATTAGAATTTTGAGATCATGCATTTTCGGATGTGAGTCGTGCATTATCTCCCAATCCTTAAGAAAGAGAATAGGGTTTTTCGAGCTGAAATGCTATAGAAAGATTCTCAAAATATCTTGGACGAAAAAGAGAAGAAATACTGACATCTTGAAAGATCTGAACTTCAAGATTATTGGCTATTAAACAGTATCCTGTCTAAGAAGCTGAAATATTTTGGTCATATAAAGCGGCACGATGGATTGGAAGAAAATTATTGCAGAAGGCATAGTATCAGGAAGGAGGGACAGGGGCCGACCAAGACGAAGATGGGCACAGGATATAAGTGACTCCTTGAGTATGAAAGTGCATGAGGCGGGAGAACAGGCGAGAGACAGAGTTTCTTTCAGGCAGACCGCGATGAGAGCGATGTTCTGCAAAGGACCTGATACATGATGATAATGAACATATTGTCACATGACTCATAAGACTTACGTTGCCAATGTCTTCAATTTTCAAAGTGCCTGGTTTCTATGGCAGAGGGAAAAAAAAAACCCACATACTATTACATTGTGTAATTCCCCAAACTACATACAGTACTACTATGATATTATAATAAATCATATATTTCTGACGTCTCAGCCAGTAATTATGTATGTAAAAGACATTTCTCTCATGCCATAATTCCTCACATATGCTTATATCCTTCAACAGATAGATCAGAATAATTAGGAATCTAAGCAAACTCTAAGAATTAGCTAAGGAATCACTACATTGCCCCTGAATACAGAATGTGAGCATGTACTCCAAACAGGGTGTCTTATACAGTATCCAGACTGTATTTACACATGTCCTAGCCATATGTGCGGAGTTTCAGACTGTGTTTACACATGTCTTAGCCATATGTGCGGAGTTCCAGACTGTGTCTACACATGTCCTAGCTATATGTGCGGAGTTCCAGACTGTGTCTACACATGTCCTAGCCATATGTGCGGAGTTCTAGATTGTGTTTACAAATGTCCTAGCCATATGTGCGGAGTTCCAGACTGTATTTACACATGTCCTAGCCATATGTGCGGAGTTCCAGACTGTGTCTACACATGTCCTAGCAATATGTGCGGAGTTCCAGACTGTGTCTACACATGTCCTAGCCATATGTGCGGAGTTCCATACTGTATTTACACATGTCCTAGCTATATGTGCGGAGTTCCAGACTGTGTCTACACATGTCCTAGCCATATGTGCGGAGTTCTAGATTGTGTTTACAAATGTCCTAGCCATATGTGCGGAGTTCTAGATTGTGTTTACAAATGTCCTAGCCATATGTGCGGAGTTCCAGACTGTATTTACATATATCCTAGCTATGTGTGTGGCGCCAAGACCTAAATGTGAAGCCCCAGCACTAGGGTTATCCCCTAACATAAGGTATACAGATTCAATGGCGACATAAACATATTCCTAGGTAATGAACAGCTGCAACACAGCTCAGTTAAGAGTTAGTAGACAAAGCATTTGTCGGATTAATGCATTCACGAACACATACATGTACGCTGATCCATGGATCCTAGCAACAATTACATGAATAAACATCGCAATAATATTACATTGAATGTAGACAGTGTCCTGAGTTTACAATAATTGATGATCACTGTCTGACCCAAGCCATTTGATTCCAGCAGAGTGATTGGTGACAAGGCGCTGAGTGATCCCAAGGCACAGGGTCCGCCTCGAATACTGGAGGTCCTGGATTTAAGCCCTGGTGAAGGCTGGGATTTTCCCCCGTGGACTTCTAGTAATTTCCCCTGGTCTTTGGGTAGTAAAACTGGACGCCCGTGTGTGTTATTGAGCAAGTAAAAAATCCCTTGGCATTTGGGAATTAAAAAGAGTAGCCTGACAGCGCCGCCTGGGCAAAATTTGGAGTAAGAAATATACTCAAAGTATTTCAGGACCCTCGCCGGTGCTACAGAGCTCGTGCACTGCGCTGAGAATCTTCGGACTCAGGCTTGAGTTAGAAGTAGAACAGAGCACTTATGGCCTACCACCCTGGTGCCTTAATGTTGATCCATTGTATAAAGAAACATATAAACAAGACTGGTGACATGCAATATGAATCCCCATCAATCTTCTCACACATATTTATCTTAACATCTTAAACAGGTTCAAAAGCATAAGCTTATGTTTAATTCCCTCACATTGCAAATATAACATTGCCTGACTCTTTCTCTCGAACACCCATGCCTACATGTTTCACACGACCAGTTTTCTCTCAAGTCTCACAGCGCCATGTTTGTCATTTCGTTCCGACTGATAGAAACTGTTCCACACATCACTCTCTGGTTTCACATCACTGCATTGCTATATTAACTGTCAGATATATATATCTAAGTTCCTCTTACATGTTTATTAGATTGAAAGGACGTATGGATTATGGCCACACGTGTCAGCTGGGGGAAAAAATACCCCCTTCTCCTTTTGTGTGTGTGTGTGTGTGTGTGTGTGTGTGTGTGTGTGTGTGTGTGGGTGTGGAGTATCAGGGGCCATAACTGGGGAGTAGGGTTGAAACTGTGAGGGCAGTTCAATCCCCTGGAATTTAAAAAAAAACTGTGTTGACAATTCATTCCGGAGGGCGTCAAAGTCCCCAAAGTATAAATGAAGCGATTCGCAAGAGACTTGCGCAAATCCTTACGTTCTTTTTGTTGTCAACTAATAGATACAGACAGTCAGCCATTACATATAGGCTATCCATATACAAGCTGTCCACATACAGGCTGCCCACAGAAAGGCAGTCAGTCACTAAATACTGTCACCCAATGCATACAGGCATTCCATATATAGAATGTCAGCCAATACATACAGGTGTCCACATACAGAATGTCAGTCAATGCATACAGGCTGTCAACCATCACAAAAAGGCTGTCCACAACCACATACACGCAGTAAGTCACCACATACAGGCTGTCAACCAGCACATCCAGGCAACCACAACATACAGGCAATCAACCACCACACACAGGCTGTCAACCACCACACACAGGCAATCAACCCCCACATACAGGCAACCAAAACATACAGGCAATCAACCACCACATAAGACTGTCAGCCATCACATACAGGCTGTCAACCACCACATACAGGCAACCACAACATACAGGCAATCAACAACCACATACAGGCATTCAACAACAACATATAGACAGTCAGCCACCACATACAGGCAATCAACCACCACATACAGGCTGTCAACCGCCACACACAGGTTGTCAACTACCATATACAGGCTGTCAGTTACCACATACAGGCAGTCAAGTACCACATACAGGCAACCAACCACCACATACAAGCAGTCAACCACCACATACAGGCAGTCAACCACCACATACAGGAAGTCAACCACCACATGCAGGCAGTGAAACACCACATACAGGCAGTCAACCATCGTTACCTTTAGTCAACCACCACAAACAGGCAGTCAACCATCGTTACCTTTGGTCAACCACCACATGCAGGCAGTCAACCATCACATACAGGCAGTCAACCACCACATACAGGCCGTCAACCACCACATACATGCAGTCAACCAGCGTTACCTTTAGTCACCCACCACATACAGGCAGTCAACCATCGTTACCTTTAGTCACCCACCACACACAGGCAGTCAACCACCTTTACCTTTAGTCACCAACCACATACAGGTTGTTAACTACCTGTGGCGTGACGCGGTGGATTTATTGGTTTATAATGTTGAGTAGGGATGTTCCTCTCAACACATTCCTTCCACCAGATTAACCGAACTAAAATCTGAGCTATGTTGCTCTCAGATAAAGTCCTGGATACCCAAGAAAACAGCCATATTGGCTCGTAAAGTACATTAACATTAGCTGAACTTGGTACCCACAAAAGAAGAAAAGGAATTTTAGATGTCTATCATTATACTTAATGAATTATTAGACAGGGCAAATGATTCCTCCGTCATCTACCTTCTCCCGGTGTTATTATGAAAAATTAAAGAATTATTATATTATTTGAGCACCCAGCAAATGTTATTCTATCCTAACAGTTTAATTAAACAGGTAAGACTGAATACACTTGGAATTTAACAAACGATGTAGTTTAAAACTTGATATACAGCTTTATTTACTACAATGAAATTACCAGTTTGTTGATTTACTCAAACAGTGACTGTTTAATGTTATGATGGTAAGCTTCAGCGAGAAAAACAGCTCCGGGGTTTAGAATGGTATGATGATGGTGGTATGTTAACGGAAATGATGTTAACTTATCTTATAAGCCTCTGACAGCCGCGAGGAACTGTCAAGTTTGTCCAACTCTTCCTTGCCTGTTTTCTGCCTGTTTCAGCTTATTCTCCACTTCATCCCCACCTCGTTCTCCACATCGTTCTCCACCTCGTTCCCAGTTGGCCGAGTCTAACACAATGTAGTCTCTTTCATGGACTGATCGTCACATGGGCGCTGTAATCATGGAAACAAACACATGCGTGTAGTATCTTGACTTACACTAAGAATACATGTATCAATTATTGTAACATATAATAATAAAATATATCCCATCACTCCTCCTCATATTCCACATCCTCTCCAGTCTAGTCTGAAGGTCTTTTGTCTTACATGGACGTCACATATCCTGCCTTCCCTCGCATACTATGTCATGATAGTTGACTTTCTAAGTCTGTTGTCCGTCTTCACTCAGACTTCCAATCATTGTTTTTACATCAACACGTGGGGCAGGTTATGTGCTGAAACTCCAACCATTTTATATGTGCATGCTGTCCTGAATATTATCTTTCAGTGGCAGTGAATTCTCTACACCCATCATTCTTCCCCTGGGGTTATCAATCCCCTGTTTAGGTGAACACATTAAGTGAGCACATGGTGGGCACACAAACGTAGCAGCATCCCTGCACATATTTGGGCATCATTTCCCACAGTCCCAACTCATATTTTGGCTGATCATGGAAACAATATAATTACATTTCATTATAGCAAATGTCATTGTTCACATCTTATTTTATACACATGAAAACTACACTGAAAAACATGTGACACAAACATACAAGAAATAGGAATAGTTTAGCAGTTCCCTAACTTGAGATACTGAATACTCACAAAGAACTATTTCAAGCAGAATGTGCAGACAAATTAGGAAAAGGTAGTATAGACTAAGCTTAACTCCCTAACCTATGTATACAAGATTAAAATTAATATTCCCCTGGGAACTTTCCAGCAAATGCCAAACACGACTCAACCAGAGAGAAAATACTTTTCTACGGTAAGACTGAGTCTGTGGCTTGCTGGCGGCACTATGAGGTAAATCTACAATGCTCGCAGTATAAGTATCAATCTATTGTCCAAATTAAACTCCTCTCTTTCCTCGGTTCTACCCAACCCTCAAGACGATGACTTAAGCCACGCCTCTGAAGTACCTATCAGATCAAATTAGCTAAAAAGTGGCCTGTCAGTCAATTCTGGACTGACATCCCTAGAGCGTACATTCTTAAGTGACCCAATCTAGTTTACAACGAATCTAACTGGCGGGGATTAAAAGACGGTCAGTGAAGCCATTGTGTTTCCTACTTGACCCAGATCAAACATTCCTAATTGCCAAACACCTGTTCTGCCAAGAATTACACTGACTTGCGAAACTCCAACCTCCCGTCACCACAATTTCTAGAGTCCACTCAATTCCCCTGTTCAAAAGGGCCCCACTCAGTCTCTACAGTCTGGTCAGGAGATAACATTTATGACATGTGCATGTGAAAGGAAATTCTCTAGTCCCGGTGTAATTGCGTAACATTACCCAAGACTCAGTCGCTTGGTCTGGACTAAGGACTGGAAACATTTAAATCAATTTGGTTTAAAGTAATATTAGGGTAAAGGGCAGAGTAAATATAATCCTCTCTCTTTAGAACCAGAAGAACTTATTACAAGTACTAACTTCTGGAACCACTGAGGTCGTCTTGTGACACTACCATACATATGCAACCACCACGTGCAGGCAGCCAACCACCACATACAGGTTGTTAACTACCATACACAGGCAACCACCTTTACCTCTAGTCAACGACCACATACAGGCAGTCAACCATCGTTACCTTTAGCCAACCACCACATACAGGCAGTCAACCATCGTTACCTTTAGTCACCCACCCCATACAGGCAATCAAGCACCACTTATATTAACCTCCACGCATTGAACTAGATATGAGTTTGTAATGTAAAACTCAAATGAAGGTCAGCTTTAAGATTACCTAACTCTCGAACATTGCCAACCAAACGATGTTCGTCAGCGGCAGTCCCCGGACAAAAATGGAACCTGATTATCTGCCACTTTCTCGTTCACTGACAGAAAATCGACAGGAATCCGCTGTCTAAATATTTAATCCGATTACCAGATTATTTTCTCAGAGATAAGAGCCCGATGATAAATGTTTGTAGATCGGTGCACGGTTGTTGCAGCTACCAGGCATGTTCTGTTTTACTGGAATTCTTCCGCGTTTGGGTTCTGAAGTCCTTTTGGAGAATAGGTGGGCGGGGGTGAGGGGGGGGGGTAGAGGGTGGCGAAAAGGGGGAGGGGCCGGGTGTAAGATAAAGGACATACTGCCCAGAATATGTTGAAGTATGATACGAAAGCGATTAATTAGGGCTCCCCTTCATATTTACACTATGTTACAATGTTGCCCTTGCGCACTTACACGCTATGCTACATTTCTCTCATTGTGCACTTACACACTATGCTACATTTATCTCATTGTGCACTTACACACTATGCTAAATTTCTCTCATTGTGCACTTACACGCTATGCTACATTTATCTCATTGTGCACTTACACACTATGCTAAATTTCTCTCATTGTACACTTACACGCTATGCTACATTTATCTCATTGTGCACTTACACGCTATGCTAAATTTCTCTCATTGTGCACTTACACGCTATGCTACATTTCTTACATTGTGCACTTAAACACTATGCTACATTTCTCTCATTGTGCACTTACACGCTATGCTACATTTCTCTCATTGTGCATTTACACACACTGCTACATTTCTCTCATTGTGTATTTACACACTGCTACATTTCTCTCATTGTACACTTACACGCTATGCTACATTTCTCTCATTGTGCACTTACACACCATGCTACATTTCTCTCATTGTGTACGTACAGGCTATGCTACATTTCTCTCATTGTGCACTTAAACACTATGCTACATTTCTCTCATTGTGCACTTACACACTGTGCTACATTTCTCTCACTGTGCACTTACACGCAATGCTACATTTCTCTCATTGTGCACTTACACACTGCTACACTTATCGCATTGTGCGCTTACACAATATGCTACATTTCTCTCAATGTGCACTTACACGCTATGCTACACTTCTCTCATTGTTCACTTACACGCTATGCTACACTTCTCTCAATGTTCACTTACACACTATGCTACACTTTTCTGCATTTCAAAACCTCTCTCTCTCTCTCTCTCTCTTCTCCCACTCACTGAAACTGCTGTTGGTCCATCTCGTGATATATTATCCTCCCATTTGTAGAACTCTTTGCTTCTTCGTTTGTCCTCAACGTGGAGTTTATGAGAGTGTTGTCATGTAATGTGACCACAATATCTTTTCACGTGAATGTGGTGCGGGGATTGGACCGGGGGGGGGGGGGTGTAAAGTGAAATGGGCACAATAATTTTGCAGGATTAAATGTATGGGCAATATTAAACAACACTTTAAAATAATGTGAATGCTGTAAACACTTCATGATGTAGAAAAACAAAGTCTACATGCAATACCAGACCACGACAATTTATCTATGCCTCCAGACTAGGGTCAAAAGGGAACCCGCCTCCCCATAGACGACAGGGGGTCACGCGAGAAGAAGCGCACAACCGACAAGGGGTCGTATTTCTGGTAATCTGCTAAAAGCGTCATCAATCTATGTAGTCTCGAGTTGTGTGTGACGAGAATTGAAAACGCGAGAACAACAAAATATCTCACACACATCTTGAGGAAACAAGTTGGGTAAGGAAAGAGAGGGGGGTGGGGGGGGGGGGGGGTTGATTTATGGAATGAATAAAGTCGGGTTTTCGTTATGTTTTTCTCTGTCGGTCTGTTTGCTTCTTTTTATTTTAATTTCTTTTCCCTGGTTATTTCGTTCTTCTGTCTGTTTCTGCATAATACACACAAACGTTGGACATTTATGCAGTTTCCCTATGTCAGTCTACTTCTGTGTCCCTTTTTTCTGTGAATCATTCTATTTCTTCTGTCTATTTATATTTCTGTCTTTCTGAGAGTCGTTTTATTCTTCTCACTCTCAGATCCATCTGTTTTTATTCTTTTCGATCTTTCTTACATTCTATTTCCATTCTTGCCAAATGTCGACCGTAATGATTTTCTTTCTAATCATATCTTTGTTTGCATTCGTTTGTTTCACTCAAACTTATCCAGTCATGCCATGAACAGTTGGTTCAATGTTATCATAACTCATATCTTTGTTTGCATTTTTTCTCTAACCCAAACTTATACAGCCAAACCATGAACAGTTGGTTCAATCTTATCATAACTCATATCTTTGTTTTCATTATTGTCTCTAACCCAAACTTATACAGCTAAGCCATGGACAGTTGGTTAACATGAACAAAATGTTGGCCCCTGCAGGGATGTACATTATTTTTACAATGTATTAGTCGTCGGTTAACACGAATATTTAAGCACGAACTCTTGATGTGTGAGTGCATTGAAATTCGTGTTAACAAGGTTCTACCGTTCATAATTTTTTTTTACTCACGAAAAAATTATAATAATTTTTGTTTATTCGTATGTTCCTTGAGTTTGTGTGTGTGTGTGTGTGTGTGTGTGTGTGTGTGTGTGTGTGTATGTGTGTGTGTGTGTGTGTGTGTGTGTGTGTGTGTGTGTGTGTGTAACTGTCTGTCTTATGTCTTTATACGTGTAAAAAAAAACACAACTTATATTTATTTCACTACTAGATTTAATTGCCTGGCTTCGCCTGGCATAGTTCACTGATGTATAATAGTATTCCTCAAATGTTGCTCTTGTATATTCAGAGTTTTGTCTCCAAACTAAATCCCTTTGACTTCCATATATTGTTTAGCATGGGAAATGCTTGATTTGCTTTGTTTATTCTTGATTTTACATCCTTTTCAAAATCTCCATCTGGAGCAACTTTATTTCCGAGGAATGTAAATTCTTCAAATTCCACTATTGCTTAAGCATCCTTTAATACTAACACCACAATTCAGCAGTTTGGGAGACTGACACATTTAGTGTGGTTTTAAGGAAGACAATGGCAATATATATATATATATATATATATGTGTGTGTGTGTGTGTGTGTGTGTGTGTGTGTGTGTATGTGTGTGTGTGTATTACTTTTCAATGGAAGGAATAGAAATAAAAAAAAATATTTAAATCAATAGATATAACTTCAGAGAAAGTTTACTTGTACTGATTGTCGCAATAAATAAAGAAATGCACAGAAACCTGGACTGCCAATGTGATTGTTTAACATTGTAGTCATAATGGCAAATGAAAATTTGACCCGATTACTGGTCACGCTTTGGGAGGATTTACATTTCACTTATAATAAACACGCGAAATGCACTATATGATTTATAGTATAGAAGTATATTTGCATTTCTCAATTATTTATTATTATTACTCCTAATCTTTCAATCCCTAAATGGGAGGCAATGTTTCCTTATTTTAAAGTCCCACCTGGCTGTAGTCAGGGGCCCTAATATAACCTAACGGTTGAACAGGATTTCTGGAGTTTGTGACTGGGTGGTTGTCATCCAAATGGCGGCATTTCGTGTCACCGTGTGTTTATCGATTGTTGGTGGTCTTGGTGGGGTCGGGCGTCACTCATTTCGGCTTAATTTTCTTAACTTTTTAAAAAAAAACCGAGTTCTTCTTCTCTTCTTTTCGTTCGTCACAGTGAAACAAATGTCTTGTTCCTGTTTACAGCAGAGCTGCGATATTTGCGCCTTTCAGCCGACACATCCGACTCCACCGAGCATTGACCGGGTTAACTTCCCGATTCCCCACAGTTCTATAACAGGAAGTAGCGTTATTTCTTGCCCAGTCACCAAGATAGGTTGTCACAGATGCTCCAACTGCTTGTATTTGTTTCACAGACGAAAGCTTATCATGCGACATGTGTCTATATTTTTTGTTTTTGCATGATATGTAAAATTCCTTTTATAAGAAGTCTGTGTTCTTTATACCCGGCTTATGGTACTTTAATTTTGTCACAAACGGCTTTCTCCTTCATTTCTTTCTTTCTTCCTTCCTGTATCTCCACGTCTCTCTCTCTCCCCCCCCCCTTTCTGTCTCTCCCCCTCTCTCTCCACATCACTGCTAAAAATACGCGAATTGGGAGTAAAGATCTGCACAGACAAGTATGAGAAGCACACTGGACTCATACAAAGTCTTGTTAACCAACATAAGACCAGTACTATTAACCGCACGACGCTGATGAATATGTTGAGAGGGGAATCTGAGCGCCTATGGATGTGTCCGGAGTGCTGTGAAAATAATCTAACTGATAACTGATAACTCTCTCTCTCTCTCTCTCTCTCTCTCTCTCTCTCTCTCTCTCTCTCTCTCTCTCTCTCTCTCTCTATCTATCTATCTATCTATCTATCTCTCCCCCAATTTTAAACGCCCTCAAACATCAATATTTCCTCGTGTGGGTCCGACCTTATTTGGAACCCTGGCCGTAGGCAGCAATACTCAAGAGGAGATAATCAATGCGTCAGAGATGATGGATGAAATTGTCGCCCCTGAGAGCATCCATTGGTCTGTGTCTGTGCTCCGTTGCTATATCTAAGAACTGCGTGCCTGTTGCATGTTTGCTCACCATCGGTGGAAATTGAATGCATTTAAATGGAATGGGTTCGCTACTTTATTTTTACACTTTAGACAATGTATAGATTATGGTTTCTACGCACTGACAACAACAATCAAACAGCAAATATAAAGGTACATAATCTTGTATCTTGCATCTCTTGCTCATAGAGATAGAGTCCCCGTGATGTAGTGGCTACATGCTCGCCTGCCATTCTGAAGGTGGTAGGTTCGAATTCTAACGGGGCAGGACATGTCTTTTTCTTCAAAAATGGCCCCGGCTGCCAGATCGACCAAGTCGTGAATGGGCACATGGGAGGCTCCTAGGAAGTAAAGACGGCCAGCTTAATGTTGACCACATAACCAGCGAGTGCCGATTGGTCTATAAAAAATAAGTCTAACCCTATATGCCTATTACGTCTGAAAGCGTAGAAAAAGTCATTCACTGTGACTGATCCCACCCGTACGGCAGCTATTGAGTAGGCACGGTTGGAACTTTGTGAAGCCTTAACATGTGCCCTATTGATAACGTATTCGGAACTTGAACAGAGACATGTTGACTCTAGAAGTCGTAGTGATGATCAGACATGTTGATATATTACACAGAATGTGACTCTAGAAGTCGTAGTGATGATCAGACCTGTTGATATATTACACAGGATGTGACTCTAGAAGTCTTAGTGATGATCAGACATATTGATATATTACACAGGATGTGACTCTAGAAGTCGTAGTGATGATCAGACATGTTGATATATTACACAGAATGTGACTCTAGAAGTCGTAGTGATGATCAGACATGTTGATATATTACACAGAATGTGACTCTAGAAGTCGTAGTGATGATCAGACATGTTGATATATTACACAGGATGTGACTCTAGAAGTCTTAGTGATGATCAGACCAGTTGATATATTACACAGGATGTGACTCTAGAAGTCGTAGTGATGACCAGACCTGTTGGTGGAAAAACGGACAGTCAGAGATATGTGATGTAAACTGCATGTTTAAAAATTAGCAAGTGGCTAGACACCAAAGAATTGGAGTTGCGCCTCAAGCAGTATCGCGTGTGCACCTGCTGGTTTGTCATAACCTCTACTTCCAATAAAGTGTATAAATATAGCAATTCTAGTGACAGACTGCACATATTGTCAGCTCTGGCGGCCGCCTTCTGCATGTGAAGAACTGTTCAATTTTGCCAAGACTGCTATCTGTTTGACCTTTCCTGTGGGACAGTAATAGGATTTTGTTTGGTTTTCACTGGCACGAGAACTAAACAAATTTTGGATGACCCTTTAGCGATGCAGATACAGTAGAATATAGTAGTCTGTCGTTCTTCAAGAAAGACACAACTCAGGCACACGTCCTGCCGATGAGAAAAGGGGAAGTGGGGCTCTAAAGTCAGGAAACGATTCAAATTAAAGATAGCGTCTACAGATGATCGAACTGCAATGAAATTGAGTATGAACCAAAGCGTGAGGTAATGTTAGAATTGTAATACTGAAGACGGCGTCTGATTATTCATTGATCCTGGATAGTCAGCCAGCAGGGGAAAGCCACGATATCTTTTTGAACCTCCAGAATAGTTATAATTGGAGGACATGTGACGGTCACATGAAACTTGTCTAACATGCGGCCCTGTGTGGGTACAGAATTTTATGTGACGCTTTTTTTCAGAATGTTTCTGGACGGTGTATAGGTGAAGTAACCAAGAAAAACTGAAAACGTAGCTGGGGTAAAGATGGCGGTAGAAGTTGTGATTGATCGAACAATCTGTTTAATCCTATGTTTACCACTCTAAGTGAAACAAAAACAAAACACAATCTGGATGACAGACCAACAATAAAGACCATTCCACGTTCGGCCTCCAAAGATTTTATAAACTGGATACATACCCCCACCGCCACAAATAGTGTGTTGTCACCTGCAGTCGTGCGGCGGCAAGTATGTGGTGGCAAGTATGTGGTGGTTGCGGCTTTGGTGATGTGTTTATGCCTTGTGCCAGTCTGAAGTTGTACAGATTACGTCCTCAGGTGTAAACAAGGGAGGCAATCGCTGCCGAGGAGATTAGTGTAAAAACCTATCACACTCAGGGCAAAGGAAAATCTGCAGAACGTGAACAAGCTGTCAAAGAGGTTCCCAAGTTGTGATCAGGCTAGGAAGTTCTACAATACTTTTCTTTTTCGCTTTTAATTTTTTGAAATACTTATAAGCTGTCAAAAACACCCTTTGTAAGGGATAGAGCTGAACTCATAACAAAACAACTTTGTAATCGATTTAGTGGTAACTGATTAGAATTTAAAAGCCGTCCCAACATAAAAAAAAGCAAATTTTTTCATTATTTTAAAGCCCCACTCCGGCTATTGTCAAAGGCCCAAATATAACCCAGCCTATGGGTTCTGGGACTTGTGCCCAGATAATCCTGATTCGAATGGTGGCACTTTGTGTCACCGGCTGTTGGTCGCTGGTTTAACGCTCCTGGTGGGGTTGAACAGCAACAACAATGACGAAACTTACTAAAGCTAATTATCCACAAACGATACAGTTCTGGTATCGACCCACGAACATTATAATTTCAAGAATCCATTCTAAGTGACCTAAGATGCAGACTGGAAATAATGTCAACAAAATAATTTCAAGAATTAACCAGGCAACATCAATCCTTGCCAAACAGCAAATATTATGGAGATCCAAAAACATGTAAGTAAAATGACTTTACGACTGCTCAGAGCACTAGCTATTAGTACCTTCACATTTGGATGTGAATCATGGACCTTAACAGCTGAACTCGAGCAGAAGATTTAGGCCTTGGGAATAATAAATTTCGGGGAAACAAATGTGGCACATCATACAGTGTCCACACATCACAAATGAGGTTCGCCGTATAATTACCCACCACACCAGCAACTATAGACCTATTTTAACTACAGTGAAAAGACGGAGAGTGAAATGGTACGGACATGTAAAAAGTTCAAACAGACTCTCAAAAACAATACTACAGGGCTCAGTAGAGGGAAAGAGGAGAAGAGGCAGACCAAGAAAGAACTGGTTACAGAGCTTGACTGACCGGACAGGCCTTAAGCGTAGAACCATGAAATCTATTGCATCTGAACGTCAAAGGTGGAGTGAGTTGATCAGTCAACAGAAACTAGTGACCCAACAGCACCCAGTGTTTCAGTATGATGACGACTACAGTTTCCGAGTTGAGTCACTAGTTACAGGGATGGATTGTTCCCACCAGTATATTTCTGGGTCCATCACGTCATACTTGACAACAAATATGTGTGTGTGTGGGGGGGGGGGGGGCGGGGGCGGGATATTGCCAGCAATGGTAAAACTGACTGTTCACCCCATAAGTTTTCTTTTTCGGAGGACAGCTGACGGAAAGAGTTTGAGAAGCATTGGCAGACAGGTGGCAACCATTTAACCAGGTTTATGTAATCGAGAATAGCTGGGAGTTGCAAACTACGTGAGTCATCACCTACAGGCGGCATAGGATGTGGTGGGAGCGTCTGTGTGCGGCAAACATCTACGATTTAAGTTATGCACATCCAGCAAATTACACCATTATAATTCAACCATTTATCCTGTGGTAATTAAACAAAAAACGCTATCCTAGCCAGTCATTCATTCTCTTGTTTTTTGTTTTTTGTTTTTTTGTTGGGGGGGGGGGGGGGGGGGGGGGGTTAAAACAGGCAGAACTATGAAAGAAATCAGCAGACTTTAGAACCAGTCTACCCAGCGGCTGACTGCATATGTATATATTTATCTATAGTTGGCTGGAAGTTGCAGAACCAAACCCGGCATTGGTTTTTTTTTTTTTTTTTTTTTGGTTTGTTGCTGTTATGGTTTTTCTAGACAAATAAACGTTCGGTAGTTTGCCATTGCCTTTGAAAGGTCATCTCTTGATATCATTCTCGAGACCAGCGCAAAGCGGTCTGCAGTCAAAACGCCAGCAGCTGGGATTGATCCCGGCACGGCGTCATTAAGCAGCGCTTTTGCAATGCCTAAACTACAGACGCCGACATATGTACACATACAAACACACACACACACACACACATACAAGCTAGCGAGTGTGTGTGTGTGTGTGTGTGTGTGTGTGTGTGTGTGTGTGTGTGTGTGTGTGAACTGAGGGACGAACCTGTGCGATGAATTATCCGTCTGCTGAAGAAAGACAGTTGCTTGTCTCAGTGGTTGCTGAAGGGGAGAGAAGTCAGGCAAATGTCTCAACTCTTGTGATCGTTGAATTGTTTCAGTCTACAGACGACGCTGTTATATTGTGGCTAAAGCTCGTGTCAACTCTTGTGACCGTTGCATTGTTTCAGTCTACAGACGACACTGTTATATTGTGGCTAAAGCTCGTGTCAACTCTTGTGATCGTTGCATTGTTTCAGTCTACAGACGACGCTGTTATATTGTGGCTAAAGCTCGTGTCAACTCTTGTCATCGTTGCATTGTTTCAGTCTACAGACGACGCTGTTATATTGTGGCTAAAGCTCGTGTCAACTCTTGTTATCGTTGCATTGTTTCAGTCTACAGACGACACTGTTATATTGTGGCTAAAGCTCGTGTCAACTCTTGTGATCGTTGCATTGTTTCAGTCTACAGACGACGCTGTTATATTGTGGCTAAAGCTCGTGTCAACTCTTGTCATCGTTGCATTGTTTCAGTCTACAGACGACGCTGTTATATTGTGGCTAAAGCTCGTGTCAACTCTTGTGACCGTTGCATTGTTTCAGTCTACAGACGACACTGTTATATTGTGGCTAAAGCTCGTGTCAACTCTTGTGATCGTTGCATTGTTTCAGTCTACAGACGACGCTGTTATATTGTGGCTAAAGCTCGTGTCAACTCTTGTGATCGTTGCATTGTTTCAGTCTACAGACGACGCTGTTATATTGTGGCTAAAGCTCGTGTCAACTCTTGTGATCGTTGCATTGTTTCAGTCTACAGACGACGCTGTTATATTGTGGCTAAAGCTCGTGTCAACTCTTGTGATCGTTGCATTGTTTCAGTCTACAGACGACGCTGTTATATTGTGGCTAAAGCTCGTGTCAACTCTTGTGATCGTTGCATTGTTTCAGTCTACAGACGACGCTGTTATATTGTGGCTAAAGCTCGTGTCAACACTTGTGATCGTTGCATTGTTTCAGTCTACAGACGATACTGTTATATAGTGGCTGAAGCTTGTGTCAACTCTTGTGATCGTTGCATTGTTTCAGTCTACAGACGACACTGTTATATTGTGGCTAAAGCTCGTGTCAACACTTGTGATCGTTGCATTGTTTCAGTCTACAGACGATACTGTTATATAGTGGCTGAAGCTCGTGTCAACTCTTGTGATCGTTGCATTGTTTCAGTCTACAGACGACGCTGTTATATTGTGGCTAAAGCTCGTGTCAACTCTTGTTATCGTTGCATTGTTTCAGTCTACAGACGACGCTGTTATATTGTGGCTAAAGCACGTGTCAACTCTTGTCATCGTTGAATTGTTTCAGTCTACAGACGACGCTGTTATATTGTGGCTAAAGCTCGTGTCAACTCTTGTGATCGTTGCATTGTTTCAGTCTACAGACGACGCTGTTATATTGTGGCTAAAGCTCGTGTCAACTCTTGTGATCGTTGCATTGTTTCAGTCTACAGACGACGCTGTTATATTGTGGCTAAAGCTCGTGTCAACACTTGTGATCGTTGCATTGTTTCAGCGTACAGACGATACTGTTGTATTGTGGCTAAAGCTCGTGTCAACTCTTGTCATCGTTGCATTGTTTCAGTCTACAGACGACGCTGTTATATTGTGGCTAAAGCTCGTGTCAACTCTTGTGATCGTTGCATTGTTTCAGTCTACAGACGACGCTGTTATATTGTGGCTAAAGCTCGTGTCAACTCTTGTGATCGTTGCATTGTTTCAGTCTACAGACGACGCTGTTATATTGTGGCTAAAGCTCGTGTCAACTCTTGTGATCGTTGCATTGTTTCAGTCTACAGACGACGCTGTTATATTGTGGCTAAAGCTCGTGTCAACACTTGTGATCGTTGCATTGTTTCAGCGTACAGACGATACTGTTGTATTGTGGCTAAAGCTCGTGTCAACTCTTGTCATCGTTGCATTGTTTCAGTCTACAGACGACGCTGTTATATTGTGGCTAAAGCTCGTGTCAACTCTTGTTATCGTTGCATTGTTTCAGTCTACAGACGACGCTGTTATATTGTGGCTAAAGCACGTGTCAACTCTTGTCATCGTTGAATTGTTTCAGTCTACAGACGACGCTGTTATAATGTGGCTAAAGCTCGTGTCAACTCTTGTCATCGTTGCATTGTTTCAGTCTACAGACGACGCTGTTATATTGTGGCTAAAGCTCGTGTCAACACTTGTGATCGTTGAATTGTTTCAGCCTACAGACGACGCTGTTATATTGTAGCTAAAGCACGTGTCAACTCTTGTGATCGTTTAATTGTTTCAGTCTACAGACGATACTATTACATTGTGGCTAAAGCACGTGTCAACACTTGTGATCGTTGCATTGTTTCAGCCTACAGAGGATGTTGTTATATAGTGGCTGAAGCACGTGTCAACTCTTGTGATCATTGCATTGTTTCAGTCTACAGACGATACTATTATATTGTGGCTGAAGCACGTTTAAACAGTAAATTCAAGGTACTGTTACCGCCTCTGGAGCATAGGGCACATGAGACTAGTCTTGCTTTGCTTATAGACCTCGATGGGTTATGTGGTCATCATTACGCCGGCCGCCTTTCCCGCCAAAAATTGTTTAGTACCCATTTAAGGCTGTGTCAATTTTGAGAATAAAGGTCATGCTTGTAAGAAATCAAGCTCCCTGCGAATTTGAACCTTCATATCCCGAGGCCAAGACCTAGCCGCTGTGAAAGAACTTACAAAGAGGACAAATAAATTGCCATGATTTTCTACTGGACATATTAATTCAACGCAAGAACAACTTAAAGTCTCTCAGTAATTTGTTGCGAACTATTCTAAGAGTGTGCCCCCCACCCCCGCCATCCCTCAAACACCACAGAGTTTTCTCCCAAACTACCAGGAGCTAAGATTGTAACAGCCCAGAGTCTTCTTCCAAACGACTAGGAGCTAAGATTGTAACAGCCCAGAATTTTCTCCCAAACGACCAGGAGCTAAGAATGTAACAGCCCAGAGTTTTCTCCCAAACGACCAGGAGCTAAGATTGTAACAGCCCAGAATTTTCTCCCAAACCACCAGGAGCTAAGATTGTAACAGCCCAGAGTTTTCTCCCAAACGACCAGGAGCTAGGATTGTAACAGCCCAGAGAAAACTGGAGATTCCATTTAAATTCCTTCGGTTAAGAGAACCTTGCCGACATGCGCATCTGCGTCAGGGAAAATAACTCTGGCGGCAATGTCGTTAAAACTTAGTGAGTTGCTGCCCCCTTGAGACCTATTCAGGGTACACAAGTAACCCACTTATGGCCAACCTTCTTAGTTTTATGGTTGCTTCTCATTTCAGAAAGCACCAACGACTGACTTTATAGACTATGAAGCTAAACTACCCCCCTCCCTCTCCCTCCTCCCACCCCCACCCCCAAGGTGGGGGGGGGGGGGTTATAACCATAGAAACAAGTATGTTTAGTTAATATCTGTTCAGCGCACGAACACAATTTGCCAACAAACTATGACTGGACCCTTGAACAAAAGCCTTGACGAACGAATGCACAGACGTGGTTTTGGTCCCATGTTTTCGGCTCGCGAACAGCATCACTCTGCACGCTGATAACATTGTTTGTGGTTGCCTAATGTAATATTTCTTTTTCTTTTTGCATTAAATTACCGCTCACTATGGTTCCCAGGACAGTGAAAAGTGTTACCGACAGTGGTCTAAAGACGCTTAAGCGTATTACAGTAGACACGAAGAAGGAAATAATCGCCAAACACGAGAATGGTGTTGTTGTGTTTGATCTCGCCAAACAGCACGACATGGCCACATCTACCATCTGTACTATCTTCCAGAACAATCATGCGCTAAAGAAGGCTGATGTGGCTGAAGGAAGGACCATGTTAACGAAGCAAAAGTTCCCAGTGTCAGAAATAGTAGGAACAATATTGTTGATTTAAATAAATAAAAGGCAGCTTGTTGGAGATAATGTTAGCCAAACCATAATACGTGAGATAGCTTTACTTTTGCACGGTGATTTAGTGGCCAACAAATCAAATATAAATTTTGTTTTTGATAATATCTGTGGAGCGGGCGAACGAATTAATTGGATTCGCATTAATTTTTATTGGAACATTGTTTCGGGTCGCCAAAATTTTGGTTAGGCAACGGAGAAAAAAGAGTAATTAAGTCCGTGACCCGAGGTACCCCCGTATTACACTTGTTGATAAACATGAAACATAAAATTGTCTAGAGACACTTGACCCTGCTGCAGCAACCAGCTGATTGACGAAACTGCAACTCTCTGCTAGAAAATCCAATGCTCATCATTTGTTATGTTCTTCTTCTTAGATTGTATCGCACTCATTGTAGAGAACGCTGATTAACACAGATAAGTAGATCTGAAAAATATTGTCACACAAAATGTAACCTTCCACCTATTTTAGTAGATTTCTTCTGACTAGAATTTCCAGAACTCAGAAACGCTGTTATCAGTGGCTCTTGCTTGTTGATAAATGTCACAGGGCGGCTTTAATATATCTCCTTTAACGTTTTGCTGGTCTCCTGTCACAGATTCTGAGATTCTAGAACAATCTTCATCTAGGCAATCAGTTTTCATTTTCTGAAATAGAAATGCCGTCAACATTACAACGTCTTCTAATTTGAATAATTGCGTAAATCTTATGTCAAACAGCTCGAGAAAATTATCTGGTTGTGTTGCAAAACACCATAAACTGACAAATGTTTTATTTCTGCACAATTTGTTTTTAAAAAAAAACCTCAGTTGTTTAAATCATCCTCCCTCGACTGACTTGCAAACATGGCAATATAATTCCTTGTAATTCTTAATCACATTCACAACTTCTAGCAACGATTTGTCTGTTCCTTGCAAGCCAACGTTTTCTTCAGTTAGCTTTTTGGTAAAATGATCAGGAATTGACAGTTTCAATAACCGTTCCTCTTCTGCCTTCTAGCTCCCAATAGAGCATAGGCCCTCAACCATCCCGCGCCAAGTCTTTGTCTCCTTTGCTATCGCATTCAGCTCTGCCCATGTCCTCCCCATATTTTTAACTTCACTCTCTAGCTGTCTTCGCCATGTGTTTCTGTCTTCCTTTATTTCTCTGCCCCTCCGGGTTTTATTACAAAGACATTCTAGTTATATTGTTCTCATGTTTTCTCAGCGTTCTCATGTTTTCTCAGCGTGTGTCCTATCCAACGCCAGCATCTGTTCTTCACCTCTTGCTCAACTGGAACTTGTTTCCTTCTCTCCGACAGCTCTGCATTAGTGATTCGATCATACCATTTAATTCCAACTATTCTGTGCAGGCATCTTGTGCCGATTGGTCTATAAAAGTATAGGTCTAGCCCTATATGCCCTATACGCCTAAAGGCGTGGAAAAGTTTCCGTTACTTAACTTTACTTACTATTTTGTGCAGGCAGAAGTTGGGTAAAATGGCCATGAAATCAGTTTCAGTAACCATTCAGGGTCCTGTAAATCATGGTAACATTTCCCTCAGCATTTGAAATACTGTCTAGTGAGTGTAAAAAGGTGCCTAAATCTTCTTAAAAATAAAGCCCGACTGAGTCAATGTACATTTGTGTACATCATTGACTTCCGGACAAAATGGAGGATAAGGTTTGGTAGAATATTAAGCTTCAAAGTTATTTTTTGCTTCCGGCAGCGCTTTGCTATTGCAGTTTCCACATTTAGATGGTAGTCTACCGTTTAGCTACTTGAGCTTCTGAGTTTAGAGCCTGGTGCAGCACTGTGAGCTGTGTTTTTCCTGTAAAATGCCTCTCATTCGTGCAGCGGTTTTGTCGTGGTATTCAGAATAGGCGGTAGCTGGTTTATATGCGAGGTGGTAAAATACATTATGTAATAATTATACGTGTGTACAGTAGCCAACGTATGGTGCCCAACTACTTCCATCAATGACAAACTACGTTTCTGTTGGCTACTGTCGGGTTTGGCACCTCTGGCAACTGAAATTTCTATTTACTGCGTGCGCATATTTCTGACTTGCTCCGGTACTGATTGTTTGCTCACCAGTTTCTCAAATGTGACAGTCAGGGATATTTCATTTGATTTTCACTGGCACCTGAATGGAGCAAGTGTGGGGAAACCCAATGACGGTGTAGCTGAAACCTCGACTAAGACTAAGATATGGAGGTCGCCATGCTGTGCTCTACGTTCTTCCCTCAAAGCTCGAAATTTAATCTGTGTAAGCACCTGGCACAAATCGAACTGACAATGAGACCGTAAAATTATCCTAGCCTAGCATTTCTCAATATGCCACTTGTTGATAAATGAAACAATGATAGAATGTGAATATATGTATAGTTCATCATATTTACAAAGTGTAGCAACACCAGTTTTAGTTCCCACTAAAGATAAGATGCTCCTTGTTGTAATGGACACTGATTTGTGTCATGGGAACATCTCACTTTTCAGCATAATCTTTGAAAAACATTCTACAGTCTTTACTTTTTATCTCCCCTCTAAGGCTGCAACGGTTAACATTTCTTCTCTTGGTATCATATCTAGGTTAGTTGCGTATTCTTTACAGGACGTTGCAGAACCAACCCCAGCAGCCCCTTGCTGTTGTGTGGTTTCTCTAGACAAATTTACGTCCAGTAGTTTGCCATTGCTTTTTAGACGGTCGGCCCCCTGATACCACTGTCGAAATTAACGCGAGGCGCAATGCCCGCAGCTGGGATCGAACCCGGCACCCCGGCATTACAAAGCGTTCGCATCGACTTAGCCACAGAGCCGACATCATATCTAGGTAAAGTGCAAAACGAAGTCATGAGACCGATCCTTGGGTTCACCAGAGATGCCTCATGTTGCGCCATGACACACATCCTTGAGCTGTCAGACATGATCACTAGAGACAAGATGGCCGAAGCAATAGCACACCGCTGTGTTGTGCTGACATAAAACACCATCTGAACACCTGCCTATGGGTGAAAGAAATGAGAGCAAACAGCGAATGGTTGTGTATGGGTAGGCAGAGGTTTCCATTTGCCACATGTAGACACTGGAACATGTCAGGCTCGGCGATGAATGGATATAATAAACACTGGACTAATGACAGGAGCACCTTGAACCAAACATCGCCCTGACTATTGCGGAGAATGGACCGATAATAACTAAACTAGTAGCAGAGAACTTGAAAACATTTCTTAATGCCATTCTCGTTGTCATTAGTCAAAATCAGCACTTTCCAGTCATGGTAAATGATGGTTGTTGCCAAGTAAAATCAGATCAAGGTTTATATTCTAAACACTGAAACTGTGTGTTGACTACTGACGATGTAGATAGGTGTCGCGAGACGCCGCTTCAAGTAGACAAGATACTTTTGGCTGACGAACCACCCCTTTGTGACCCTTCTATTTTTCTCTTACATGCGCCCAGTGACTTCATTTTCGTCATAAGACGCATTGAGAGATATCCCGGTTATAGCCTACGGTTGCTGTTTGGGGATTTTCCATTGTCCTATTTTTAATTCCCCTGAGCTTTCACGTATAAAAATATACGGCTAGCAAACTCGGCAACGTAGCGTGAAAATCCTGGCCAAACACCGGATCCCGCTGTGAGAGCAGACGGCCAGACATTTTTTACTTCAGGGCAGCTAGCAGGAGTTAGAGCAGGCCGTTTTGGCAGAACTTTGTCTTTCCCGCCGCCTAAAAACCCTAGCAGCATGACCATATAGTTACATCTAAATCCAGGTGAGCACAGTAACTGTTAATAAAATAGTGATTTCAGTTTTCGGGCCGCATTTCGTGTACAATATTAGAATTGTACCAGACAGAGGAAAAACCACGCTGACCCATTTCTGCACATGGGCAGGAAACCATTTCTTTATGATCTATTCCTGATTCCTATTGTTCGGTATCTAGGAGGTTACTTCTGTTTGCTGTATCTAAGACTCTTAGGAAATTATCTTTCTTCTATTGCTGGTAGATGAATGATCTATGGCTGGTTATTAGAGTTTATGTAGATAATGGTAACATTTCAATGGTAACATTTCATAGGAGACATTGTTCTTCTCATGCTCATACTTCTATAATTCATAATGTTTGCTTGTTGTAGAAGTGCTGAATTTTGTTTTCAGGGTATTGATGTATTATTCATGATGTTATTAATGTATCATTTTACTTATACACAGCAGTATTAAATGCTGTGATTTTGAGGACATGCTGTCCAAGAAAACACCCAGTGGAATATCTGGAAGACAGGAAAGGCAAGCCCTTTTTATCTAGAATTCTCAATATTTATAGAGAGAATTCTATAGCATTCTGTCTGATTTTGTGTTTGCATTTATAACTGCATATTGCTGTCTGAGTCTGTGTAAATGAGTGGTATTACACTATCATCCTGAAGGACAGAAGATGGAAGACATTCATCTGGACTGGACAGTAGTCAGAAGTGGAAGCTATGTAAATGACAATGCTACTAGACCATTATCCCACTTCTGACAATATGAAGAGAGAGGGGAGAGTGGGGAATATATTTTATTTTGCAAAACAGCAGGGACTATATATTTTTTGATTGTTTTCCATCCCTAGCTGCTGAAAAGCCGAGGACAGATTCCTTGTTCCTTGTGGCAGGACGAGCTTCCAAACCACTGCCAGGCTGGTCGTAGCTGATGATTAAAGTGCCCTAAGGAAGATCTTGGTGCTTGAGACAGATCCGACATTCCACCTCAGTCTTTGAAATGGATGATCCTCTGGGAAACTCCAGGTGGTAATTGTTGTATGTTATTTCCCACTGATCCTCTCACGACGACAGTTTCATGTTACTATCATTTTATCTTTCATCCTACTTAAGTTTGAATAGTGTATTTTCAAAAGTAAATAGATGATTGAATTTTACTTTAATTTTAATAAACATTCCTATGATTGATTTCAATTCATAGTTAAAGTTTAATTTTATTTCTAGATGTATGTCTGGTGCCAGTGTTGTCTACCAATATACATATTCTAGATGGGGGCTTAATGTAAGTACCAGAAGGGGAAATTGTCGGGAGGGGTAATCTGCTCTGTCTAAGTGTTTAGGCATCTAAATTCCCTTATCCCTTTTCTGGGGATATTCAGGCAGCTCACTTTCTTTAGCGAGCCAATTCGAGTCTGTATCTGAGTATCCAGGGACACTGTCTGCTCTTTGCACCACAAGACAGTTGTCTCGGTTTCTAACAAGATAACACCACTTTAGTGAGTGTACAAGGAACCTGTTCCACGACAATAGGGAACTAATCAGAACGTCTAGTGTGCTGTGATGTCGGTTCTTTACTCATCTAACCACACTGGTCAGCTAACCAGACAGGTCAGCTAACCACACAGGTCATCTAACCACACAGGTCAGCTAACCACACAGGTCATCTAACCACACAGGTCATCTAACCACACAGGTCATTTAACCACACAGGTCAGCTAACCACACAGGTCAGCTAACCACACAGGTCATCTAACCACACAGGTCATTTAACCACACAGGTCAGCTAACCACACAGGTCAGCTAACCACACAGGTCAGCTAACCACATAGGTAATCTAACCAGACAGGTCAGCTAACCACACAGGTCAGCTAACCACACAGGTCAGCTAACCACACAGGTCAGCTAACCACACAGGTCATCTAACCACACAGATCAGCTAACCACACAGGTCATCTAACCACACAGGTCATCTAACCACACAGATCAGCTAACCACACAGATCATCTAACCACACAGGTCATCTAACCACACAGGTCAGCTAACAACACAGATCAGCTAACCACACAGGTCAGCTAACCACACAGGTCATCTAACCACATATTCGCCGGTTCGAGATTATCCGAGTAAGTGCAACTTTATCCCCATCTTCAAAATAAAATTGCTATTTCCTGTAGAATGCCTTTCTCTCCTTTTCGACGATCCATCTCAGGAGGGATTTGTTCATTTTTATGTTTTCTAAAGTACATCCATACAGACTACCATCCGTGTGTGCCAGCTGGGAAATAGATATCAAGTCTGTCTAAACAAACTTTTCGTCAACAAAAGAGAATGTGGGTTAGAGATTTGCTGAATCGTGCAGATGCCTGATGTCACTGACAGAGGTCCTGTGTTGTAGATCAGACCTCTTAGAAATAAAAACATTGCCAAGCACATACGCTATAGAAATACAAGAGACAGTGACGTTCAGACTAGAGACAACATTGCAGATATAGATATTCTATTTCAAGCAAGCAAACAAAAAAACAAAAAAAAAAAATAGAAGAAGAAGGTCACCTCATTCTTACAGACTAGACAGCGATGTGGCAATGTTCGTATCTGTAATCATTTGTTCTGGGAAACGGCTACCTTTTGTGTGAAGCTGTGCCCAGATCACTGAATATCCCTCTGTTCAGTGTGGAGCTGTGTCTAGATCACTAAATATCTCACCCTTCTGCGTGCAGCTGTGCCTAGATCACTATCTCACCCTTCTGTGTGGAGCTGTGCCCAGATCACTAAAAACTCCACTCTTCTGTGTGGAGCTGTGCCCAGATCACTAAATATCCCCATTCTGAATATTCCCCCACTTCTGGTGAGCTGTGCCCAGACTCATCTTCTGAGTGGAGCTGTGCCCAGATCACTAAACATTCTACACTTCTGTGTGCAGCTGTGCCCAG
>CAJHNH020007512.1:263744-362667 GCA_905116865.2 Candidula unifasciata
TCACCCCATCTTTTTCTGTTTTTTCCCCTCCGAAAAGTGATTCCAAATTGTTGCCCGGGCCCTTTTAATGAAATACAACTTTTTACGATTTACAGTATTTCAAAAAAATAACCAAATTAAAATTTTGCTGCTCAACAGAGGTCCCTCAGTAAGCTACTTTGCTCAAGGGGGTAATAAAATAAAAAATTTAAAGTAAAAACCTCGCTTAACGAGCCCCTCTATAACGAGTAATTCGCAAAAAAGGCAAATTTAAAATTTCAAAAGAAAAATTGCTTTAAAGGGAAAAACTTTTTCGCATAACGATGGCGAGGAGGGGGGAAGCCCCGGATTGTGCGCAGTTCATCTCTGTTTTTAAAACACTCTTTTCCATAGCTCGCAGTGTCGCTTGGTCACACATTTTCTCAAACTTGTTTTTTGTGACATTGTCATAAAACCCTCCAGGCCTAAAAGATTACCTCAAAGATTTAAGTTCCAAGATCATTTCTGCCCCCCAAAACCACCCGTTACTTCCAGTCCATGGACCAGCAAGTTATTTCTAACTTTAAGAAGCTCTACATAAAGCAGTCTTTCGAGCATTGTTTTCAGGTGATGAAGAGGCCAACCTCGCTCTCAAATAGTTTTGAAAAAATCACTTCACACACTCGTTGCCTGCCCAAGACTACGCAAGGGTGGGGGTGGGGGTGGGTGGGGTGGGGGGTTTACCAGTAAACGCCTAACTCTGCTATGTAAGAAGCTTGGGCCGGAGAGCGTTGACGATTTTTTACTTTGCGGGAATTCCATACAGTACTTAACATAGTCATCGAGATTGTGTCTTTGGCCACTATCATGGCATTGTTAGTGTGGATAACAGTGATATCGAAGAACATGTGGAAGAACACAAAAAAAAAAAAAAAAAAAAAAAAAAAAAAAAGAGCATCAGCCAAGAGTTTGAACCACCGAGAGCTTATGAAGTTGCATTGTGTTTCACAGCAAGAAGTTTTGGAGGAAATATTTTCAGATTAGGAGGAGGAGGTCAAAGAAAAGCAACAATCTTCTGGCGAAATAAGAGAAATGCGGAAAGCATGGCAAACTGTTGCACCTTACATTGAGGAGCATCACTCTAATAAGGAAGTGGCTATGCACACTGCAAATATTTTTAATGATGCTGTGTCACATTTTCGCCAAATACTGAAGCATCGGCAAAAAACAAATGTCTCTGGACATCTTTCTAGTAACAAAAAAATATTAGCTATGTATCATAATTATTTCGACTTTTTTGTTTTGTTATCAAATCGAATTCGCATTTCATGTGGGTTCGTTCCGCGTTTGAATAAAAGATGAAGATTATTCACTCTCCTTAACAATATGTATATAATTGTCTTTGAATAGGCGTTAAACATAGGATTTTGTGAGTATTTTATCGAGATGGAAAGCATTATCGTATTTTACATTAATTTATTTGAGAAAAATTGTTTCGCTTAACGAGTATGATTCTGGAACTGTACTATAATTAATAACTGGTTATAAAGGTCAAATAAATATAGTTTTATATATATATATATATGAAACAATAGGAAATGAATAAACAAGTACTCAAGTCTAAGGTGTGGGGGGGGGGATGGGAGGAGCGCTTACAAATTTTCTGAAGAAGGCGGGGGAGTGGGGGGGGGGGGGGGTCTTTCTGAAAAATGTTGGGGTCTCGTTCAGCGCCCCCCCCCCTCTCCTTTCCCCAATTATGGAGTGCTCCAGCTTTCCCCGGTCTCTACATAGGAGACACGTTTGAAAATTTTGAGGGGGAGGGGGGAGGAGGAGGGCTCAGTGGGCAACGGGATTAGGAGACCCGTTGAAAACTTTAGCGGGGGGACGGGGGAGGGGGACTGAGGGGGAGGGGGACTGAGGAGGAGGGCTCAGTGTGCACGGGACCCTACCCTTGTCACCTCCCCACCCCACCCCCATCTAGCGATACTTACATCTTTTACTGTTGCGGTGATTCATGTTTTTAGAGACCTGACATTTCATCATCTTGCTGTAAATTATGTTTTTAGATACCTGGCATTTCATCATCTTGCTGTAAATTATGTTTTTAGAGACCTGACATTTCATCATCTTGCTGTAAATTATGTTTTTAGAGACATGAATTTTCATCATCTTGCTGTAAATTATGTTTTTAGAGACCTGACATTTCATCATCATTCATGTGACCAGACATGATTGTCTTTCTGTTTAAATTCTGCTGAATGTTTGCCATGAAATTTATTGGAGAGTTTATGAATTTTACAAAAAGTATTAACTGAGAAAATGTCAAACCAATTTGCTGACGTCATCGGAAGCTGAGTATGCAGTGGGGAATAAATGTCACACGGCGGCTGTATGTGAAAGGTTCGAGTCTAAGTTTCCGATGTCGGGCCCCAATTGTTGACTTTCATGTTTCTGGAATATTTGTAGCATACAGCTCACACAGTTCCTACTGAGTTCTGGTCTTTAAAATGAAATGCGTGCCATAATGTGGTAGCTTTGATCTGGCGTTGCTAGGAAACAAGACGCAGTGGGAAAGCTAGCCCGATAATGTAATGGTGATGTAACATGGTCGGCCCTAACATATTCTACACCAGTTATCTCCAACCGGTTTAGGTGGCGCTTGAAACAATTGATGGCAACACACTTCACCCCCCTGCCCTCAGCCAACAATTAACGGCACTATCCTCTTCCCCCCCCCCCCCCTTTTTTTTTTCTCTCGGCCAACAATATATTGTTGTATACTACCCCCCCCCCCCTCTCGGCCAACAATTGATGGCAACACACTTCACCCCCCTGCCCTCGGCCAACAATTAACGGCACTATCCTCTCCCCCCCCCCCTTTTTTTTTTTTTCTCTCGGCCAACAATATATTGTTGTAAACTACCCCCCCCCCTCTCGGCCAACAATTGATGGCAACACACTTCACCCCCCCTCCCCTCAGCCAACAATTAACGGCACTATCCTCTTCCCCCCCCCCTTTTTTTTCTCTCGGCCAACAATGTATTGTTGTAAACTACCCCCACCCCCACCCTCTCGGCCAACAATTGATGGCAACACACACTTCACCCCCCCGCCCTCAGCCAACAATTAACGGCACTACCATCTCCCCCCCCCCCTTTTCTCTCGGCCAACAATGTATTGTAGTAAACTACCCCCCCCCCTTTTCCCCTCTCGGCCAACAATTTATGGTAATATACTACCCCTCCCCCTCCTCCCGCCACCAACCCTCATCCAAGAGTTTATGACACGAATCACACGAAGGTCACACGTTTATGGAAAGATCCCGCCCACCCCCCCCCCCCCAAAAAAAATGTTAATAAAAAGAGGACAAAAAGAAAATCGCAAGAGAGGAGGACCCCCCCCCCCCCCCCCCCCCCCCCCCCCCCCCCCCAAAAAAAAAAAAAAAAAAAAACTGAGAACTGAGACAAAGGACACTTGAATTCAGAGTGTCAAATAACACAAGAAACAATCACCATCACAGTGTAGACAAACATGGTGACATCATAATAACAGTTTCAACATGGTCACCCCACATTTGACATGCACCAGAGAGGGGCAGCAGTTTGTTATCCCTGGTTCGACCAGTAAATGGGCGAATCCTCTCGAAGTTTCTCTGCGAATGAAGGCCCAGAATGTTGAAGCAGGTCCGTGAGTACAGTAAGTGTGTAAGCTGACTAGGAAGTTTCAAAACCGCGCGATTTCTGCGACAGTTTACATCCGGGTCAGTCAGATAAAGTAGTGACCCCAGCGCAAATTATAGACAAACAGAAACAAACTATACTAAAAATTTTTTAATGCGGTTGATAGCTTTACAGCATTTTACAACTCTTGTTTAAGTTTTAAACAATTAATACTTTAACATAAATAAATCTCCAGACCTGCAACATATTTCCAAACTGGCTGAATAATTTCGACAGACAATTTACCAGATGTCTGTGTGTGACAACCTGGCTCAATATGGCCTCGATCCTGGCCCGAAAAACTGACCTCTGATTTAAATATGCCCTTTATGGACTAATGACCACCCATTCCCTCCTCCCCTCCCCCTCCCTCTATAATAATAGAAGCAAACGGTTTTTCCGGCAGGCATGTCAGCCATTGTGTCGCCGGCGTGGCCAATTATCTCTGGGTAAACATGCCAATCGGCAATCACGGCTCCACCGATGGAGATTGCAGCGGGCCAGGATTTATAGCCGGGGAAAACCGGGGCAAACAATTACAGCTTGTGTGATGCCATTGCATTGTGCAACCTAGTGGTTAATGTACAAAACTAACTGTAACGAGGTAAATTGTTTCATAATTTTAAATAACGGAATTATAACGACCTCTTTATAATCATTTTTCTCGACGCAATATAACTAATTATCTTCCAATTGTATTTGAGATTTTCTTTAAGTGTAGTTAACATAACAGGGGGAATGAAGAGAGGACACACGCAGGCAATAGATAAGAGATTAAAATGAGGGACACGGACATGAGGGAGTAATCATTGCTACAGTTGCACAAGACAAGCGAATCTGCACTGGAGATAAACGAAGCACTGTCGATGGCTTAAACAAAAGATTTCTGTCAGTGATTGTAAGGAGACAATCTAAATTCTTTGGCGATGTCATGAGTTGCAGACAACTGGAGTGCATCGTGATTGTGGGAAAGTTGGAGGGGGCAAAGGCAGACTGAGGTAAACAAAATTCTGGATAATTTGACATCATAGCATGAAAGCGCGTCTGTGTCAAAACGAGACAGAAGCTTATAGGTGACCTGGCTACATACGCCATACGTCGTGGACTACAGGAAGAAATCACAGGATCATAGATTTGTTAATCTTTGCTGCATTTTTGTAAAACTATACAACAGAAACTGAAAATCAAACACTGCGCTTGTGGTTTGACCCTCTCACAATTATCTTATTGAGTTGCCGTGATCGCTTGCATCTATCAATCATACCTGAGTTGTCAAATGGACGGAAAACCTATAAATTGACCTCGCACGATGACTTTTAGCAAGCTATCGCTCTAATACGATCTACAAATTATAGCCAGTCTCAATCACAGTTAAACTTTCTCAGAAGGTGTTGATGAGTCGTTGATGGTCTACACGAGCTGCAACCGCTACAGCTTCTGTCAAAACCGAAGAGCGTTTGTTTACTCCCAAGTTAAAACATCCGACGTTTTTTTTTTTTTTGGTGGCTTCATTTTAAGGCTGGCTGAATATCGACTGTAGCAGATGTGGAAGATGTTTGGGGAATTTCCCTAGAAGGGTTGGCGCTAAAGTGAGATCAACAAACTATCTCCAGATAATCAATACAGTTTACAGTCTCAGAGTTTTCGGTTGCTCTTCACTTTAGCTCTCTTCGTTCTCATATCTTTTTTTTTTCTCCTTCTCCATCTTCCACTTGCACAATTCTCTTCCTACCGGTGTTTTTGTAACGTCCTCCGCCCCTCTCTTTAGCGTAGTTGGCTAAACCGGAATGCGCGGTGACCAGGTGACGAGCTCCTTGTGGTCCGGGTTCACTCCCGGGGATACGCAGAAAGGCCACATTTCTCCCAGATTTACAGTATTCACAATGGAATCAAGACCGAAAGGTTGCGATATCCATAATACCGAGCCTAAGGGTTAACAACTCATGGCTTCTGCATACTAAAACAAACAAACGTAACGTCCTCCTTCTCATATTCACCCTCCACCTCCCCCACCCCTTGTCGCTCCCCCCATATCTCATCTTTGGCTTGCCTACATCATATCACGGTTAACGTTCATCCATCTCTCTCACATGCATGGTGCTAACTGCTTTTTCTTAAAGTGTTTATTTTCCGTCTCTCAGTGATCATTCACGCAGACCAGACTTTCTTTCTTTGCAAATAAAAGAGAGAGAGAGAGAGATAAAACATGACGATTCGATGTTTGTGACTGACGAAGGAGAGCCAGTGAGACACTTTGCCCTGCATGTGAATGCACGAGTTGATACACAGGCATGTAATAAATAGACTGTCAATAAAGACAAATCCTTGAGACTCACAAAGGTTGCCAGTAAGCAATATCCGACCTCATGAAAACTGCAGACAAGCGTGAATGAATCTTGTGATCACGTGATTCTCTACAACGATTTTAATTGGAAAGATGTCTGTAGCCGGAAGTGATCATATCAGGCTAGTTGTTTCTCCCGTGCCCACACCAACAGGAGACAATCTAGTCATGTCGTTAGAAGACAATCTACATCTTTGTAAGAAAACAATCTACGTTCTGTTATCAAAGGATAATTTACATTCTGTTGTTATTAAAAACAAATATACATTCCGACATCAAGGGACAATCTACATTCTGATATCGAGAGACAATCTACATTCTGTTATTGAGAGACAATCTACATTCTGTCATCAAGAGACAATATACATTCTGTTATCAAGAGACAATCTAAATCATGTCATCAAGAGACAATCTACATTTTGTCATCAAGAGACAATCTGTATTCTGTACATTCTGTCATCAAGAGACAATTTACATTCTGTTATCAAGAGACAATCTACATTCTGTCATCAAGACGCAATCTACACCCTGTTGTCGAAAGACAATCTACATTCTGTCATCAAGAACCAATCTATAATCTGTCATCAGAAGTAGCCATTCTACTCTTGACGTCGGTCGTGACAAGTGGAACATTGTATACATCGTGACGGTTGAAAAGTCAGAGGAGACAAACATTAGAGGAAAACCGAAACAAAAACATATTGGACAGTCTGACCTTATAATAGGGGGGATCAAATGTTTAAGAACTGTTCAAAAATACACAAGACAGAAGGCTGTGGATAGACAAGACTACCTACCAGCGTCACATTCATAGACTATAGGAAGACAGGAGACAGAAGGTTGTGGATAGACAAGACTACCTACCAGCGTCACCTTCATGGACTATAGGAAGACAGGAGACAGAAGGTTGTGGATAGACAAGACTACCAGCGTCACCTTCATGGACTATAGGAAGACAGGAGACAGAAGGTTGTGGATAGAAAGGACTACCAGCGCCACTTTCATGGACTATAGGAAGACAGAAGACAGAAGGTTGTGGATAGACAAGACTACCTACAAGCGTCACATTCATGGACTATAGGAAGACAGGAGACAGAAGGTTGTGGATAGACATGACAAACAACGTCACTCGTCATGGATTATAAGAAGAAAAATTTTACTTTCTCCGCCATATAGATACATTTTATATGGGAACAGTTGCCCGCCTCGCTAGCTCAGTTGGTTAAACCTGACTTCGCGGCGACCAGGTGACGAACTCTTTGTGGTCCGGGTTCACAGTACAGTTTTGTTTGATTTCTTCATGACATAGATGACATTTCTAGGGAAAAAGTTGTTTTTTTTTTCTTTTTCCATCATATGGATGATTTTTTCTGTGGGAAAACAGATCAGATTTAGCAGTAACTCCAGGGATGTTTTTTTCTGTGGGAAAACAGATCAGATTTAGCAGTAACTCCAGGGATGGGTAATAGCTGTGCCATATGTCAAGTCAAGAGGGTCTTCATAATTTACCGAGTTATCCTCCATCTCTCTCCGTAAAACAGCTAGCTGTGTGAAAATAACGTCGCATAATGCACGAACTGCGTATCTCTAGCGACGACCCCTATGGATCTCTGCAGAAATTACATTTGTGAACTGAATGACGCGCCGTGAGACGAACCCAGGATCTTCGAGAGCGAGGCAAACGGTGTGACCATCCAGCACGGAGATAGAGACACGGACATGAAGATTTGTACGTTCTTCTCTATGTTCATGGGTACATATGCTCATCATCATTAGTTCCTTGCTCATACATATTCATTTTGTGGCTGTCGGTAATTGATTTAAAGGAACCCTGTCTGTGAAATAGACTTGTTGGGTATTTAGGGGTAGACCTTTATTTTATAGACCAACCGGCACTGGCTGGGTGACCAACCGGCACTGGGTGGGTGACCAACCGGCACTGGCTGGCTGATGTGGTCAACATCACGATAGCCGGTGTATCGGGAACTCTTTAAAGGTTAGGTCGGCCCCTGAGCTGAGGTCATTTTGGAGAGGAAACAGCAGTTTGGCTGGGTCAAGACCCGAACCCACGACCCTCCAGATCCGCAGGCGAGCCACTCAACGGCGGCTCCATCCGTCAGTGTTGATCGGAGTTATCTTGATGATCGACACCTACGTCAGTGTCCAGTAACCATGACTTTAGTTCATGTTCTGCCTAAATTATTGTAGACATGCTCTTGTGTGTGTGCGTGTGTGTGTGTGTGTGTGTGTGTGCGTGTGTGTGTGCGTGTGTGTGTGTGTGTATGGTGTGTGTGTATGGTGTGTGTGTATGGTTTGCATGTGGTGTGTGTGTGGTGTGTATGTGTGTGTTAGCATGTGAAAGTATTTTCTGGGTAGGAATTCTCAGTGAAGAATTTGTTGAGTATTTCATCATAATGAATTGTTTTCTGTGCGGGAATGTATGAAATGGCTTTATATGATGGGGGTTGTTTAATGGTAGAAGCAGAAAGACCAAACAAGACCAAGACGTGCGTTTTTCCTAACTTGGAAAGAAAGCAAATATCAAGTTAAGGTACATGTCAAACCAACAGATGCAAGGAAAATGCCGGAAATCAAAGACACCCATCTCATCTGCTTCTTGGGGTAGCCGTTTGTTAGACTTAGATTACATACTTCCATCTCAAGCATTCTGAAACATTTCATTCGTGTCCCTTCCGTCTCTGCCGAGGCATAATGAACCATCCTTTCTATGCCGCAGTTCCTGGTCAAATAATGTATTTTTGCACGACAGTTTGGTTTGAAAATCTTAAAAAAAATGAAATATCGCAGATGATGCCAATTTCTGAGGCGCTGTCAGGGATAACTCAGATAATGTGGTATTTAATCGAGCGAGCTTGGGCCAGTAATAAAATCAATATAATTTTTATTTGCGGAAATGTTCGCAAGTTACGGTCCATCAAACAGGAATCTCAACCTTTAAGCAGTCTTTGATAACTGAGAATATGTAATCTTATGGTATTACAATCGATGTTAGAGCACACTAGGAATTCCCATGCGTGCTCAGTCCTCTCATGCAGCAGCCAGTCTAGACAATATTTACCCTGAAGTCTGCAGTGGCTGGTATTGGCGACTGCTGTTTTTTTTTTTTTTTTACTAATACAATTTTCAGTATTGTATTGTTATATTTTGCTATTTGTTTAACTCGGAGCAATATTATTTCCTCACAGACATGACTGGTATACATGCATCGAATCTGTTTAACTCGGAGCAATATTATTTCCTCACAGACATGACTGGTATACATGCACGCCAATTGTTTAACTCGGAGCAATATTATTTCCTCACAGACATGACTGGTATACATGCACGCGAATCTGTTTAACTCGGAGCAATATTATTTCCTCACAGACATGACTGGTATACATGCACGCCAATCTGTTTAACTCGGAGCAATATTATTTCATCACAGACATGACTGGTATACATGCACACCAATCTGTTTAACTCGGAGCAATATTATTTCCTCACAGACATGACTGGTATACATGCACGCGAATCTGTTTAACTCGGAGCAAAATTATTTCCTCACAGACATGACTGGTATACATGCACGCGAATCTGTTTAACTCGGAGCAATATTATTTCCTAACAGACATGACTGGTATACATGCACGCGAATCTGTTTAACTCGGAGCAATATTATTTTCTCACAGACATGACTGGTATACATGCACGCCAATCTGTTTAACTCGGAGCAATATTATTTCCTCACAGACATGACTGGTATACATGCACGCGAATCTGTTTAACTCGGAGCAATATTATTTCCTCACAGACATGACTGGTATACATGCACGCGAATCTGTTTAACTCGGAGCAATATTATTTCCTCACAGACATGACTGGTATACATGCACACCAATCTGTTTAACTCGGAGCAATATTATTTCCTCACAGACATGACTGGTACACATGCACGCCAATCTGTTTAACTCGGAGCAATATTATTTCCTCACAGACATGACTGGTATACATGCACGCCAATTGTTTAACTCGGAGCAATATTATTTCCTCACAGACATGACTGGTATACATGCACGCTATTTGTTTAACTCGGAGCAATATTATTTCCTCACAGACATGACTGGTATACATGCACGCGAATCTGTTTAACTCGGAGCAATATTATTTCCTCACAGACATGACTGGTATACATGCACGCTATTTGTTTAACTCGGAGCAATATTATTTCCTCACAGACATGACTGGTATACATGCACTCCAATTTGTTTTAAAGTTTTTTGTAACCTGCCTTGTTGCTTTGTGGGTGACCTCAGACCATCGCTGACCATTTATATGGGCAGTAATAGCCGCACACTGCAGACAGCAGGAGCTTGACCAGTAACTTGACGGAGGGTAAACCAGGGGGAGGGGGTGGCAAAACGCCAGAGAACGGATGGTGATTATTTGAATTAGGCTTAAAGTGAGCCTAAAGTCTGGCCACTGAGCATTAAAAGGCCAACGCACCCGGGACCGGTCTCATTTTGACTTTCCGGACTGAACCTGCAGGCGCAAGAGACCTCGCTCAGCCAGCGGCTGATGCACGATAATGCACTCAGCAGCACGTGTTCGAGCGACTGCGTGGTGATTAACGGTTAGATTGGCTCGTTGATGATGATGGTGGTACTTTTTTTTATAGTTAGCCCTGAATTTGTCTCTTGTGGTTAAACCGCGTAGAGATATGTCAATGTGTATCATTGCTCGGAGATATTTAATTTTATGTCGCTAGAAGCGAACCATCATTTATGTTAGTTGGTGCTTAATGCGTGGCCTGTGTAGACACGATATTGATCGTTAATGTGTTGTTGTTTATGACCCACGCTGATATTATGTTATGTAAAATAAACAGATGTTCAGTGGGATAGTTATAGTTCCAGATGCTTGATTTAATATAGAGCTCGTTCATGCACGTGGTTTTGCCTGGGTGAATGTAGTCATGTAGTTAGGTTATTGTTATTTAACTCACCATATAGATATCCTCTGTCTGGGCCAAGAATAAAAGATTTCATGGTCCCTGCGCAGAAGAACCCTTGTCTTTTCTTTGCTTTCCTGTTATTGCTGTTCAGCGGGAAACTATTACTTTTTGTCCTAACCACACTTTTCTTTAGCCTCCTACTTCAGTGTTTTTCATTGTCTTTCTTTCCTCTAGCACACGTTGGACACCATTTGAAAGGGGTTTCCTCATCCGAATGATAGCACTTTGTGTCACCGGGTGTGTAGTTGTGTAGTCCTGACGGGGTTGAATGTTACCCCCTGACAGTTATAATCATTCAACACTTGCAGCTTTGCAGAAGAATGATGAAGATACCTTGAACAGTCATAATCAGTCATCTAAATGTGTTATTTGTTGTGTTCAAAGCTGAGACAGAGAGTCAGTATACTCAAAATATCGAATGTTTCGGTAGAATTCTGAGACAATTGGACAGGATCTGCAGGGAACAGACGGGGAAATATTCAATACAGAAACTCAGCATGCCATGACAAACTATTTGTTCACTACTGGTTTCACTACTACTGGTTTCACTGTGTTGTAGACAGCCTGATGTGCAGCAACCTGATCGCCATGACCAGTCGACAAGACATTTAATTACAATAAGGAGTGTATGTCAACACGTCAATAAATCTAAACAACACGAATCAGCACCAGACATGATCGCCCACTCCAGCCTAGACGAAGTTTGAAGTTACGGACATTTCCAACGCCAGTCTCAGAGATATTTATTTTAGCTGGTTCAAGAGTGGACATTTCCATACTCATTATGTCCATAATGGAGAGGAATTGCAAATACAATTGTGTGTGTCCGGGATTGCTCCATCTCCTGGCTCTGGCCAGCTAGACTTTGGTCTAGTTCTTGCTCACACACTTGATAATCAAGTCCATGCGGGCAACCCGGCTCTTACTACCAGTATCATGAAAGGGGAATATGTTATGAAAGCCCACCCTTCGCCGAGCTTCTGTCGTTGGCACTCTCCTTTCTTAGGATCAATAAGAGTAGAGAGCTTATCACATTTGCTGGAAACGTCTGAAGAATCACTGGCTAGACGCAAGGAACAACAGTTGTTGGAGCAAATACTACAGCTTGTATGTCACTGTCTTGGTGGTAGCCGGGTCAAGCGGTTGTTCAATGATGAGAACGACCCTGTCGTGGTAGTAGCGGGGTCAAGCGGTTGTTCAATGATGAGGGCGTCGCTGTCGTGGTGGTAGCGGGGTCAAGCGGTTGTTCAATGATGAGGGAGTCGCTGTCTTAGTGGTAGCGGGGTCAAGCGGTTGTTCAATGATGAGGGAGTCGCTGTCGTGGTGGTAGCGGGGTCAAACGGTTGTTCAATGATGAGAACGTCTCTGTCTTGGTGGTAGCGGGGTCAAACGGTTGTTCAATGATGAGGGCGTCTCTGTCTTGGTGGTAGCGGGGTCAAACGGTTGTTCAATGATGAGGGCGTCTCTGTCTTGGTGGTAGCGGGGTCAAGCGGTTGTTCAATGATGAGAACGGCCCTGTCTTGGTGGTAGCGGGGTCAAACGGTTGTTCAATGATGAGGGCGTCGCTGTCGTGGTGGTAGCGGGGTCAAGCGGTTGTTCAATGATAAGGGCGCTTCTATGCCTGCGAGTCCACAAAGATGACACTTGTCAGAGTGATGTAGAGAAGTGACCCAGTAACGCTAACCCCCCCCCCCCTTTCCACGTTTCCACTATGATTTCATTTTGAAAGATCAACTAACACCCAGTGACCAAAAAGACACTATTCGGATGACAATTCATCAAGAGCAAACCCCTAGAAACTCTGTTCAACCAAATAAGTTTGGGCACCCGACGGCAACCAATGAACCTGTAGTCCAACGTGAGAGCGTCGGCTCTTTGAAAAGTCGTCAATGAAATAATGGCCGAGAAATACACCTGGCGTAGATTCGCTGGAGAATCTGGTAGAAGGCTGTGATTCAACTTTTAAGTCCGAGATCTGTAAAACAGATATAGATGGAAAACTCAAATTCTGGAACAAGACCGATGTGTATAAGTGGACGAACAACAGAAACGTTCAGCCGAGTTTTACAGCCGGTGAACGGGAAGATGACAGTTAAGTCGTCTAGTTTGTTTTTCAACTTTTAGCACACAGCTTTCTCTGAGTAAGAAGAAACTCCACAGGGGAGCATGTACAGCAGGAGTCTACCATATATTTGTAGAAGTGATCCCTCGTCAACAATTGTTTCGGCCCACGAGTTCCTAGGCATTTCAGAGGGTGGGCCCACCTGAGTTTGTGAGGTTCAGGGTTGATTTTCTCCTGCTGCACTTACTACCGGATGTTCTCGGACAGGGACGAGACGAAAATGGTGACTATGCAACAGGTACTGTGAGATTCGAAGTTTTTTTTATAGTCGCTGCGGTAGCCTATTAGATCAGTCGGCATACCATGACGACCGAATGGCAAGCTTACGGTTGGCTTATCGGACACAGTTAAAAAAAAAAACGTAAGTGATTCAGATTCATTACAGATCACACAATGAGAATCTCAGAACAAACCATGTTCCAACTGCATGCATACAGCAATCGCAAGTATACTTTATTTTAAGGTTAGTTGCGATTCCTTTACAGAACGTTGCAGAACCAACCCTAGCAGTCCCTGGCTGTTGTGTGGTTCTCTAGACAGATTTACGTCCAGTATTTATTGTAGATCAGGAAATGTGGCAGCTAGCGGCCTGTTCGCTGACTTGTCCAACTGCCCAAAGATTCCTAACGCCAGCAATATGATCCAGCTCTTTGTCTTAATTAGAGAAGATAAGTCGTTTGTACCACCACCCAATCAAGGAGGGGCCAAGGTAGGGGGTTGGGAGAGAAGTGGGGGGGGGGGGGGGGGGAAGAAGTATATCATTCCTTGCCTTTCGTTAAAAAACATCCAGTCTGATGGCGACAGGCAGACAGACGCCCAGGGCTTGTCTATCAGAGTGGGGCTGATATAAAGAGACTTAAGTACCTTGCAGAGCTCACCTTCTCCTCGTCAGTGCTCACCTTCTCCTCGTCAGTGCTCACCTTCTCCTCGTCAGTGCTCAGAACCATGTGAGGTGATTCAGAGCGATACTATAACCATACATATTTGTTGGAAGTGTATCAGAGCTGTACTAGAACTGTACATATGTTGGAAGTGTAACAGAGCTGTACTAGAACTGTACATATGTTGGAAGTGTATCAGAGCTGTACTAGAACTGTACATATGTTGGAAGTGTATCAGAGCTGTACTAGAACTGTACATATGTTGGAAGTGTATCAGAGCTGTACTAGAACTGTACATATGTTGGAAGTGTATCAGAGCTGTACTAGAACTGTACATTTGTTGGAAGTGTATCAGAGCTGTACTAGAACTGTACATATGTTGGAAGTGTATCAGAGCTGTACTAGAACTGTACATATGTTGGAAGTGTATCAGAGCTGTACTAGAACTGTACATATGTTGGAAGTGTAACAGAGCTGTACTAGAACTGTACATATGTTGGAAGTGTAACAGAGCTGTACTAGAACTGTACATATGTTGGAAGTGTATCAGAGCTGTACTAGAACTGTACATATGTTGGAAGTGTATCAGAGCTGTACTAGAACTGTACATATGTTGGAAGTGTAACAGAGCTGTACTAGAACTGTACATTTGTTGGAAGTGTAACAGAGCTGTACTAGAACTGTACATATGTTGGAAGTGTATCAGAGCTGTACTAGAACTGTACATATGTTGGAAGTGTATCAGAGCTGTACTAGAACTGTACATATGTTGGAAGTGTATCAGAGCTGTACTAGAACTGTACATATGTTGGAAGTGTAACAGAGCTGTACTAGAACTGTACATATGTTGGAAGTGTATCAGAGCTGTACTAGAACTGTACATATGTTGGAAGTGTAACAGAGCTGTACTAGAACTGTACATATGTTGGAAGTGTATCAGAGCTGTACTAGAACTGTACATATGTTGGAAGTGTATCAGAGCTGTACTAGAACTGTACATATGTTGGAAGTGTAACAGAGCTGTACTAGAACTGTACATATGTTGGAAGTGTAACAGAGCTGTACTAGAACTGTACATATGTTGGAAGTGTATCAGAGCTGTACTAGAACTGTACATATGTTGGAAGTGTATCAGAGCTGTACTAGAACTGTACATATGTTGGAAGTGTATCAGAGCTGTACTAGAACTGCACATATGTTGGTAGTGTATCAGAGCTGACTAGAACCACACATTTGTTGGAAGTGTATCAGAGCTGTACTAGAACTGTACATTTGTTGGAAGTGTAACAGAGCTGTACTAGAACTGTACATATGTTGGAAGTGTATCAGAGCTGTACTAGAACTGTACATATGTTGGAAGTGTATCAGAGCTGTACTAGAACTGTACATATGTTGGAAGTGTATCAGAGCTGTACTAGAACCACACATTTGTTGGAAGTGTATCAGAGCGATACTAGAACTGCTTTTTTGCTGGGAGATGGACAGAATGGAAACATAAAGTCTTGTGGGAGAGGACAGAATGGAAACATAAAGTCTTGTGGGAGAGGACAGAATAGCAACAAAGTCTTGTGGGAGAGGACAGAATGGAAACATAAAGTCTTCTGGGAGAGGACAGAATGGAAACAAAGTCTTGGCTGGAAATGCTTTAAATTTCAGTCTGTAGGTGCTTCATTGTAAACAGATCCAGCCCCTAATTTATAAAACGAAATATCCAAGAGGAACCACTAGACCAGTACTAACATACACAAACCATAACAAACCCACACAAATATAATCACAATTACATATATGACCATATAAACATAATCACTTACAATAACACACAGCTGTGTCGAGACACTTGCCTGCCAGCTGTAAGCTCTCGGGTTCAAATCTGTATAATTTCCAACTCATCTTTGTTCACAGGTGACAACTACGTTGACCACATGACTCATCGTTGACCACATGACTCATCATTGACCACATAACTCATTGTTGACCACATAACTCATTGTTGACCACATAACTCATCATCGACCACATAACTCATCATTGACCACATAACTCATCGTTGATCACAAAACTCATCGTTGATCACATAACTCACGCTGACCACATAACTCATCGCTGACCACATAACTCATTGTTGATCACATAACTCATCATTGACCACATAACTCATCGTTGATCACATAACTCATCGCTGACCACATAACTCATCCAGTGATGACAGATCTTTCTACAATGTAGATCAAGCACCAATGCAGGGCCACCTGCTGAAAAAGAGTCCCTGACCTCATTTCAACACAGAAAACCTGGATACACATCAGCTCGCACACACATGCACACAAAAGAAGTCATAGAAACTAGATCACATCTGAACACAAGAAACATGTTTATTGAATCAGTCACATGCAATCAAAAGCAAAGAAGTGGTCACATACAGCAAAGAAGTGGTCAAAAGCAGCAAAGAAGTGGCCAAAAGAAGTCCACCAAGTCTTCACTGAACAACAATCCATTCTTGTGCAATATTCCAGTCTGGATATGAGTCCACAGGCCACAGACTTGTCTGTGTACATGGTAATATCACTGATACCACAAAGTTATGTCACATGCCACAGACTTGCCTGTGTACATGGTAATATCATTGATAACAAAGTTATGTCACAGGCGACAGACTTGTCTGTGTACATGTTAATATCATTGATACCACAAAGTTATGTCACAGGTGACAGACTTGTCTGTGTACATGGTAATATCACTGATACCAAAAAGTTATGTCACAGGTGACAGACTTGTCTGTGTACATGGTAATATTATTGATACCACAAAGTTATGTCACAGGCGATAAATCTGTCTGTGTAATATCATTAACCGCTGTCCTCCGAATAACGGGAACATATTATGGCGGCAAAAAACAGGGCCTCAGTCACATGTAAATTGCTCACTTCCGGCGACGTAATTTGCGGACTACCGGCGACTATCGCCATCGCTGAGAGTATTGGGGCTTAACTAGATGGCTAGACGCACGAGGAAAGCTGCAGGAGATGCGGAAGCTGCTGCTAGTGATTCCCAGCCATCTAGTTTAGCCTCTATCCACGCTGCGTGGGGGATACTCTCTGCGGTGGCAGTAGTCACTGGTAATCTGCAAATTAGATCGCCGGAAGTGTGCAATTGACATGTGACTGAGGCCCTGTTTGGGTGTTTTTGCTGCCGCCATAATATGTGCCCGTTATTCGGAGGAAAGCCTCATTTACATCACAACATAATGTGAACAAGATAGCCTAAAGTGAGCCTGGTCATATGTTGAGTTGGTAGTGCCATATTTGGGAAAATTAGGGTCATAGATATCTGAGTTGACAAAGACATATACAGCAGCTAATGTAATATCTTGAATGAGGATGGTCAATATTGAGATAAAGTAAAGTCGTTGTAATGATGCTATAAATAGGGATAACGTCAGGGGATGACTGGCATAACTGGGTAGGTCCCTGATAGCATGGGTTTCACGGAGATATGGTGGAAAGACAGGAGTGAGTGAGTCACGTGTGAATGCAAGATCTGGGGGATTGAGAATGATGTGGTCATTCGGTGACTGGGCCTCGGACTGGAAGGATGTGAAGCTGAATCTGTGTAGGTGAATCCAAAGTGAAGAGTGCACGTGGATCTGAATCAGAGTCGAATGAATGTTAGTGCTGAACGACAAGACAGGTAGCGCTATTGAATGATCGTTTAGGCCAGCCGTTGTGTTACACGGTTTGTTTGTTGAGCCAGCCGTGTACATGCCAGTGTCCATCGTCTGAAGCATGTCTGGAGACTCAATGCTTGAGCAAGGCGAGATTGCCCGAAGGGCGTAAGTTAGTTCATCTGCTGATTCATGTCTTGTGCTACATTGACAATAAACCAGTTAAATGTGTCAGCTGTTGTCGACTGTCATTTGAAGTGGTGTGGCCGTGGAGAGAAGTGCCGTCTAGTTAGAATGAACTGTGATCTAACATCTAGACAACAGAGTCAGTGTTGAATCTGCACTAGGAAGATCAAGTGTGGAGGAGACACATTACATTCATTACAGTTGTATACCTGAGTGGTAAAAATCACATATTGAAATTACATGCAGACAGTCATATCTTAAGTATATAAGTCAAATCTTGTACAATTTAAACACAATGAGAGCAAATAAGGCAGTCTGCTGACAGAAATAACATCTCTGCAGCTATTACAGTCTGCAACAATAATCCACAAAATGATATACACTTATAGACAATATATTTAATTCAAGAAATTAAAAAAAAAAATAAAAAATAAATAGGTGCCAAGGTTAAGCAGTAGCAACATGTCAACCCTGACACAAAGTAAGATGTGGCTGTAGACACAAAGTGAGATGTGGCTGTAGACACAAAGTGAGATGTGGCTGTAGACACAAAGTGAGATGTGGCTGTAGACACAAAGTGAGATGTGGCTGTAGACACAAAGTGAGATGTGGCTGTAGACACAAAGTGAGATGTGGCTGTAGACACAAAGTGAGATGTGGCTGTAGACACAAAGTGAGATGTGGCTGTAGACACAAAGTGAGATGTGGCTGTAGACACAAAGTGAGATATGGCTGTAGACACAAAGTGAGATGTGGCTGTAGACACAAAGTAAGATGTGGCTGTAGACAGAAAATGTGACAGCAAAGCCAGTAAAAAAATGTAAAAGTATCAGCTGTCATTTTGTGCCTCAATATTGGAATAAATCATAATATAACAAGTAAAATGTCATGCCATGGCTTTCAAGTAGAAACAACACGTAAACAGATCAGTCGGATATGTCATCTTATAATTGGTATGCATTCTCAAACATATTTGATATGTCACTTTCTGATTGGTCAGTATTTTCAAACATATATTTGATATGTTACTTTGTGGTTGGTCCGGGATTTTAAAACATTTACTGATATGTCACCGTTCATGCTTGACAAAGTTTGCACTAGTTGATGATGAATACTTCTACATGAATTTTGATTCTGTGACTAGCATGAGACAAACTGACCAACCTAGCTGACGACTGCCATGTGAAGATCTTCTTGCAAGAGACCCATGACAAGCATGACTTAAACTGATCTACCTAGCTAACATGTGAAGATCTTCTTGCAAGAGACCCATGACTAGCATGACTTAAACTGATCTACCTAGCTAACATGTGAAGATCTTCTTGCAAGGAACCCATGACTAGCATGAGATAAACTGACCTACCTAGATGACAACTGGCATGTGAAAATCTTCTTGCAAGGAACCCATGAAGGTAGAAAGATCAATCTTCCATCCATTAAGGCATGCCTAAAACAGAATTCATAAACTGAGAGACTGGCTACCAGGTGGAGTGTTATATGTATAGTATTCTATGCTTATTAGATAGGAAAACATGAAGATGGTGATGATAACTCTGAAGACACTGACAATTATAATGATGCTGAATAAATAAACACATTTTTATAGTTCAAATGTTAAAACTTAACAATATTAGATCAGCAAATCCAGTAAGTGAACTGTCATTTCCTGTCACGATATGGAAATATAATTCAGCATTAAAAATATACTTCAGGTACTGTGAAGCTGATTTGACTGAAGTGTCTAAGACAATAAATAATTTCCATTAAACAGGCAAGATAAAAGATTAAAGTTGGTTCATTGAATTAGATATCTCATAATGGCTATGTGATTATTGTAACATGGAGTTATGTTTTTGGTGTTTAGGCATTGGATATCAGCACTAAACAAAGATACCACTAAGAAAAAACAACAAATCATGATAAAACAAAAATATGAGTTAATGCTGAAGGCTAATATCTTTCCTGTTAATACCAATTCTTGTAAATAATCATGGCAGAATGAATACTGGAGATGAGATCACAAATTGCAAGTTTCTTTACAGACTAGTTTGTAGTAAATGTTGAGCACAGTGCTCTGATTAAAAACAGAAAACAAAGAAGTTGAATGTTAAATACTAAACATATGAATGCTTTTGACATTTAAGTATACTATACTGTACATCAGCAATGATATGTTGTGAGCTGTATTTGTAATACTTGTATATGAAACAACAGAAGGCTTCAATGATACAGAAATTGTGAATATGTATCAGTGTACATTAACTCTCTCAGTCCCAGGGGGTTTAGCATCAGAGACCTAAGAGGTGTTAATGTGATTTTGAAATGTCATAGTAAGTGTTACACATTAAAACAGACCATACTAACTCAACTGCCATGCAACATACACATATTATACAGGGATTAAAAAGGAATAATCTTTAAAATACTGCTACACATAAAAAACAAATTGTGTTGGTAGTTAATTATTAGTAAACAGATGGTATGTTTAGAGAAATTAGTAAAAATAAATAACAATTTTTCCACTTACCACCATGGCACTCAAGGAAAACTTGATCAAATATTTCCAAAATGAACCAAAAATGAACATGAACCACTCAGTAATGTATAAATAAAATAAAAATAAACACAATCTGCCCATTAGATCTCGTTTCAGAGAAACTTTTAGAACATCACACCACAGCATCTCTTTTGGTAAAGAAACTTTAGCTTAAAAAACAGTATTTCCACACACAAAAAGAGCTTTATATAAGACTCCATTTGCTTGCAACTGTATAGCCAATATGCCAAAAAGAGCTTTATATAAGACTCCATTTGCTTGCAACTGTATAGCCAATATGCCAAAAAGAGCTTTATATAAGACTCCATTTGCTTGCAACTGTATAGCCAATATGCCAAAAAGAGCTTTATATAAGACTCCATTTGCTTGCAACTGTATAGCCAATATGCCAAAAAGGCTTTTTATATAAGACTCCATTTGCTTGCAACTGTATAGCCAATATGCCAAAAAGAGCTTTATATAAGACTCCATTTGCTTGCAACTGTATAGCCAATATGCCAAAAAGAGCTTTATATAAGACTCCATTTGCTTGCAACTGTATAGCCAATATGCCAAAAGCTAAGGGAATGGCACCTGACCTCACTGACACTGAAGAATATGGCTTTTTCTTCATTAACATTTATTCTCTCTCTACCAGCTGACTACGTTATCATTGGAGGCCTTGCTTGACATATAAAATAAATATATATATATAGACTGCAACTGAAGCAAATCTTCTTCATAAATTTGATAAACATGTGTTTGATTTAAATATAAGGCTTTTGAAGTCATTCATTTTGTTGGAAGAACTCTGCTCGGAGGCCATACTGTTTTCACACAGACAGTTGATAACTTGGTAAAGCTCACAAATGTGCTATATGTTATGCTTTTATCCACATTTCAGAATATCCTAAATGGTCAGCACATGTGGGATTGAACAAGAAATACCATTCAAAACTGCCAATTTGTGTTGTTATACTGGCCAGTGGTCAATGAAAAACATGAACACATCATGCATCGACTGGGCAGCTGTGTAGTAACCGATTAGCGGGTGATGTGTTCCTTAGGACTCAAAGAGTTAAACAACAGAAATCTTCAACGGTATAGAAATTGTGAATATTTATCAGTGTACATTAAACAACAGAATGCTTTAACTGTATAGAAATTGTGAATATTTATCAGTATTCATTAACTCTTTGAGTCCCAGGGGGTTTAGCATCACAGGCCCAAGGGGTAATAAAGAGAGTCATAAAATCGGCGCATCATGCGTTCATTGGGCTTCTAAGTAGGAACACATGAACGTATGATGCGCTCCTTGGGACTCAAAGAGTTAAACAACAGAATGCTTCAACAGTTAACAACTCATGGCTTCGGGATACTAAAACATAGCAACAAACCTGTTTAAATATATCAGCATACATATAGGCAGATCCATCTATCCATCTACCATTACATCTATCTACGAACGTAACCATCGTCCCGCCCATTCATCCACCCACACCATTTATCCCACCATCCACTCAATGCTATTTTTCACCGCTTCCTTCCATACTGGCTGTTACCAGCTTTGCACTTGGGCTCGACTAATACTTTGTATAAAAATCACCCTTACTGACTCTATTTGATAGCTGACAGTAAGAGAGAAGCACTGTGTTACTAGACTCATGTTTTTACCTCATCTCATATTTGGTCGATCCATCCACCCATCTACCATTCCATTCATCCACTAATACAGTCATCCATCATTCCATCCATTCATCTACCCACCCATCCATTCATCTACCATTCCATTCATCCACTAATACAGTCATCCACCATTCCATCCATTCATCTACCCACCCATCTATCCAGGACACACTCACCCATTCTCCACCATCCACACATGTCGTTTTCCTATCTATCCCTTCATCGCTCCTTTACATTCAGTCGGGCTCGACTGATTACTTTTGTATAACAAGCATCCTTACTGACTCTATTTGATAGCTGACAGAAAGAGAGAAGCATCTTATCACGAGACCCTTATTTTTACCCGATTCTATCTATTAGCAATTCCATTCATCCACCAATATAGCCATCCTTTACCCATCCACTCATCTACCCGCCCATCTATATCACCACCTACTCGCCCACACACCTTACCATCCACCCTAGCTATTTTTCCATGGCTCCCTTACACGCTGTTTTTTAACCAGTTCTTCGCTCGGTTCGACTGATACTTTGTATATCAATCACCCTTACTGTCTCTATTTTAAAGCTGACAGTAAGTGAGAAGTATCGTGTATTGAGACCCTTGTCTTTAGCTGATTTCATTTATCAGCCGATCCATCCATCCACGAGTATGGCCATCATTACGTCTATTTGTCTACCCGCGCACCAATTGCGCTACCCACTCATCCATTCACCCCACCATCCACGATCTAATCTATCTATCTATCTATCTATTTATCTATCTATTTATCTATCTATATCTATCTATCTATCTATCTATCTATCTATCTATCTATCTATCTATCTATCTATCTATCTATCTATCTATCTATCTATCTATCTATCTATCTATCTATCTATCTATCTATCTATCTATCTATCTATCTATCTATCTATCTATCTATCTATCTATATCTATCTATCTATCTATCTATCTATCTATCTATCTATCTATCTATCTATCTATCTATCTATCTATCTATCTATCTATCTATCTATCTATCTATCTATCTATCTATCTATCTATCAATTTATTATTAAACAAGGTGTGTATGATATGTATGTTTGCGCGCGCGAGTGTGCTTGATATGTATGTATGTGTAGGCGTGTTTGTATATATATAACTCTAAGTATGTTGTTTGTCTGCTTGTGTATCTGCGTGTGTGTCTGCGAATGTATGCGTCTGTGTCCTTGTGTATGTGCGAATGTGTGTGTGTTCGCACGTATGTCCACGTGTATGTTTCAGTGTGAACTGGTTTCTTTTTCTGCATATTTGATGTGACTGTGTGTATATCTTCGTTTGTGTCTGTGTGTGTCCCCGTATGTGTTTGTCTTCATGTTTGCCTGTGTATGTTTATGTGTTTTGTCTGCGGGTGTGTCTATGAGGCTGTATGTATGTATCTCTGTGTGTGGGTGTCTGTATGTCTGTCTGCGTGACTGTATGTGTCAGCATGTGTCTGTCTGTCTGTGCATGTCTATGTGTGTTTCTCTGTGTGTGTTGTGTGAGCCCCTTTGTTGTCTGTATGTGTCTGCATGTCAGAGTATATGTCTGTGCGTGCTGAATATATGTGTCTGCGTGTGTATTTCTATGTGTTTGTATGTATATGCATTTCTGCGTGTTTGTCTCTGTGGGTGTCAGTATGTGTTTGTCTGCCTGTTTGTCTGTATTTGTTTGTGTGTGTGTTTGACTGCGTGTGTCTATGTGGCTGTATGTATGTGTCTGCATGTTTGTCTGCGTATGTGCTGTGTGTGTGTCAGTGTGTGAGCACGAATGTAAATATGTGTGCTGTGTGTTTCCCTGTGTGTGTTTATATGTAAGTGTCTGTGTGTGTGTCAGTATTTTTGTCTGAGTGTTTGTGTCTCTGTGGGAGTGTCCGTGTGTGCATGAGTGTGTCTCCATGCATGACTGGATTTATGACTGTATGTGTGTATGCCTGTATTACGTATGTATGTATGCCTGTATGTTTGTGTGTACGTATGCCTGTGTGTATGCATGTTTGTTTATATGTATCTGTGTATGTATGTATGCAATGTATGCATGCATGTTTGTGTGTGTAAGTGAGTGGGTGAGCGTGTGTATGCGGGTGTATGTATGCACGCGCGGGTTTTTGCATGCACTTTACAACTCATGCTTTTGTGTTCTTTTATAATATTCATAATATGCATAACCTCATATGATCATAACATGCTTTATTAGTAAAATACAACTGCTGTGCGAAAGATGGTTGACTGGAAGGGCCGAATGTAAGACGGGCCTGCGTGCCCAATTTGTGACCCTTTGAAAATAAAGTTCGTTCGTTCGTTCGTTCTATCTATCTATCTATCTATCTATCTATCTATCTATCTATCTATCTATCTATCTATCTATCTATCTTATCTATCTTATCTATCTTATCTATCTTATCTATCCTATCTATCCTATCTATCCTATCTATCTATCTATCTATCTATCTATCTATCTATCTATCTATCTATCTATCTATCTATCTATCTATCTATCTATCTATCTATCTATCTATCTATCTATCTATCTATCTATCTATCTATCTATCTATCTATCTATCTATCTATCTATCTATCTATCTATCTATCTATCTATCTACCTCTGTCTGTCTGTCTGCTGATATTTGTTTGCAAGCACAGGCACCACTTTTATTCCATGTGGATGGACTAATGACATCCCCATAACCCAACCCCGGTCACGCCCTATAGGCCAACCCCTCCCTCCCTCCTTAGACACTCAGTGTACGCTGTTGGCGTCTAATCCGCCCCTTTTTTCGCCTCCACCAGCGTGTTGGAGATATATAGGCTGACCCTATTTCATTGTACAAAGTTTTTTTGCCAGGGACACAGATGAGTATCATTTATTCTATACATTAGAGTCCTATGTAGTCACTTCATAGTTAGAGCCTATTTGTGTATGTGTACTGTGTTGTCCTATATGTGCTGATGAAGGCTAATCGCCGCAACGTCCTTTGTTTGTTTATTGAGATCGATTTTGTAAAGCTAACTTAAACTGTTTGTTGTTTCTTACCAACTTTTTCTCTTCTCTATAATTGTCTACTCCTTTTTAAAAACTTCAACGGTATAGAAACTGTGAATATGTATCAGCATACATGAAACAACAGAATGCTTTAACTGTATAGAAATTGTTAATATTTATCAGTGTACATGAAACAACAGAATGCTTTAAAGGTATAGAAATTGTGAATATTTATCAGTGTACATTAAACAACAGAATGCTTAAACGGCATACAAATTGTGAATATGTATAAGTGTACACGAAACAACAGAATACTTCAATGGTATATCAAAGCAACATTTCCCCATCGTAAATCTGAACAGTACTTCAGTTATAAAGGATTGACATTATCTGTTTCATTTATTGAATTGTTACTGGAGTAGGCACCTGATGAAATACATAGCAACATGCCAAGCAATCAACTGAGCAATATAGTGTGTGTGCGTCTTCTTTGTTCAAATCAACAGTGTGTGTTAGAAAATGTGAATATGAAATGTCTGTACATTAAACAACAGAATGTCTCATCCGTTTATGTTAGTAATTGTGAATATGTATCAGTGCATATCAAACAACATAATTATTCAACAGTATTTGTTAGAAACTGTATATATGAAATGCTCATACATTTAACAACATAATGTTTCAACTGTGAGCATTAGCAATTTTGAGTATATGCAATACTTGTATATTCCAGACTTTGAATATATAAACAACACTCATTCAGCATTTGAACCAGTTGCTAACGAGGGCATTTATATATATATATATATATATATATATATATATATATATATATATATATATATATATATATATATATATATATATATATATATATATATAACATCAACTAACAATACAGAAAGAAAGATAACAAATACAAACCATAATTGTACAACTAAATTATCCATGTTCATATCAAATGCAGTCATGATGGGGATATGTCAGTTACTAAAATAGGAACGTACAGGATCCACTTTTTACTCAAGCGTGCTGGGCATATGATGCTAGTCAATGGGTGTGACCTGGTTTTGAATGAATCAAGAATTAACATCGCTGCACTCGAGACATTCCCACATGTGCTCCGTCCCCTTCTTCAGTAGCCAACAAAGGGTTGACATGTTAAAACTACCTGTTGCCACATGATTAAAAGTCCATCTCTGTTTCCCCTTCAATGCTGAATATCCTCCAGAACCTCTACCGTCCTCACTTGAATGAGTCTGTCAGTGTATGGATACCCTATCTGCTCTTGTGCACTATTATACAGCTGTATTGGTCACACTGTACAAACTCCATTTATTGATATACCAATCAACTTGGGATCCATAATGTGATCATTGTCCTGCTAGCTGCCTTTACTTCCCACAATGATTCCAGGTAGCCATTTAGGAATGAGTCAATTTGGAAGCTAAGATCAGTGTTACAAATGCTGATGGGGACTCGAACCTCTGACAACAGAAAAGTGTGCTAGACTAGAACCTCTGACAACAGAAAAGTGTGCTAGACTAGAACCTCTGACAACAGAAAAGTGTGCTAGACTAGAACCTCTGACAACAGAAATGTGTGCTAGACTAGAACCTCTGACAACAGGCAAGTGTGCTAGACTAGAACCTCTGACAACAGAAAAGTGTGCTAGACTAGAACCTCTGACAACAGGCAAGTGTGCTAGACTAGAACCTCTGACAACAGAAAAGTGTGCTAGACTAGAACCTCTGACAACAGAAAAATGTGCTAGACTAGAACCTTCGACAACAAGACAGTGTGCTAGACTAGAACCTCTGACAACAGGCAAGTGTGCTAGACTAGAACCTCTGACAACAGAAAAGTGTGCTAGACTAAAACCTCTGACAACATGAAAGTGTGCTAGACTAGAACCTCTGACAACAGAAAACTGTGCTAGACTAGAACCTCTGACAACAGGCAAGTGTGCTAGACTAGAACCTCTGACAACAGGCAAGTGTGGTAGACTAGAACCTCTGACAACAGGCAAGTGTGGTAGACTAGAACCTCTGACAACAGGCAAGTGTGCTAGACTAGAACCTCTGACAACAGGCAAGTGTGCTAGACTAGAACCTCTGACAACAGGCAAGTGTGCTAGACTAGAACCTCTGACAACAGGCAAGTGTGGTAGACTAGAACCTCTGAAAACAGGCAAGTGTGGTAGACTAGAACCTCTGACAACAGGCAAGTGTGCTAGACTAGAACCTCTGACAACAGGCAAGTGTGCTAGACTAGAACCTCTGACAACAGGCAAGTGTGGTAGACTAGAACCTCTGACAACAGGAGATTGTGCTAGACTAGAACCTCTGACAACAGGCAAGTGTGATAGACTAGAACCTCTGAAAACAGGAGAGTGTGCTATACTAGAACCTCTGACAACAGAAAAATGTGCTAGACTAGAACCTCTGACAACAGGCAAGTGTGCTAGACTAGAACCTCTGACAACAGGAGAGTGTGCTAGATTCAAACCTCTGACAACAGGAGAGTGTGCTAGACTAGAACCTCTGACAACAGGAAAGTGTGCTATACTATAACGTCTGACAACAGGAGAGTGTACAAGACTAGAACCTCTGACAACAGGAAAGTGTGCTAGACTAGAACCTCTGACAACAGGTAAGTGTGCTAGACTTTTCAAATAAATTTTCAAATATTTAGGCGTTTATTAAACTGGTACATTTTCCTAATGAATAAAAACGTCAATTTATAAGCATCTTCAAAGTTTGTGACTTTATATATACCCCCACAATTTATTAATTTATAATTATCTCCAAAAATGTAACAAATTATAAATATTTAAATAAACTATAAATATTTCTATGCAATCTGTAATCATCTACAAACTTTGTTAATTTATAACTATCTGCAAAGCCTGTCAATTTACAATTGTATCTGAAATGTGTCAATTTATGCACTCATTACTTTAACAAGGGCAATAACAACCTCAGACATGTCAAACATACAAATCTACTTGTCTATAACAATAACAACCTCAGACATGTCAAACATACAAATCTACTTGTCTATAACAATAACAACCTCAGACATGTCAAACATACAAATCTACTTGTCTATAACAATAACAACCTCAGACATGTCAAACATACAAATCTACTTGTCTATAACAATAACAACCTCAGACATGTCAAACATTCAAATCTACTTGTCTATAACAATAACAACCTCAGACATGTCAAACATTCAAATCTACTTGTCTATAACAATAACAACCTCAGACATGTCAAACATACAAATCTACTTGTCTATAACAATAACAACCTCAGACATGTCAAACATTCAAATCTACTTGTCTATAACAATAACAACCTCAGACATGTCAAACATTCAAATCTACTTGTCTATAACAATAACAACCTCAGACATGTCAAACATTCAAATCTACTTGTCTATAACAATAACAACCTCAGACATGTCAAACATACAAATCTACTTGTCTATAACAATAACAACCTCAGACATGTCAAACATACAAATCTACTTGTCTATAACAATAACAACCTCAGACATGTCAAACATACAAATCTACTTGTCTATAACAATAACAACCTCAGACATGTCAAACATTCAAATCTACTTGTCTATAACAATAACAACCTCAGACCTGTCAAACATACAAATCTACTTGTCTATAACAATAACAACCTCAGACATGTCAAACATACAAATCTACTTGTCTATAACAATAACAACCTCAGACATGTCAAACATACAAATCTACTTGTCTATAACAATAACAACCTCAGACATGTCAAACATACAAATCTACTTGTCTATAACAATAACAACCTCAGACATGTCAAACATTCAAATCTACTTGTCTATAACAATAACAACCTCAGACATGTCAAACATACAAATCTACTTGTCTATAACAATAACAACCTCAGACATGTCAAACATTCAAATCTACTTGTCTATAACAATAACAACCTCAGACATGTCAAACATTCAAATCTACTTGTCTATAACAATAACAACCTCAGACATGTCAAACATTCAAATCTACTTGTCTATAACAATAACAACCTCAGACATGTCAAACATTCAAATCTACTTGTCTATAACAATAACAACCTCAGACATGTCAAACATTCAAATCTACTTGTCTATAACAATAACAACCTCAGACATGTCAAACATTCAAATCTACTTGTCTATAACAATAACCGCAAATGACACAATTTAAAACCAATTACAAAGCAGTCTTAGAAGGGAAAAAGTGAAAACAAATTAGAGTTGGCAAAACAAGACAAGAACACGAAAGCAAAGACAATCTGAACTATTAAAATCAAGGGATATATGATTATCAATCAATTGATTCATAAATCGCGCAACACCATAAAGGAATACTTACATGATAAAAATAACAATGGATGTTATTTTTGAAGTGATAACATTTCAGTCACTCAATCAACAAATGAGTCACTAGATAAATTCAATCAATATTGGAGCAACTGGCAGAATTCAACCAAAAACTAAGTCACTGGCACCATCCAATCAAAAACCAAGTCAACTAATAACATCCAGTCAAAAACTGTGGCAGCATCCAATCAAACACTGAGTTATCAGCATCATCCAAACAGGAAGCAGCCAATCAGCAAGGGAAATGAATTGGGTTGAACGAGAGGGCAGCTGTAGAATACAATAAAACTTGAAGCAGCAGGAAGCAGAAACAAGTCAGCTACACAAGAAACAGAGTGGATATTGCAGCAAAGAAGGCTCACTGACACAGAAAACACATAATTGGGATAAAAACCTGAGAGGGTCGACTTCACTGCACTGGGTTTGATCCCAGGTGGCTCAGTCTCTCTTCACAGTGCCTTAAAAGAAGAGACAAATACATTACCCTATAATTCTGGCAGTAATTAAACAATGCCAAGACCAAATACATATAAGGCCAAAGTATTAAATCTTGTTAATTAAAAAAACAAAGCATATACTTGTGAGAAACACGGGGTTAAACTACTCAGACTGCTGGTACTGTACAAAATATGAAAGATTATTTGCATACGTGCAAATCTGCCCAACATTATGTACACTCCTGTCCGCCATTATGTACACTCCAGTCCAACATTGTGTGTACTCTTGTTATTGTATGTGTACTCCTGCCTGTCATTATGTGTACTCCTGCCTGACATTATGTGTACTCCTGCCTGACATTATGTGTACTCCTGCCTGACATTATGTGTACTCCTGCCTGACATTATGTGTACTCCTGCCTGTCATTATGTGTACTCCTGCCTGTCATTATGTGTACTCCTGCCTGTCATTATGTGTACTCCTGCCTGTCATTATGTGTACTCCTGCCTGTCATTATGTGTACTCCTGCCTGTCATTATGTGTACTCCTGCATGACATTATGTGTACTCCTGCCTGACATTATGTGTACTCCTGCCTGACATTATGTGTACTCCTGCCGGTCATTATGTGTACTTCTGCCTGTCATTATGTGTACTCCTGCCTGTCATTATGTGTACTCCTGCCTGTCATTATGTGTACTCCTGCCTGTCATTATGTGCACTCCTGCCTGTCATTATGTGTACTCCTGCCTGTCATTATGTGAACTCCTGCCTGTCATTATGTGTACTCCTGCCTGTCATTATGTGTACTCCTGTCTGATATTATGTGTACTCCTGTCTGACATTATGTGTACTCCTGTCTGACATTATGTGTACTCCTGCCTGACATTACGTGTACTCCTGCCTGTCATTACGTGTACTCCTGCCTGTCATTACGTGTACTCCTGCCTGTCATTACGTGTACTCCTGCCTGTCATTACGTGTACTCCTGCCTGTCATTATGTGTACTCCTGCCTGTCATTATGTGACTACTACACTGCAGTAAAACTTCTTCAATTACTCTATTCAATAATGAGATAAGCCACAGTTCAGCCATTAACTGTCAATTAATACAATCAAGTAATAATGCATGCAATCTTCTAACTAAAAATCAAACATAACAGCTCAGTTCATGTATCCTAGAGGGCAGATTATACATTAAAAAGGAGAATTTAATCATCATTATTAATGAATTATTACAAGTTAATGCCACGAGTAGTTGCTGTCTGTAATCTAGGTGTTGTGAACATGTTTCGTGATTCTCAGATACCCATTTAGACTCTAGCTGGCGGTAGTTTGGCAGCAGACAGCCTTGCATTGATTTCAACAGCGTCATTAGGAGTCAATCGCTCTGAAGCAATGGCAAACAATTGTAAAATTGTCTAGTTAAACGTTAAAACTAACAAATGCTCCGGTTAGTTCTGCGATATCCAATAAAGGATATGTAGCTAATAACACAACTGTCACATGCAAAAGTCAAGTAAAAGAAGCAAAAATTACTGGAACAATTCTATGAATTACAGATTAAAGAATTTTAAAATTTAATTTCAAACTAGCCTAACAATTCAGTTAATTTATCACAAAGGACAGATGAATCTTCAAACAGAAGAATATAAAGATCATTAATCAAGAATGAATACAAGTGAACTTCCCATAATATTGGGTTGACCTGTGAGACCAGGTCATGTAGAGCAAATCTGTCCCCAAGCAGATTCTAACCCAAGAGCTTTGGGTTGGCAAGCAAAACACCTAGCCACTGTTTGACTGCAACTCCCCACAGAACTAACAGCTCCCCACAGAACTAATAGCTCCCCACAGAACTAATAGCTCCCCACAGAACTAACAGCTCCCCACAGAACTAACAGCTCCCCACAGAACTAACAGCTCCCCACAGAACTAATAGCTCCCCACAGAACTAATAGCTCCCCACAGAACTAACAGCTCCCCACAGAACTAACAGCTCCCCACAGAACTAATAGCTCCCCACAGAACTAACAGCTCCCTACAGAACTAACAGCTCTTCACAGAACTAACAACTCCCCACAGAACTAACAGCTCCCCACAGAACTAATAGCTCCCCACAGAACTAACAGCTCCCCACAGAACTAATAGCTCCCCACAGAACTAACAGCTCCCCACAGAACTAACAGCTCCCCACAGAACTAATAGCTCCCCACAGAACTAACAACTCCCCACAGAACTAACAGCTCCCCACAGAACTAAGAGCTCCCCACAGAACTAACAGCTCCCCACAGAACTTATAGCTCCCCACAGAACTAACAGCTCCCCACAGAACTAACAGCTCCCCACAGAACTAATAGCTCCCCACAGAACTAACAGCTCCCCACAGAACTAACAGCTCCCCACAGAACTAACAGCTCCCCACAGAACTAATAGCTCCCCACAGAACTAATAGCTCCCCACAGAACTAATAGCTCCCCACAGAACTAATAGCTTCCCACAGAACTAACAGCTCACCACAGAACTAATAGCTCCCCACAGAACTAACAGCTCACCACAGAACTAATAGCTTCCCATAGAACTAACAGCTCCCCACAGAACTAACAGCTCCCCACAGAACTAACAGCTCCCCACAGAACTAATAGTTCCCATAGAACTAACAGCTCCCCACAGAACTAACAGCTCCCCACATAACTAATAGCTCCCCATAGAACTAATAGCTCCCCATAGAACTAACAGCTTTGAGATAACTATGTCCTAATAAAACAACATAAAATTATCTTGCTGGCAGACAGGCATTGTTTATAACATTTCTTAAATGTAATAGTAGAAAAATGAATAATTATCACAGCAAATTACTGGCACATGATAGTGATATCAGATATTGGGACGTACAGCAGCAAGGGAGGGGAGGTGTCCAAATAACTGATGCACACATTTGAGAGGTTAGTAGGATACGATGGGATGATGATAATACAGACAAAACAGTTAGATGATGATGATGATTACGATGATGAGGATGGTGATTTAAAACAAACAAAACTTATTTACTAGACATATTCTCCATAAAAGAAAGTGACTTCTCCAGCTGGCGATACCATCGAAATCTGGCGAAGGCTTCCACAAACATCATTGTGCCCATGAAGACCAGGAAAGCTCCGAACCAGTGGGCCAGTGTGAACGGGTTTTGAAAATAAATGATCGAGAACACCAGGCTGATAAACTTCCTCAAGGTCACCACCAGGGTGACGATTAAGGATGAGCACTCTGTGGTCAGAATAAAGACACTCTTGATGCAGACAAATCTGGGGACATTCAGGTCAAGGACAACTGTCATTTTCATTCAGTTATTTGGAACTGCTGATGGCTGATTTAAGAAATGATATCATAGCACACATGGCAAACCTACTAATGCTCCGTCTCCCACAAGCAAAAGTGTAGATGGTTACTGTTCCCGTAACAAACTGGTTGTACACATTTCATACTCTCCCTCTCATACGTTCTTTCTTGCCAGATCAGCACTGACTTCAAAATTCTCACCTGTGTTATTTCATCTAGTGATGTATCTTTCATTAACACTCATTCATAACTGGTTGTCAGAATGTCTCCCTTGTTCAATATGAATATTCCTTTAACTATGGTCTATGCAGCCTCACATACATAAACATACACACAAACCACAAAAACGGCTTGCACATTTCCTGGTACTCCACACAGCTCTGCCAGTAATTCAGTTACCTGCGGACGCTACAGTTGTCCATTTAGAATCCATCCCCGTAGTGACATGACATGAGTGGGACACTTTGATACCCTTGGTCCCTCTACTGGAACTACTGTTGTTATGTTTCATCCTTTCTCAACATCTTTCAATTCATGGATCCTAACGGGCAATCAAGGCCACAGAACCTGCAACAATAACTCAGCAATCTAGTCACCATCGTCTTCTTCATTTTTCTCCTTCTGCATTCACCTTGAACAATGCAAGTGGCATGCTGATGTTTACAGCTAGGCTGGGATATTTGTGTCTTTCAGACCAACACATCTGATTACAGGAATGCCTTAATTGTATTAGATGACATGCCTGTTAAGGTACAGCTGGTCAATTCTCCTAGCCTCTCACCCCACCCACCCCCTTTGTGATGATGAACATCTTTAAAATACTTTTATTCTATTGCATGGGAAACTGACAATTAATGTTCTCACAGTTTTCTGTCTTGCATCTTTTGTCTATCACCTCCCACAGGAGTAAAGTCCTCCAACAAAACCAAGCTATTTCAAGGCTTGTACATGACTGTTCCTTCACTGACTCCTGCCAGATTTTGTGAAGGCTTGTACACGACTGTTCCTTCACTGACTCCTGCCAGATTTTGTGAAGGCTTGTACATGACTGTTCCTTCACTGACTCCTGCCAGATCTTTTGAAGGCTTGTACATGACTGTTCCTTCACTGACTCCTGCCAGATCTTTTGAAGGCTTGTACATGACTGTTCCTTCACTAACTACTGCCAGATTTTGTGAAGGCTTGTACATGACTGTTCCTTCACTGACTCCTGCCAGATTTTGTGAGGGCTTGTACATGACTGTTCCTTCACTGACTACTGCCAGATCTTTTGAAGGCTTGTACATGACTGTTCCTTCACTGACTCCTGCCAGATCTTTTGAAGGCTTGTACATGACTGTTTCTTCACTGACTCCTGCCAGATCTTTTGAAGGCTTGTACATGACTGTTCCTTCACTAACTAATGCCAGATCTTTTAAAGGCTTGTACATGACTGTTCCTTCACTAACTACTGCCAGATCTTTTGAAGGCTTGTACATGACTGTTCCATCACTAACTACTGCCAGATCTTTTGAAGGCTTGTACATGACTGTTCCTTCACTGACTACTGCCGGATCTTTTGAAGGCTTGTACATGACTGTTCCTTCACTGACTCCTGCCAGATCTTTTGAAGGCTTGTACATGACTGTTCCTTCACTGACTCCTGCTAGATCTTTTGAAGGCTTGTACACGACTGTTCCTTCCCTGACTACTGCCAGATCTTTTGAAGGCTTGTACATGACTGTTCCTTCACTAACTACTGCCAGATCTTTTAAAGGCTTGTACACGACTGTTCCTTCACTAACTACTGCCAGATCTTTTGAAGGCTTGTACATGACTGTTCCTTCATTGACTACTGCCAGATCTTTTGAAGGCTTGTACACGACTGTTCCTTCACTAACTACTGCCAGATCTTTTGAAGACTTGTACATGACTGTTCCTTCACTAACTACTGCCAGATATTTTGAAGGCTTGTACACGACTGTTCCTTCACTGACTAGTGCCAGATCTTTTGAAGGCTTGTACACGACTGTTCCTTCACTAACTACTGCCAGATCTTTTGAAGGCTTGTACATGACTGGTCATGAGATGACTCCTGCCAGATCTTTTGAAGGCTTGTACATGACTGTTCCTTCACTGACTCCTGCCAGATCTTTCGAAGGCTTGTACATGACTGTTCCTTCACTGACTCCTGCCAGATCTTTTGAAGGCTTGTACATGACTGTTCCTTCACTGACTCCTGCCAGATCTTTTGAAGGCTTGTACATGACTGTTCCTTCACTAACTACTGCCAGATCTTTTAAAGGCTTGTACATGACTGTTCCTTCACTAACTACTGCCAGATCTTTTAAAGGCTTGTACACGACTGTTCCTTCACTAACTACTGCCAGATCTTTTGAAGGCTTGTACATGACTGTTCCTTCACTAACTACTGCCAGATCTTTTGAAGGCTTGTACACGACTGTTCCTTCACTAACTACTGCCAGATCTTTTGAAGGCTTGTACACGACTGTTCCTTCACTAACTACTGCCAGATCTTTTGAAGGCTTGTACATGACTGTTCCTTCACTAACTACTGCCAGATCTTTTGAAGGCTTGTACATGACTGTTCCTTCACTAACTACTGCCAGATCTTTTGAAGGCTTGTACATGACTGTTCCTTCACTAACTACTGCCAGATCTTTTGAAGGCTTGTACATGACTGTTCCTTCACTAACTACTGCCAGATCTTTTGAAGGCTTGTACACGACTGTTCCTTCACTAACTACTGCCAGATCTTTTGAAGGCTTGTACACGACTGTTCCTTCACTAACTACTGCCAGATCTTTTGAAGGCTTGTACACGACTGTTCCTTCACTAACTACTGCCAGATCTTTTGAAGGCTTGTACACGACTGTTCCTTCACTAACTACTGCCAGATCTTTTGAAGGCTTGTACACGACTGTTCCTTCACTAACTACTGCCAGATCTTTTGAAGGCTTGTACACGACTGTTCCTTCACTGTCTTCTGCCAGATCTTTTGAAGGCTTGTACATGACTGGTCATGAAATGACTCCTGCTAGATCTTTTGAAGGCTTGTACATGACTGTTTCTTCACTGACTCCCGCCAGATCTTTTGAAGGCTTGTACATGACTGTTCCTTCACTGACTCCCGCCAGATCTTTTGAAGGCTTGCACATGACTGTTCCTTCACTGACTCCTGCCAGATCTTTTGAAGGCTTGTACATGACTGTTCCTTCACTGACTCCCGCCAGATCTTTTGAAGGCTTGTACATGACTGGTCATGAAATGACTCCTGCTAGATCTTTTGAAGGCTTGTACATGACTGTTCCTTCACTAACTACTGCCAGATCTTTTAAAGGCTTGTACACGACTGGTAAGATTTTAAAGCTTAAATTTCTCTAGAACAAGGCAGAGGGCTTCACACCAGTTTTCCTTAATTGCCTCTAATGTCATACATGTTACATTACAATGTAACTATTCTTCTGATGGTTCTGGCAGCACAGGAGCCATTCTGCCTTGCATTTTGCCAGTGAACTCTGGTACAGATTTCTCAGTGCAACTGTGTCAAGCTGTCTAGCATTTTCTCTTTGGGTCATCCACTGTTTCTCTTCCCCTCCAATTCTCTTTGGGTCATCCACTGTTTCTCTTGCACTCCAATTCTCTTTGGGTCATCCCCTGTTTCTCTTCCCCTCCAATTCTCTTTGGGTCATCCACTGTTTCTCTTCCCCTCCAATTCTCTCTGGGTCATCCACTGTTTCTCTTCCCCTCCAATTCTCCTTTTGTAAAAATATTTTTTTTTTAACATGCCCTATGCATGTTCTTATTTATTCCTGAACAAAGTCAATTATTATAAACACACAAAAACACACACTCAGATTAGCACACACACACAATTACACATTCTCTTACAGAAGTGCACTCACGCACACACGCACGTGCACACACACACACACACACTGTCAATACACAAATTCTCCAAATTCTCACACAAGTGTATGTGCACACACACACACTCAAAGAAGCACGTGTACACCCGTGCATGCATGCACCTGCACATGCAAGCACACACACACACACACAGATAAATAAAATCAAGGATACTGTGAAGCTGTAGTCAGAAGCAGCCACACAATGGCCCACGGCAAAGTGATGCCCAGTGAAGTGATAGTGTATGCATCTGCAACAAGAACAATGGACAATGAAATAAATGATAGTGTATGCATCTGCAACAAGAACAATGGACAATGAAATGCAGCAACTGCAGTTATGCCAGGATTTTCTCAATGAACGTTCTTCTTTGCTTGTGCCAACGATTCCATGAATTGTAACTTATATTTTATATACCACGCAAACAGACAAAATCTGACTTATCCATACACCATTTAAAATAGATGTTGTTAAAAAAACCTATCATTTTCTGGGTGAGTACGGGACACATAAATTGACTAACTTTCCAGTATCAACAATAATGCCTACCAGTACAGACAGCTCTATTGAGCCATCAGTTATAATCCAGTTCTCAGAGGCAAACTTCCGGCAGCCACAGCTAATGCAAGTTACACAAATATGACCAACCACAGCTGAAACCACATGCAATATCTCTGGTTGGCATATTTTTATATGTGTTACAGCAGCCTGTTAATCTATCTGAAACTTGCTATGAAAGCCACAGTGAAATGTGTGCGGCCACCAGGAGAGCTGTGTGGTACCAGTTCATCAAGCAGGCAGCCCAGAACATCCAACTTGGACATGGAGGCCTGTCAAGAGTCAACTTTACCACACACTGTGAGAGAAAGACAAACAACTACTAGACTCTGACACATAAAAGCAGACAGGTCAGTTACTGGTCAGACGGGATGTGTCTGTTTGATGCCCCTGAAATGTGATGATTGATTTTGCTTGGCATGGACTGGATTTAAAGCTGTGGAGAGGAGAGTAATAGGTGTTCCTCCTTGTGACAAGTGTTTCTTTTGTGTAACCAGAATGATAAAGTTATTTGTGGTAACCAACATGATACGTAATCATTTCTCCAGATGCATCCGCTAGCCTCTCATGACTTTGTTCATAGTGCTAGCATGATTTGTGATCAGCTTTACCAGCGTACTGTTGATATACTTGGCCAATGACTACCTGGGATTAGTGTGCATGTGACCTATAAGAATAAATGGGTGGCTACTCAGTAGTCGATGACTTTGTGTGAAAGCCAGACTAACTCCACAATTACTATGACAACTCAAAGAAACATTCTTTGAGAATTGGAAACACAGTATTCAGTGTTTACATGTTAATGAAAGTGCGGGCACACTAACACAAATCACAACAGTACCTCTGTCACACCTATCAGAAGGTGCTAAATAAACAGTAGAACTGGCTACAGATATTTTATAGCATTGCATGCTTCCTAGATGCATGTGTGGAGACAGTACCCTATTCAAATTCTCAAATTTACCTGATAAAATAAGAAAGCAGAAATATTGGACTAGTAAATGATCACAAACCTGATTTACTGAGCTCCGAGATAGATCGGTAAATATCAGGAGCTAGCAACAGGAACCCAGGCAGCGGCAGGAAGTGCTGGTTACAAAACAAAACATTTGAGAAAGTGCTGGCAACAAAACAAAACATTTTAGTCAGCAGGCACAACAAAACAAAACATTTTAGTCAGCAGGCACAACAAAACAAAACATTTGAGAAAGTGCTGGCAACAAAACAAAACATTTTAGTCAGCAGGCACAACAAAACAAAACATTTTAGTCAGCAGGCACAACAAAACAAAACATTTGAGAAAGTGCTGGCAACAAAACAAAACATTTTAGTCAGCAGGCACAACAAAACAAAACATTTTAGTCAGCAGGCACAACAAAACAAAACATTTGAGAAAGTGCTGGCAACAAAACAAAACATTTTAGTCAGCAGGCACAACAAAACAAAACATTTTAGTCAGCAGGCACAACAAAACAAAACATATGAGAAAGTGCTAGCAACAAAACAAAACATTTTAGTCAGCAGGCACAACAAAACAAAACATTTTATTCAGCAGGCACAACAAAACAAAACATTTGAGAAAGTGCTAGCAACAAAACAAAACATTTTAGTCAGCAGGCACAACAAAGCAAAACATTTGAGAAAGTGCTAGCAACAAAACAAAACATTTTAGTCAGCAGGCACAACAAAACAAAACATTTGAGAAAGTGCTAGCAACAAAACAAAACATTTGAGTCAGCAGGCACAACAAAAACATCAATATATGAAAACAACAGTCTCCGATGCCAGGCTCCTGCAGACAACTTCTGACTTTGATCTCCCAATGCAGCACAGGTATCAATCACCTGGTGTTGAATCCTTTGCAGAAGTGTTTATGATAAATAGATTTTTGCAGCTCAAGTTCACTATGGTGAAACAGCCAGTCTCAGGCCAGCCTCTTATGACATGCATAGCATATTATAATTTTACTACTGTGCACTTTCTTCACGAGCCCAGGAACATACAGCAAGTTACCATTGTCATCGCCATCATGTGCCATGCCGAGAAACATAAGCGTCATGGCTTTAGAGTCTATGCCATGTGGCTCTGATAGTCATGTCTGTCCACAGCCTCATATCTCCTGCACTTGCAATCAATTCTGACACAGATTTTTGCCAGACTAGAAGCTGTCCTCCTGGTCACCTTCTGCCTCTTTTGCCTCCAATTTTCGCACCTTATATGACGTACACCAGTTTTCCCATTTTCATCACATAAACAAAGAATGTAAACTGTCTCCTCCTGATGCGGGTAATCAGTCATCACAAAACAATTTCTTTCAAGACACTATAACTTTTTTTTTTTCCTAATCTATTTAGAGTGTTCTCATCACTGGTGTATAAAACCACACCTGCTACTTCCACATAATTTCTCATTAATCAGCTAACTGTGCAGGATTCACTTCTGTATGTCAGTACTGGCTATATATCAGCTTTAAGAACTTTTTTTCTGATCTCAGTTGACAAAGATACAGAGCACAGAATATTCCTAATCCCGCTGCAGCCTTAGCAGATGCTAGACAAGGCAGTTCCTGGACACCCATAATAAAGTTGTTCATGTTCAATTATTTGTGTAGTACCAACAGGATGTTGCTTTACTAAAGATACTCACAGTAGGTTGCAAATGTCAAATCACCTGTAGATGAAATTGAACTAGGTACCTCGGAATGTCGAAGTGTGCTTGCAACGCTAAAGCTACAAACACTGAACACTGATTACCATTAAACATACTAACATGATTTCCATATACAGGGTATTATAACTACTGCCGGACGTAACTCAACATAAACAGTTCCCTGTGAGACTTACGTTATAGAACAATGCTTCAGATGGATGTTTACCATACGTGGCATAGGTCTGCTCTTGGAAAATACCCATCCGAGCTGAGAGAAACAGCGACAGCGCTAACAGAAACAGACCTGGTAACAAAACACAAATATTCTCGCTGTATCCTTATTATAGAATCTCTCAAGTACTACTGTTTGTCGCATCAGGGAATATAGAATCTCTCAAGTACTACTGTTTGTCGCATCAGGGAATATCAGCCTAGTTCCTAAAACTGATAAACTACAGTCTACAACAGGAGTAACCAACATGTCCGTGCATTCTACAACAGGGAGACCAACATGTCGGTGCAGTCTACAACAGGGAGACCAACATGTCCATGCAGTCTACAACAGGGAGACCAACATGTCTGTGCAGTCTACAACAGGAGTAACCAACATGTCCATGCAGTCTACAACAGGGAGACCAACATGTCCGTGCAGTCTACAACAGGAGTAACCAACATGTCCGTGCATTCTACAACAGGGAGACCAACATGTCCGTGCAGTCTACAACAGGGAGACCAACATGTCTGTGCAGTCTACAACAGGGAGACCAACATGTCTGTGCAGTCTACAACAGGAGTAACCAACATGTCCGTGCAGTCTACAACAGGAGTAACCAACATGTCCGTGCAGTCTACAACAGGGAGACCAACATGTCTGTGCAGTCTACAACAGGGAGACCAATATGTCTGTGCAGTCTACAACAGGAGTAACCAACATGTCCGTGCAGTCTACAACAGGAGTAACCAACATGTCCGTGCAGTCTACAACAGGAGTAACCAACATGTCCGTACAGTCTACAACAGGGAAGACCAACATGTCCGTGCAGTCTACAACAGGGGAGACCAACATGTCCGTACAGTCTACTAGATAGTTAGCAATATAACAAATCATCCTCAACGCACGCTAGAAAATTCCATAAAAACTCAGATCCTATCTTTAGTTCTTCCTCAGCATGTTCTCAGAGTGTGGGGACTGATATCATTAGTTCTGTGTTGGCTTACTATTTTTTTTTTTTTTTTGGCTACCTGTATAGTGTGCAGCTGCTGGTCAATAGGCAGAGATAACCCACACTTGTCTGTGTCAAACTGTATGGAAAACTGCTGGTGTTGTCCGACTATCTCCCTCTCTAGCAGGCTAGACTCAACCAACTAGACCACCAGCATATCGGACATGGATAGCAGCCCTTAAACCTAAACAAATGTAGGTCACCACTGGTGAAGAGCTAGCCTGCAGTCTTCTTGATTATGTTTCTTATCTGGTCTGTGAGTCAGGGATTCTTACTGAGTCTTCACAGCAAATTCACTCTTAGCTTTTGAACTAAAATGCTACAGAAAAATTTCCTGGACCAAGAAGATGAAAAACATTCACATCCTGCATGATCTGACCCACAAGGAGAATTGGCTCATAAACAGCATCCTCTCCCGAAAGCTGGGGTATTTTGGTCATGTCAAGTACCATGGTGCCTGAAGAGAACTGTGGAGAGGGCGATTTCCAGAAAACAAGACACAGGTTAATCTCTGCAAAGGTGAGTATAAGACACTGAAGATGCATTAGCTATGAAAGCGCACAGGGCTGGAGAATTGGCTAGAGATAAACTTTCTGGAGAATTGGCTAGAGATAAACTTTCTGAAGAATTGGCTACAGATAAACTTTTACGAGAATTGGCAAAAAGTAAATTTTCTGGAGAATGGGCTAGAGATAAACTTTCACGAGAATTGGCAAAAAGTAAACTTTCTGGAGAATTGGCTACAGATAAACTTTCACGAGAATTGGCAAAAAGTAAACTTTCTGGAGAATGGGCTAGAGATAAACTTTCACGAGAATTGGCAAAAAGTAAACTTTCTGGAGAATTGGCTAGAGATAAACTTTCATGAGAATTGGCAAAAAGTAAACTTTCTGGAGAATTGGCTAGAGATAAACTTTCACGAGAATTGCCAAAAAGTAAACTTTCTGGAGAATTGGCTGCAGATAAACTTTCACGAGAATTGGCAAAAAGTAAACTTTCTGGAGAATTAGCTAAACTTTCACGAGAATTTGCAAAAGGTAAACTTTCTGGAGAATTGGGTAGAGATAAACTTTATGGAGAATTGGAAAAAAGTAAACTTTATGGAGAATTGGCTAGAGATAAACTTTCTGGAGAACTGGCTAGAGATAAACTTTATGGAGAACTGGCTAGAGATAAACTTTATAGAGAATTGGCTAGAGATAAACTTTATGGAGAATTGGCTAAAGATGAATTTTTTTGAGAATTGGCTAGAGATAAACTTTCTGGAGAATTGGCTAAAGATAAACTTGCTGGAGAATTGGCTAAAGATAAACTTTCTGGAGAATTGGCTAGAGATAAACTTTCTGGAGAATTGGCTAGATATAAAACTTTCTGGAGAATTGGCTAGAAATAAACTTTCTGGAGAATTAGCTAGAGATAAACTTTCTGGAGAATTGGCTAGAGATAAACTTTCTGGAGAAATGGCTAGAGATAAACTTTCTGGAGAAATGGCTAGAGATAAACTTTCTGGAGAAATGGCTAGAGATAAACTTTCTGGAGAATTGGCTAGAGATAAACTTAATGGAAAATTGGCTAGAGATAAACTTTCTGAAGAATTGGCTAGAGATAAACTTAATGGAGAATTGGCTAGAGATAAACTTTCTGAAGAATTGGCTAGAGATCAACTTTCTGGAGAATTGACTAGAGATCAACTTTCAGACGTGCTATGAAGAGAGCAACATTTTGTGAAGGACATGTTGGCTGATTGACTGAATGATTGATTATATCCTGGAGTGGAAACTGCATTCAAATGTTTACTTAACATTCTGATACCTGGAGACTGTTAATGTTAAATATCTTTCAAGTCTTACATCTATCTCATAAAAAGATATTTAATCAATTGAAAACTGGAACTAGTCAATTTCACATGACCACAATCACAAGTGACAAGGGAACTTTGCAGCTAGAAAACCTTCATCAGCACATGACAGGAGTATGCAATATTAGAAATATAAACAAGACTATACATAATCACTGAGGTCTCTCCAAGAAAAGAAAACAACAACATATCTTTCAGACCAGTTGAAGCCCTGAGACAAATGTGACTGTAGGTCAGGGCTATTCAACTGGCGGCCTGCGGTCCAAATCTGGCCCCTCAAGGCCTAGCTAGTGGATCACTTCTGGCTGTACTGTATTTTTGATCTTTCTATGCTGGGGTTAGGGCCTCTGGTCCGTGACTATTCCCATTTTTGAACATTTTGACCCCTGAGCCAACTTAGCTGAACAGCCCTGTTGTAGTTAATGAATAGTATCCAAATGTAAAGATGTGTAAAGCAGGGGCCATAACTCCAAGAAAAAAAATCTGAGATAGGCTGAGTTGCACTTTAAATCCCTCAGGTTGAGTTAGACCCCGTTAAATGGAGAAGTTAGTTGTTGAGAGACTTGAAGAATCTATCACTGGAGTGCTCAGACCTGATGGTCATAACCTCCATGTTAAAGACACCCTGGTGACCCTCAGAAATTAAACGCATCAGCACTGGTTTGAGGGCACCATTCTGCAGAGCAGAAAGACCTTGCCTGAATATAATTGAGGATAGATTTACTGTGTAATTTGTCCCATAATTTTAACTAATGCCATATTTGATATCTCTTGACTTGTATCAAACAGGATTCCAATGTGTTACTTAACTACAACAGGATAAAACTGAAAGTGAGACAAACATTTGAAAGCAAACTGTAATCTCACTAATGGATGCACATACCTACAAACCAGACCAGGTAATCATAGACCGGATCACCTGTGTGGCTGGCTGTCTTCTCCTGCACAGAAAAAACATAGCAGCAGTTTAGACAGGGAAGAAACGCGCGCATGCATGCGTGCGTGTGTGTGTGTGTGTGAGAGCAGGCGTGCATGTGTGTCTCTCTCTCTCTCTCTTTGCTCATGGAATTCTGAGAATCTTTCTGTAGCACTCAGCTCAAGGGCTCCAATTTTCTTCCTTAATGATTGTGAGATAGTGAAATGATCAATGCTTCACAAATATTATTGGGGAATGGAAGAAATATTACTTACACCCTAAACAGGCTTGAAATAATTAATACTATCCATACATCGCCGATGAACAGTAACAGTGTGTGGTGTGTCTGGTTGCTAGAAGAGAAGCACAAATGTCTATATGATCATCATCTTAACATTCTCTTATCTTAGGTGTGTGGATCTTGACACTGGTACTTATTCAGGCAGAGCATAGTGCTTTCCTCTGCCTTGGACCTTCCATGTTCTTTTAGACTTCTTCACAGCTGGTTGTATCCTGCAGCTATAGAATCAGACTGCCAGTATCATACTCTCCCTACTTTGTCTCTTCTAGGTAGATGACATTTTCTACTTCCTTTATGGGCCCCGCTAAGACATGCAGCAATCTTAAATCATCTAGGACTATATACACAAAGCATCACTTGTGGGAAAAAGATCCTTTCATTCACCAAAAGTGTCTGCCTGGTGAAACTAGAACACATGTGTGGTCTAACAAAGAGAACGCTTCTACATCACAGTGAGGCAAGAACCCAACAGTACAGAAATACAGAACATGTCATACCATGTGAACGGCAGAGGCAATAGTGCAGATGATAATGCCAAAGGTGATGAGGATCACAGAGAGATACTTGGTGGGCTTGTATCTGTATGAGAGAAACCACAAACCATTACCGACTTACTATGGCAGAAATACATTTCTTTAGCTCGGTTCAGGGATTTTCTATAGGCAAAACACAGGTGCTGGCACTCACCACAAAGTTTATAAAATACTCATAACAGAGTATCCATTAAGTAGTGCCTAAAAATCTATGCATGCACACACACAAAATGTACCATACTTTTGCGTACTGCCAGAAACAAAAAAGCCCTGGCTAGGTTTGTGTATTGTTAGGTGTCGATCCCTCTGAAGACTTGAGTTTTTTGTTAACTGTGTCTACATCTTAATTTTCTTCTCTTCTTCTCGTGACCTCCTCAAAGTGTTGGTGGACGGATCTTCTGTGTGATATCTCCAATGAGTTAGTTATATTAGTTGATCTTCCTTTCATTCAGGCTGTTCTAGATAAGGCTGTAGCATCGACACATGATTCATGACAATTCTTGCCCAGGTGATGTGATGATCTATACAGATGGCTGTGTTGAGAAGCAGATGAAGCACACAGGGGATGGACGTCGCTTAGTGCAACAAAGCCTGGCAAACAATTTCACAAAGTCTAGTTTGAGAATGGAGGTGGAGGCAGTCACTGCAGCCTGTCACTGGCTGGAGAATCAGCTGCACACACATTTCATCATTGAAATCACAGAGCATGCTGAGAAAAGTGGAGACCGGTATGCTCCATAAAGAGTGGCAAGCATTGCTTCAGCAGTCCTGAGTAGTTAGTTTCCTTATTGATAACTGGATGGTTGTGTGCAACATGGTGGTGAACTGGTGCATGACAAGCTAGATGTAATAAGGACCCTTTGGGGGGGGGGGAGGGGGGGGGGGGTGAGTGAAGTGGTGAGTGAACAATGCTGAAGCACAGAGGGTTCATCATGGCCTGAAGAGAATGGTACTGCGAGCACTGACCCAAAGATCTGGTCGATGATCATCACTCAAGGGAAAGGTGAGATGGATATACAATCAGACAGTTACTGGTACCACTGAAATTAGAACGCTGTGCTTTCTGCTGAAGATGGGGACGGAGCGCTAATGAAAATGTCCTGCGTGCTGTGATGTTGGTTCTTAATTAAACATTCAATATTAAACATTATATATGCACACATAAACATGTGTGAGTACGTACAAATATACACTTTGCATAAATTTTTTTTTCTAAGTGAGTTCAATGACCTTGCCAAATCACCTGCAGCTGGGATTACACCCAGCACCTCGGCATTACTGAATATGTTCTCAACCCCTCAAACACAGATGCCAAGCATATCAATAAACTTGTCTATGTACACACATATATTAACTCTGAAAGGTGCATAACAGGTTAATCTCTACAAGTCGAGGTACACACACATTAACTCCTAAAGGTGCATAACAGGTTAATCTCTACAAGTCGAGGTACACACACATTAACTCCTAAAGGTGCATAACAGGTTAATCTCTACAAGTCGAGGTACACACACATTAACTCCTAAAGGTGCATAACAGGTTAATCTCTACAAGTCGAGGTACACACATATTAACTCTGGAAGGTGCATAACAAGTTAATCTCTACAAGTCGAGGTACACACACATTAACTCCTAAAGGTGCATAACAGGTTAATCTCTACAAGTCGAGGTACACACACATTAACTCCTAAAGGTGCATAACAGGTTAATCTCTACAAGTCGAGGTACACACACATTAACTCCTAAAGGTGCATAACAGGTTAATCTCTACAAGTCGAGGTACACACACATTAACTCTTAAAGGTGCATAACAGGTTAATCTCTACAAGTCGAGGTAAACACACATTAACTCCTAAAGGTGCATAACAGGTTAATCTCTGAAGGCACATACTAACTTGTTGTAAAGAGTGAGGAGTACATAAACAGAACAGCCAGTACTGACTGTTTACATTCTGTAAATATTTGATCTATAAATAGGTATACAATGACAATGATTGCTTCAAGGTTGGCTTTCACTCCACAAGTACCCCAGCCTTCTCCCAGAGACTGTACAAGGAGAAGCTCAGTCCAGCGCACAAACTCTGTAACACAGCCCACGGATGATACATCCAAGTTATTATACCAGAATCCCACACGCTACATTGCTTTGTGTTTCTCGAGGCCTTAGACGTGGTTTTACAGAAGAATGCTCACATTTCCATGGACATCCAAAACCAGTCATCCTGATGTTTTGACAGAGGTTCCCCATGTGGGTTCCAGGGCCACCACTGTGGAGAACACAAGAAAAGACCTACTGGCCCTAACAAGCATATTGTAACAGTCAACTGACAAGAGATGCTTCCTTCAAAGTTGGAGTGCATCTGCCTCAGAAGTGAGTAACCAACAGTCTGCATACACAGTCCAGATTGATGTGCATGGAAAACTCAGGCTCTGAAAGAAGGTTAAAGTCCAGAAGTGGGTGAACAACCAGAACTTGCTGCCAGAGTCTACACCTAGTGAACATGATGATGATGCTGCTGCTGAAGGAGGAAGAGGAAGAGGAAGAAGAAGAAGGAGGAGGAGGAGGAGGAGGAGGAGGAGGTGGAGGAGGAGGAGGAGGAGGAGGAGGAGGAGGAGGAGGAGGAGGAGGAGGAGGAGGAGGAGGAGAAGAAGAAGAAGGAGGACGAGAAGAAGAAGAAGAAGAAGAAAGATGAAGTGAGCGCCCGAAAACAATTTATCACAAAATTGGACATAGACAGCCATTATGTTTGGCCATGTTATGAGAAGAAAGCATATGGAACATGTTACAACTGTATTAGGTTTTAGATTTTCAAACAACGGATCAACATCATGGCACAAGGGTAGTAACCTGTAAGTGCCCCGTTCTACTTCTAACTCAAGTCTGAGTCCAAAGAATCTCAACACAGTCCACAAAATACTTTAGGTAGATTTTTAACTTCAAATTGTTCCCAGGCAGCACCGTTTGGCTACTCTTTTTGCTTTCTAACTGCCAAGGGTTTTTTTTTAACGTGCGCAACAGTACACATGTGGAGAAGAATTATTGATGACGCTTTCCACTTGATAATGATAATGCTGTGGTGAGGGTAGCTTTTTCTAGGAGAGTTAGCCTGACAGTGGACAATTCAGTCCAATCTGTTAAATTTCTGACTGCTGAGTAATTTTTCAACATTTCAAATACACATATAAGCTGGAGAAAGACACAACAGATTATGAAGCCATGAAAATTCTCGGAAGACACACAAACTAAATTGACAGTCCAGAAAGAATAACATAATTTAGTAAAAGATAAAGAAATCTGCAGCCATAAATTAAAAAAGCAATGGAAGACTTATAGGAGAAAAACCACTTACGATTTATCAAGTATAATTACACCAAGTATAAGATTTGCAATGAGGGAACCCTGGAAAAAGACACAAACAGGAAATAAAATTACACTGATTAAAAACAGCATTGGAGATAAAAATGAGTTACCTATATGTTTAACAATTTTTAAACAAAACATGTAGTGAAATATGTCTATGTTTACTGGTTTGCCATTGCTTTCTGTAAGGCCAGCTCTCAATACCACTGTCAAAATCAACAGAGAGTGGTTTCCTGCCAAAATGTGTGCAGCCGGAACTTAAGTGCATTCGCAACATCTAAGCCGCATATACTGACTATGTCTACGTAGAGGATTTTAAACTTGTGTAGTTAACATGATGTACATAATCTAAGGACTGTGTACACAATATGCCTATGTAGTGATTTAAGGTTTGTGAACAGGAATGTTTAGGTACAAGACTTGAGGCACAGACAGTAACCATCGATGAACTAAAGCAGCAGCATCATAAACTTGTGTTACTAAGTGTTACTATCAACATAATAATGAAAACTACAAAATGGCACATGATGAGGATGATATCAATACAACTGCACTGAAACAGCAGGTAGTGCCCCAGCTTGCCAGCAGAGGAGTAAAAGTTTAATTCTCAAACTGAGGAAGGAAGTTCTATTGCCATCACATACCTCACTGGGCACCAACACACTGAACAAATACAACACTGTTAGATTGTCTTGCCAATGGATCATACTCCACAACCAATCTTCCTAATTTGTCTACCCTTAAAAGAGTGGCTGGCACACAGTGTTGAGGTTTACAGCTAGGCTGCAATATCTATGCCTTTCGGCGAAATACAACCAATTCAGCAAACTCCCAACTGAGTAACTGGCCACCATTTACAAACATGCTTGTTAGGCAAACAATGGGTGCACAGCCCCCCCCCCCCCCCCCCCCACCTTCCCAAAATAGGGTCCCAGAACGAAAATAGTGACTTCAAACAATTCATGCTGAAACGAACAATGCTGTGTAGTTCCAGAACAATGCTGTGTAGTTCCTTCCATGTCATGACTTACATGCCAGTCTGTACAGATCTCTTCTATATTTAGTTTCTCTATTGTATACTGAAATGTTTGCCTTCCCTTCTTTATTTAGTTGCTCTCTCTCTCTCTATATGTGTATATATATATATATATATATATATATATATATATATATATATATATATATATATATATATATATATATATATATATATATATATATATATATATATATACTTAAATGTTTGCCTTCTTTTCTCTGTCTGTTTAGTCTCACTATATTTATCTACTCATATATAGTATTGTCTGTCTAATTCTATCTCTTCATGTTTCTGGTCTGTCTTTATTCCTCTTAAGCTAAGAATCCAGATCTGTGAAGAATCCAGATCTGTGAAGAATCCAGATCTGTGAAGAATCCAGATCTGTGAAGAATTCAGATCTGTGAAGAATTCAGATCTGTGAAGAATCCAGATCTGTGAAGAATTCAGATCTGTGAAGAATCCAGATCTGTGAAGAATTCAGATCTGTGAAGAATCCAGATCTGTGAAGAATCCAGATCTGTGAAGAATTCAGATCTGTGGAGAATTCAGATCTGTGGAGAATTCAGATCTGTGAAGAATTCAGATCTAAGAAGAATTCAGATCTGTGAAGAATTCAGATCTGTGAAGAATCCAGATCTATGAAGAATTCAGATCTATGAAGAATTCAGATCTATGAAGAATTCAGATCTGTCGAGAATTCCGATCTGTGAAGAATTCAGATCTGTGAAGAATTCAGATCTGTGGAGAATTCAGATCTGTGGAGAATTCAGATCTGTGAAGAATTCAGATCTGTGAAGAATCCAGATCTGTGAAGAATTCAGATCTGTGAAGAATTCAGATCTGTGAAGAATTCAGATCTGTGAAGAATCCAGATCTGTGAAGAATTCAGATCTGTGAAGAATTCAGATCTGTGGAGAATTCAGATCTGTGGAGAATTCAGATCTGTGGAGAATTCAGATCTGTGGAGAATTCAGATCTGTGAAGAATTCAGATCTGTGAAGAATTCAGATCTATGAAGAATTCAGATCTGTGAAGAATTCAGATCTGTGGAGAATTCACATCTATGAAGAATTCAGAGACAGTGGGTATAGGGAGAATCTTGAATTTTGCTCATAAGGATTCTTAGGGAAGACATAGAATAGAAATATCTAGAGACTGCAGTTTGCAGTAGACAAGGTAGTTAAGCGGTGTGAGGAAAGAGGCACGGTCATCAATCCAGATAAGGCAGAAGTATTGTGGTGTTCTTTAAACAACAGAATTGTTATAGATGTGTTGTCGGACATCACAATAAATGACAGTAATATAAAGAGAGACAATTCACAAAATGTCTCTTAATTACTCTTGAGCAAAATCTTTCAAATACCATGTGAAAGAAGTAGTTTTAGAGAAAAGAAAAGGACTCAATGCTCTCAAGGTGATGGCATCAGTGGGCACGGAACAGAAACGGCTCTATACACTCTACCAGCAACTGATTATTTCAGGGATGGAGTAGGGGTTGGAACTGCCAGCATTATCTCATAACCAAACAGAGAAGCTAGAATGCAGACAAAATGAAGCATGAGAGTCATTTTGGGGTTTACATGAGACACGCCAATTGTGTTCATGCAGCACATACATATACTACCATCCGTATTCAAAAGATACACGGTTTTACAGGCGAAAATGTATCTTTAAGTCGCAACGGACAGGGAACACCATCAGCACAGGGCCTTAAAGGATAGCAAGGGACAAGGGCTGAAAACAGATGGCTCTTGGATGGCACATGCAAAAGTCACGATCAGAACTGTTTGTGCTACGGACGAGACAGAGCATGGTGAAGAATTGGTTACAGTGCCGCCCAGCAAAACAGACTTCCACAGAGTGATAGTTAACTTGGACCTAGAAAGGGATAGCTGGTGAAACAGAGTCAGCAGTGCAAGAGCTGATGACTGAAAATTCATGCACAGGTGACATCACAATATATATAGATGGGTCTGTAGTGAGAGGTATGAAGAGTGACAGACAATACTGGAAAACTGAGAGCCTCACCTACGTGACTACACCCAGTATGAGAATGGAGGTGGAGGCAGTTATGGAAGCTTTCTAATGGCTTTAGAGAAGCACAGCCCAACATGTTGTAATTGCAGCAGACTCACAGAGCATGCTTGGGAAAACTGAAACTGGTATCTGTGCGCAGAGTGTCTTACATCACTTGATAAGACCCAGATCAAGAGCATCTCTTGGATTTTCTGTCTAGGACATTCAGGTGTGTGAGGTAACGAGCAGGCTGCTAAAACAGCTGTTGCCGATCCTCTGGGTGGTGAGCTACTATACGATACAGCGGATGGGGTGAAGGCTCTATAGCAGTGGTTCTCAACCTTCCTAATGCAGCGACCCTTGAATACACTTCCTCATGTTGTGGCCACCCTTGAATACACTTCCTCATGTTGTGGCCACCTCCAAACATAACATTATTTTCATTGCTACTTCATAACTTCAGTTAATCTGTTTTCCGTTGCTCTTAGGCGACCCATGTGAAAGGGTCATTTGACCCACAAAAGGGTTGCGACCCATAGGTTGAAAACTGCTGCTCTATAAGATCAAATGGACAGTCCTAAAGAACAGACAGGCAATCCAGATACTGAGGGACTAATTCAGCAGGGGGTAAGGGGGGGGATAGAGGTTCTGGAAGACACTCAACACTGAAGGGGGAAACAAAGGTGGACTTGTAACCAGATTGCAACTGGTACAATTAGCATGTCAACTCTTCATTGGCTACTGAAGCAGAGGACGGAGCATGTGTGGGGATGACCTGAGTACAGTTATGTCAATTCTTGATTCATTCATTCAGATCTGTGCCAGTCTGTTTAAGTGTCTGATAGGTAGATTCAACCTGTGTTGTGTCCAGAACCTGCTTCTCACTTCGTGTTTTCACAGAACGCCTCTGTAACTAGATGTTTACCATATATATATTATATACGTATATACACAAATGTTTCCCATTTCTGATCATACGACTGCTGACTTGGCAACAGGAACAGATTACTGCAGAGAAAGGTCAAATGTCACGTACTTACAGAACGAATGATCATGTGTAGAGGCATGGCGATGTTAAACCCCAGAGTGTAGTTATTCAAGGCTTGAACAACAAAGAAAAACCCAACCATCGACAGGTAGTATCTGTAACAATCATCATCACATGTAAACATCATAGTCAGACAGTGACATCCAAGAGAACATATGACACAGAGGGAAAAAAAAAAGGGGGGGGGGGGAAGATGCATGCACACACACCCACCCACACACACAAAATCATCATATCCCCCCCAAAAAAATTTCACGAATGGGCATCATCACGATAAAAATTAGTGAACACATGGGGGTGAGTGCAGATGATATATCTGTCACAGCATTAAATCTTGCTCTGGCGATCATACCATGCGCCTCACTTTAGAAAATTAGTGAACACATTGGGGTGACTGCAGATGATATATCTGTCACAGCATTAAATCTTGCTCTGGCGATCATACCAAGTGCCTCGCTTTGGAAAATCACCTCATCCACAGCCTAGGTGTTTTTAGTTCAGGTGGCATCAATGTCCAACATATCTTCATCTAAACAGTTTTGCTATTATCACATTTTCAATTTTAACTATTATATTAATTTTATTTTATTTCATATTATTACTTTAATATATCTCTTATCAGTACTATTTATGTATCATCAACATTTTTATTTCTATTACTCCTGTATTCCTACTATTATGTTGAATATTAACAATAGCACTTTTGATTCCTTGCGTCTATTTTTTTAAGCTTTGTTTATTTTATTTTACTTCATTCACTCCAAATCACATTTTTTTAATCTTGGTTTATTTTATTTTACTTAATTCACTCCACATCAATTTTTTTTAACCTTCGTTTATTTTATCTTACTTCATTCACTCCACATAAAATTTTTTTTAAAGCTGCTCACATCACCCCTTAAGATTTAAATATTCTCCTCTTTGTTACAGCTGTTCATTACTTGTTCGAGAAGGGCCACCAGCCAAAATGTTGTTTTGTGCCTGTTTTTCTGCTTCCCTGTTTCATTAAGGTTTTTAGTCACATTTCAATGGAAATTCCTTGATGAAAATGAGAAATGTCATGCAAAAATCAAACAGAAAGGAAACATCAAGACAAAAATTTAGGGAGGCAGAGTGATTTGAAATAACAAAATGAAAAAAAAAAAAATGAAAAAGGAAAACTGGGAGGAAGACAGGGGTAAAGAAGAAAAACTGGGAGGAAGACATAGGGGTAAAGAAGAAAAACTGGGAGGAAGATATAGGGGTAAAGAAGAAAAACTGGGAGGAAGACATAGGGGTAAAGAAGAAAAACTGAGAGAAGGTGACAGAGAGGGAATGAAGGTAACACAGAGAGGGGGAGAGGGTAACACAGAGAGGGGAAGAAGGTAACACAGAGAGGGGAAAAAGGTAACACAGAGAGGGGGAGAGGGTAACACAGAGAGGGGAAGAAGGTAACAGAGATGGGGAAAAGGTAACACAGAGAGGGGAAGAAGGTAACACAAAGAGGGGAAGAGGGTAACACAGAGGGGGAGAGGGTAACAGAGAGGGGGAGAGGCTAACATGGAGAGGGAGAGAAGGTAACACAGAGAGGGGAAGAGGGTAACACAGAGAGGGGAAGAAGGTAACACAGAGAGGGGGAGAGGGTAACACAGAGAGGGGGAGCGGGTAACACAGAGAGGAGAAGAGGGTAACACAGAGGGGAAGCGGGTAACACAGAGGGGGGAAGCGGGTAACACAGAGAGCGTTGTGAGTGAATGAACACACTTGAATTTGAAAGTGTCCTTTCAGTCCTTGACGCAGAGAAGCATAATATAACATAATAATTAAGAATGATGGAGACAAAGAAATATAACTATGTGTGTGTGTGAGAGAGAGAGAGAGAGAGAGAGAGAGAGAGAGAGAGAGAGAGAGAGAGAGAGAGAGAGAGAGAGAGAGAGAGAGAGAGAGAGAGAGAGAGAGAGAGAGAGAGACTGTTACAGAAGCCAACTGCAATGTAAACTATAAGCACACATGCCAACAAACAGACAACTGACCTGAGAGGGATGGCTGAGGGTTTTGTGAGGAACTTGGTGGTAAAAAACAAACCCTCCAGACAGTTGAATACGAAGGCACAGAAGGTGATTGCATTCCCGCTGTTGGGGTATACTCTGTTTGAAGAAAAAAAAAACACAATGTGCACATATCGTTTGCTGTATGACTGAATACAACTACCATGTCCAAGGTTTGAGCTACACAAAATGCACTCAACAGAAAATACTACAATGTGATTATGGCACAGTGACAAGACTACTCCTGTGATGGTCCAGTGACAAGACTACTCCTGTGATGGTCCAGTGACAAGACTACTCCTGTGATGGCACAGTGACAAGACTACTCCTGTGATGGCACAGTGACAAGACTACTCCTGTGATGGCACAGTGACAAGACTACTCCTGTGATGGCACAGTGACAAGACTACTCCTGTGATGGCACAGTGACAAGACTACTCCTATGATGGCACAGTGACAAGACTACTCCTGTGATGGTCCAGTGTTGTTCCTGTGATGGTCCAGTGACAAGACTACTCCTGTGAAGGTCCAGTGTTGTTACTGTCATGGTCCAGTGACAAGACTACTCCTGTGAAGGTCCAGTGTTGTTCCTGTCATGGTCCAGTGACAAGACTACTCCTGTGACGGTCCAGTGTTGTTCCTGTGATGGTCCAGTGACAAGACTACTCCTGTGAAGGTCCAGTGTTGTTCCTGTCATGGTCCAGTGACAAGACTACTCCTGTGACGGTCCAGTGTTGTTCCTGTCATGGTCCAGTGACAAGACATTTGTCCATCACACAGGATAGCAGGTTAAACCAGTCTATTGGGCCCGTATAACTTGCTATGAGGCAGGGTATCTTGCATTAGCCTGTTGGTCTCCCATACAGATTGTAATCTAAGGGTTTCACACCTTTGAGAAGCAGCCTTGAGGAAGAACTGCATATACCTGCACGCCTGCATACACATACACACTCTCTCTCTCTTGAGTCTTTGCTACATTCTGCGGTGTATTATCATGGCCAAGGTTCTCTAATATGCCCTCTCCAAATCTCATACTGAGGTATATTTGCACTGAGGCAATCCTAACTCTGCCAATGCCAAGCTGTTGATCAGATTTCCTTGCCCACATAAAGATGACTTACTTGATCAGCTGCTCCAGGAAGACGACATTGCTACAGCAGCCAACAAATACCAAAGCTATCGGGGCAACTGGACTCATGATGACAGTTCAAACAATCCAGTTTCTGCAAGGAAAAGTTCAACATCTAGAAAATATCTCTTTTCAGTTTATTAAAGACTGTCTTTACTGCCCGATTTACCCTTTTATAGTGGTGTAGTACAGGCGTGTGTGTGGGTGGGTGTGTGTGTGGCAGAGGGTTGAAACTGCACATTTAAGGCTGCCTGGCTGGTGTAGGACAGGAGGGTTGGGGAAAGGGGGAGGTGTCGAAGCTTGCAAATGTAAGGCCGCCTGGTTGGTGTAGTTACCATAAACTGTGCATGTTGGAATTGTTATTTTTGACAGAAAAAATGTCTATCTCCTACTGAGGCTTGAAGTCTCCTGCTTGAGCAGAGCACTCAAATCTCTCGACCACCTGCTCCTCTATGTTAATTACAGCTCATCAAAATATCTACCGAAGCACAGAAGTGAAGCAACAAGACATGACAACATATACTGGCTGGAGTTCAGAGTTATCAGGTGGATTATCTTCACAGCACTTCACACACGTTCATAGGTGCAAAGATTTCCCCTTCAACATATCCATCAATGTGTGTGGGTAATAGTGCCAGTCCTATACTGGCTGACAAAACTTCTTGTTAATCCTGTGTGCCAGAGGTGATCTCTGTGGTGTATCATCCTGTGTGCCAGAGGTGATCTCTGTGGTGTATCATCCTGTGTGCCAGAGGTGATCTCTGTGGTGTATCATCCTGTGTGCCAGAGGTGATCTCTACAGTGTATCATCATGTGTGCCAGAGGTGATCTCTACAGTATATCATCCTGTGTGCCAGAGGTGATCTCTACAGTGTATCATCCTGTGTGCCAGAGGTGATCTCTACAGTGTATCATCCTGTTTGCCAGAGGTGATCTCTGTGATGTATCATCCTGTGTGCCAGAGGTGATCTCTACAGTGTATCATCCTTGTGCCAGAGGTGATCTCTACAGTGTATCATCCTGTGTGCCAGAGGTGATATCTGTGGTGTATCATCCTGTGTGCCAGAGGTGATCACTGTGGTGTATCATCCTGTGTGCCAGAGGTGATCTCTACAGTATATCATCCTGTGTGCCAGAGGTGATCTCTACAGTGTATCATCCTGTGTGCCAGAGGTGATCTCTACAGTGTATCATCCTGTGTGCCAGAGGTGATCTCTACAGTGTATCATATTGTGTGCCAGAGGTGATCTCTGTGATGTATCATCCTGTGTGCCAGAGGTGATCTCTGCTGTGTATCATCCTGTGTGCCAGAGGTGATCTCTGTGATGTATCATCCTATGTGCCAGAGGTGATCTCTGTGATGTATCATCCTGTGTGCCAGAGGTGATCTCTGCAGCGTATCACCCAGTTAATTTATGTTGAATGTTGAATTAGGAATCGACATCATAGCACTCGGGACACCCCCATAAGCGCTCTGTCCCCATTTTCAGCAGCAAGCAAAAAGTTAAAATTCCAATGGTACCAGTAAATGTCTGATTGTAAATCCGTCTCGCTTTTCCGCTGAGTGTCGAGCGTTGGCCAGATTTCCTTGTAACTCTTTGCAGCACCATTCTCCTCAGACTGTAATGATCTATCTGTTCCTCGGCACTGTTCACTCGCTCCCAAAGGGCCCTTACAACATCCAGCTTGTCATGCATCAATTTACCACCAAGTGGTGCAGAACCAGCCAGTCTATCTGCCTGCTCATTTCCCAACACACCGGCATCACCTGGAGAAAATATCCAAAGGATGCTTACTACCTGGGACCTCTGAAGTGATGCTTGCCACTCTGCATGGAGCATGCCTGTCTCCACCTTTCTCAGCCTGCTCTGTGAGTCAGTTTTATCTATGTTGTTTATGTAATTAAAAATGGTTTGATAGTGACAGTGTCTGGTCAGATATGTTACAGAAACATAATATTAATGTTTATCATAAAAGTTATCTAGCCACTTCTGACAATAATTTTTATTCTATAAACAGCAATAACTTGTGAGAAACCAGTCACAGCCGAAGGTAGAGGGTTTTAGAAGTTGAGTTCACGTTGAAATCATGCAGAATTACAGTGTCTATTATGTGGATTTTTACAAAAATAAAAAACACGACGGTATGCTCCTCCCTGATCTTAGGATGATGGACTGGATAACCTACCTTCTCAAAGTAAAAAAAGAAATAACAGGAGAGACTAGGGTGCATGACGTGGACATTACCAACGGGAAAGACTAGGGTGCATGACGTGGACATTACCAACAGGAGAGACTAGGGTGCATGAAGTGGACATTACCAACAGGAGAGACTAGGATGCATGAAGTGGACATTACCAACATGAGGGACTAGGGTGCATGACATGGACATTACCAACAGGAGGGACTAGGGTGCATGACGTGGACATTACCAACAGGAGAGACTAGGGTGCATGATGTGGACATTACCAACAGGAGAGACTAGGGTGCATGACATGGACATTACCAACATGAGGGACTAGGGTGCATGACGTGGACATTACCAACAGGAGGGACTAGGGTGCATGACGTGGACATTACCAACAGGAGAGACTAGGGTGCATGACGTGGACATTACCAACAGGAGGGACTAGGGTGCATGACGTGGTCATTACCAACAGGAGGGACTAGGGTGCATGACGTGGACATTACCAACAGGAGGGACTAGGGTGCATGACGTGGACATTACCAACAGGAGAGACTAGGGTGCATGACGTGGACATTACCAACAGGAGGGACTAAGGTGCATGGCGTGGACATTACCAACAGGAGGGACTAGGGTGCATGACGTGGACATTACCAACAGGAGGGACTAGGGTGCATGACGTGGACATTACCAACAGGAGAGACTAGGGTGCATGACGTGGACATTACCAACAGGAGGGACTAAGGTGCATGACGTGGACATTACCAACAGGAGGGACTAAGGTGCATGACGTGGACATTACCAACAGGAGGGACTAGGGTGCATGACGTGGACATTACCAACAGGAGGGACTAGGGTGCATGGCGTGAACATTACCAACAGGAGGGACTAGGGTGCATGACGTGGACATTACCAACAGGAGGGACTAGGGTGCATGACGTGGTCATTACCAACAGGAGGGACTAGGGTGCATGACGTGGACATTACCAACAGGAGGGACTAGGGTGCATGACGTGGACATTACCAACAGGAAGTACTAGGGTGCATGACGTGGACATTACCAACAGGAGGACTAGGGTGCATGACGTTGACATTACCAATGTCCTCACTGGTAAAACTCTAAGGAACTGTGAAGCAAAAACAGCAGCCCAAGCAGTAGAAAATTGTCTTAATGACTAAAAAAAAATAATATGTATGATTCTGATACAAATACATGCTCCTAGCAATATTCAAAGAGTTCCAGCACTGTGCAACGATTCTTCTTGTGAGATCTCTGGGGTGCAGTGGGGAGGGAGTGGAAAAGACTTACAAATAATAAAAAGTAATCGTTTACCCAAACCACACTCATGCCAGTGTCAATGGTGGTTAGTGTGCCCTGAGTAAAGACATCACTGTAGACAAGTCAGTCAGAAAAGTTGCACCAATAGTGATTGGAACCCAGCGGAAGACTTAGTTCTGCAGCTTCTTCAATAGACAGGGGTAAAAAGATGGAGAGGACATGGGGTGAGCTGTGTGAGATTTCAGGCCTATTGTTGCCCTCACATGTGTTTCATTTTTCTCCTTAGCTCTGAACCTGTCTGCTGTCCTTTTCTTCTGTGTACCCAATCTAATTCTCCTCATCCATGCAATGTGATTTCTGACATCCTGTTTCTGTGAATCCACCTCAATACCTGTATTACTCATGCCCTACATGTACAGATCTTTAAATCTTTGTATAAACTAGCCCCTACATCTTACTGTCTAGTTACTACAAGAAAAGAGCAGGTTTGTAAACAACTGTCTAGGAATGAAAGAGTTCAGATGTTCCAATTCCAATTCCTTTAACTCTTTCAGTCCCAGGGGATGTATCATGCGCTAATTTGTTACAACTCGGCAGCTCAATCGATGCATGACAAGTGAAGATTTGTAATCTACTACTGTAATGAAATATAGACAGAAAGGGGTTAAATGAACAAAGCATACATTTCAGACCACCACACGGCGTACTAATCCATCACTGTGTGAAATGACAGAAATGGGTGATTAGAAAGCCATGGCCTAGCCAGCTATGCAGAACATCTACACGATAACCGCCATGACATCTGACAGTGAGGGATGAAACATTCGACGAGTGCCCGTGAGCAAGCACATGCACTGTGACCAGCTGCAGAGATACGTTCATCCAAACGTGACCACCAAAGACAGGTGACAGGGGAGTGATGGAGAAGGTACGCCAGAAAGAGCGGGAAAGCGGGAGAATAAAGTCAGAGCCAGGGGCTTGAGAAGTTAGTTAGCCCCGGAACCGCTTGAGAGGAGAGTTAGCCCCGGAACCGCTTGAGAGGACAGTTAGGGCTGGACCGCTAGAGAAACCGTTTAGGAGAAAACTAGTGCTTTTCTTTGTTTAGAAGGTATATGTTAAACTTGGAGTTTAGCTAGAACAGTGGTTAAGGAACTCGTAGAGAGTCATACGAATAGCCTGTATCCAGATAATAAAGTATTCATATACTATTGCTTATTGAATTTAAGAAGCCTGTGTGACGAGAATATTGTAAATAAACCAGCTCTTGTGTAATTGATTACATCACTGGCCTAGTTCTTGAGTACGATTGAAGAGAGCTACGAACTATATTCATTCACCCTTGGCCGAACTAGGCACATCTATTTCTTGGGGGATGTATAGGCACGACTGTGCCACACTACTGACCAATAATTAAACGCGGGCCACCTAATTTCAACTTCCTTTTGAGTTCTTTGTGTCTGATATCAGGCGTACTCATTTAGAGACATGGTTTGAAAGTCAAAAATATTGTATATTTGCGAGGTTTGCCAAATTACTAAGTGATTTATTAAAAGAATATTGCCGCCATGCAGTATTCTACATCAATGCCAACATGATTTACGGCTTTAGAAGCCTCAAATTTAAATAAAGTACGTGTTTATTAGATTTATCCTAAGGTAAAAGATAACGTTGCAAATTAGACGTATTTCACTCATTTATAAAGTCAAACTTTGATGAAGGATATGTCTAATGTGTACCTTCCGCAAATTCTACAACGAAAGCAAAGTTAGGTGGCACAAATAGAATAAACATTAGTAAAAAGACAATTTCCTTCAATGTCAGTTCTAGTGCTATTCCCCTTATTATTTAGGAACATAGCTACAAAATTACAGGCAAATTGAGTGTTATAAATATAAAAACTTTGTTTTGTGTGAAGATACTTACTGTTTTGCGAGTCAGTTTTCTTTACCAAATCATGGTGCTCTGTTATGATGTTTCAAAAGATTCTCTGGAACAAAATCGAATGTATTGATTCAGTTTATATTTTACTTATACATTTCCAAGTTGATTTTGGATACATTTTAACCAGTTTTCCTTGAGTGCCAAGGTGGTAAGTGGAAATTTTTTAAATTTTATTTTAATAATTTTTGTAAACATACCGTCTGTTTATTTATTAATATTTAATTACTAACTCAATTATTTGTTGTAGCTGTAGTCTATAATTATTCCTCAACATTCCCTGGTCACTTTGATGTATAATAAGTGTATGTTGCTCAGCAATGAATTAGTAAGGTCTGTTTTAATGTGTTACACTTGTGAAATTAATAAAAATTGCATTATCACCCCTTGGGCCTCTGATGCTAAACCCCCGGGGACTCAAAGAGTTAAGAAAAAATAAACAAATCAAGCACGTTCAACCTGCTGCTAGCTAGCCGAAGCGGAGTTGAGACGTCGTTACATGACTGATTTCATCAGCTGCATGTACCTGCTGCTAGCTGGCTGAAGCTGAGATGTCGTTACATGACTGATTTCATCAGCTGCATGTACCTGCTGCTAGCTGGCTGAAGCTGAGTTGAGATGTCGTTACATGACTGATTTGTTCAGCTGCATGTACCTGCTGCTAGCTAGCCGAAGCTAAGTTGAGATGTCGTTACATGACTGATTTGTTCAGCTGCATGTACCTGCTGCTAGCTAGCCGAAGCTAAGTTGAGATGTCGTTACATGTCTGATTTCAGGTTTTGAGATCAGCTGCATGTATGAGGCTGATTGGCTTACAAATGTGGGAGAAATCATTATAATAATCTTTATAATAATAATTCATTGACACCTTTCCATCTTTCCAGTGTTATACTGTGCTATGAGGAGGCATGAGACTCACAGCCCATGGTGATAGCGAGTGTGACTAACAAGACTCGCTCGGGTTAAGTAAAGTTTTCCACAATTATAGCATGGGATTTCAGGACCATTGTTGTCAACAAACAATCAGACAGTTTCTGGTACCACCAGAATTGTCACTTTTTGTGTGCTGCTGAAGATGGGGACAGAGTGCTTATTGGGGTGTCCAGAGTGCTGTGATGTCCATTCTCAATTCAACATTCAGCACTTGTTTTGAACATTTGTGTTTAGTTTGTTTTTTCTCAGACGATCAGCTCTCATCCTTTCTGCAGTTATTTCTTCCTTCACTCTCATTCCCTTCTTGATATGTCCCCTCCACACAACAGTCCATGGTATTTTGTTCCTACGAGTCCACCTTAATATTTATATCATTTGTGTCCTATTTGCACACATTTTTATATTGTAGCAGAGGACAATCTCGACATCTGCTACCATCTTCAATTCACCATAAAGGATGACCTTTGGGACTCTGTGCCATCCTCTATTCTCCAGGTGTGACCCAGCCACCTGAGCCTTTGTTTACTGAGCATTGAGAAAACTGTTGTAGCACTTGCTCTTTCCAGTACCTCAGTGTTAGTGATCTTGTCCTGCCACTTAATGCCAAGTATTCTTCTTGGGCACCGCATGTGACAGCTCCTTAGTGGTCTCTCCTAGTGCGAATAGGTTGACCAAGTTTCACTGCCATAAAGCACTGTGCTGAGAATAGAAGCCTGATAGAGATGAGTTTTTGTTTTACTTGTGAGCTTTCTGTTCTTCCAAACTCTTTTTGCCAATCTACTCATTGTTCTTGCTGCCAATCCTGATATTTTCTTGGTCAAGCTACAGTTTGTTATTTCCTGTGGAACCCAGAAAGATAAAATGATCAACTGTCTCCAGCTCTTCACCATCAACGTAGACTGTAGGTCTGTCATTAACACCTTGCACCATAACCGTTGTCTTCTTTTTGCTGATTGTTAGTTCAGATCCAGAACATGCACCATTAAATGCAGACAGTAAACATTCCAGCTCCTCATCTAAGTGGGTGGTTATTGCAGCATCATCTAAAAACAGCAGCTCTTTGATAAGTACTTTTCTTATCCTGGTTCTGAGTTTCAGCGTGTGAGCATTGTAAAGGTTGCATCAGATCAAGAATGGGTGAAAATACCACCCTCCTGATCTTGAAAAGCATGTTCCAAAAGAAGTGAGAAATATATTCCAAAAAGAATAGGAGCAAGTACTAACGGCTGATCACTCCATCACTACTGTCTGGAAATGCTGGAAATACAAAAATGACACTGCATTGTGATGCAAATATTTCATAGAAGACTTATTCCAACAATGTATTCTATTGGTAACCGAACTTTTAGTTAAAATTCCTGAGCTAACTTTAAAATGTACATGACCTCGTTAAATAAAAGAAAATTACACAGTGAACAAAGTTGGCCTATTCCAAAACAAATCAGATCGTTAATGTTCACTTCATTTTGTTATATTATTATTACAACAATTTACTTTTGCTCAGTTGTAATATTATTAACTGGAATTCTGACACAAGTGAGAACCAATTTGCCGGTCGTGTCAAGTAGCGGGGTCAAGTCCGTCCAAACTGGACACAACCTGACCTTCTTGATCCAAGTGACCGCACACATGCAAATGTTTTCTTCAAAACAAAGAACAGACAGGAGGAGATCGTGTCCCTGTTTTAAGACAAAACATGAAACTGGTGCGAGGAAAAAGTTTGCATACTTGTGAGGTGAACAATCTACTGCAGCAGCAGTTAACTGTTAAGTCGGAACGTGTATGTGCGGGGACAAAGTGACTGACCCCAGGTCTCCGGACTCCGGACTGGCTGGACATTGAGGGGAAAACTGCAGACGTGGAGTCCAGCGGGCAGTAGACAGCAGTAGAGAATCATGGCGGGCGGGCTTCAATATGGGAGGTGCGTGCGTTAGTATGCACACAGTGCTTTTCTTTCCACGTACATAAAGTGTCGCAAACTGCCAGAAAACAAAAAAGCCAGCATCGTCCGAAAGGTGTTTCCAATTCAAAATAAATCTAAAACGAATAGACCATTTGTGACGTCATTGTTTATGTTATCATCGCGCAGACCCGTGTTTCTCAAACTGTGCGCCGTGGCACCCCAGGGAACAGCGACGTCTTCACAAGGTCGCCGGGTAATATTCGAAGATAATGAGCTTTACTTTTGTTTTCTTAGATACGAATGGTCATACTTTTACTTAGGGCGCAGTGGAAAATTTTTAATTGAAAAAAGGCGCCGCGACTTAGAAAAGTTTAGGAAACACTGGTGTAGACTGATTACCTGCACAGGCACCGAAACCTGGGAGCTCAAGTCCTTTAAGCCACCCCCCCCCCACCCACCCCAACCCTCCTCTCACCCCCCACTAAAAATTATTAGGGGGGGAGGGAGGGGGGGTAAGTCCCCCACATAGGCGCGAAATGTGAAATGGGTAAGAAGAATAAGAAATTCCTGTAACCATGCATGTTTTGTCATGAAATCTGCAATCTTTAGGTGGGTGTGCTCAGTAACCTGGTGGTTACAGTTACGGTTAGCCTAACTTAACCTTACACTGCTCTTCTAAACCATCATTGTTTGTGTTAATGTTTAGAATTTCAGTGCGCTGAATTTGAGACCGGTGTTCTTCGGAGCATTGCCAAAAACTGTGCAAACAACCCTGCCCTACACGGGACTTTCGTTACTTCGTTACTGTTTTATGGTTCCCTAATATAACTCGGATATATGGTTACACAGATGAACTGAGTTTGGGGTAATCTTAATGCAACATCGTGCAAATCTGGAAGGAAAAACTTTATATACATATATACATACATATATGTATATATATATATATATGTGTGTATATGTGTGTATATGTACATGTGTGTATGTGTGTATATGTGTGTATATGTGTATATGTGTAAATGTATGTATATGTGTGTGTGTGTGTGTATATGTGTGTGTGTATATATGTGTGTGTGCGTGTGCGTGTGCGCGTGTGTCTCTTCTTCTTTATCTTTTCTCTACTCCTGGAATGGCTAGCTGGGTCAGGACAGGAAAAGATCTCTGAAACGGGCCTATCTGTTCGCTTCGTGTAAAGTTCTTTTCATTGTCTCTGATATATCTACGGTCCATTTTCGACGTGGTCGACCTCTGGCTCTGTTAATGCTGTATCTGTATAACATTGCTTTCTATAGTGTCTTGTCTGGTGTCAGTCATGTTACATGGCCAAACCATTTGATTTGTTGTCTACCTTTATATTTCAGTATTGCTTCTGTGCCCGACTCTCCTCCTCCTGATGTCATTGTTCCTAAGTCGATCTGTTACACCTAACAAAGTACGTAAACATTTCTTTACTGGCGAGACTATTTTCTGGTGTCCATGTTAGACACTGATAGTATAGTGTTAGCAGAAATATTGCGCTGAACAGTGTTCTTTAGGTCTTCATATTCTCATGGAGGTGGAGGCAGTCTTGAGAGTTAGCCTGTACACGCATGCACTGATTGTAACTGACCCACAGAGCATGCTGAGAACGGTGAAGACATGCATGCTACTTGCAGAGTGGCAAGCATAACTTTATAGCTGTCGGGTAGTTAGCACTCTTTAGTATTTTCTCCAGGTCAAGCTGGTGTTAGGGGAAACGAGAAGGCACATAGACTGGCCGGCTCTGCACCACTTGGTAGTGAATTGATGTCTAACAGGCTAGATGTTGTGAGGGCCTTTTTGGAACGAGTGAACAGTGCTGAGGCACAGATGGATCATTACGGTCTGAACAGAATGGCGCTGCGAGGAGTTACCAGGAGATCTGGCCAACGCTCAACACTCAGGGGAAGGATGAGACGGATATACAATCAGACCGTTACTGATGCCATCGGAATTTGAACTCTTCGCTTGCTGCTTAAGAAAGGGACGGAGCGCTTATGGAATGTACCAAGTGCTGTGATGTCAATTCTTAATTCAGCATTCAATATTCACGTGCCTACATTTTAAAATTAGTGTAATTAGGCCTAAAATTTGATTAACTTAATTGCATCTTTGGCGGTTTTGTTTATTAATTCTCCCGTCTTCTGAAAAAGTGCATCACCAGATTTGTAAAATTCGTCGCCTGCTTTAACTGGTTTCATCAGTTTTTGTATTCGCTGTTCTTCCTTTTCTTGAGAATGTCATCACTTCTGTTTTGTCAACGTTGATCTTCATATCATAGTTGTCGCATTCTGAGTGGAGTCTAATATTGTGTTTTTGTAGTTGTACTGCTGTTTGGTGCTTTGATTGTCTGGTCACTAGCGAACAACACTTCATTTATCAGTGGTGGTGACAGAAGGCAACACTGTCTCACTCCAGATCTAATGTAGAACTTTTCTGACGTTCCTGTATTTGTTCTAACTGCACATTGATTGTTCACGTAAAAACTCTTGCACAGTTTAATCAGATGTTCGTTTCCATAATCGTGTACTACCTTTAAAAATATATTCTTTTTAACTCGATTGAAAGCTATTTCTTGGTCGACAAATGTAGGGTGTAATTCTTTATTGAATTATACCGTCCATTGTGATAACTGTCTAAGTGTGAATATATATATGTTTTGTGGTAAGTTTCGGTCTTAGATTTAAATTTTCTCTAGAAGTTAAACTGTGTAGACTTTGAAATTAGAGTGTATCATCGCTCGGAGATATTTAATTTTATGTCGCTAGAAGAGAATATTCATTTTTGTTAGATAAAGTGCTTGGCGCGTGGCCTGTGTGAACACGATGTTGGTAATTATTGTATTGTTATTTGTGAAGCAACGGTAGTTTTGTGTTTAGCAAAATAAGCAGATGTTGAATGTGATGGTTATATTCATTTGCTTGATACAAGATAGAACTTGTAGTTTGCAATTGGTTTCTAGGCCTTGCCTGTGTAGTAATATGCAGCTGTAGTCAGCTGTGTTAGTTGTTAAATTGTATTACTCACATATCCTTTGCCAGGGCTTTGATGATAATGTTTCGTTGCCCCTGCACACAAGAACTCTTGTCTTTTCTCTACTTCTCCTGTTGTTGCTGTTCAGCGGGGAGCTACTTATTGTCTTTACCACAATTTTATTTTTCCTCATCTCCCTTCTTCTATGTTTCTCTCCCCCCCCCCTCCCCACCACCCCCTTCTTCTTGCTAATACTAAATGGCGCCCAAAGTGGGACAGACTTTGGGTGTTTGTGTAATTAGATGTTACTTATAATTTTACTTACGAAGGAGTAGCGTTGGCAAGTTGTTTTGTTTGACACATAATGTCGGCTCATATTATCATATTGATTCTAGGTTAGGCCCCAAGTAGTTAATAGTAAAGAAAAAAGTAAAGTTCCCTTTTCACGCCTTTCGGCGCATCGGGCATATGGGCAGAGCGTCCCATATTTTTACAGACCATCCTGGTATCCATTTTAGGCTGAGTCGACCTGCGACGTCCCATACCACGATAAAATCGATCGCGGTATGCTGGCTTACGAGTCGGACTCGCAACGCCTTAGCCACGGACGCCGCATCAAGTAGTTAATGGCCAGTGGTTAAATGTTACTTAACACCAGTGGTTAAATGTTACTTAACAGTTGTGTTTACTAAGCAGTTGTCAGCGCTTGTTGTTGACGGAGTAGCTTGTCCGTATCGTTCACTTAGCAGTGTAATGTGCGTATTGTTCACAGCGTGGTTTGTTTACGATGCGACCTTTGCTTGGGGTCAGTTTATTTGTTATTCTGTCATTATTATCAAGTTTAACTTTCGGTCTGTTTCAATTAGGGAGACTGTGTGAAGTACACCGATCGAGCCCAGTTACGCAATGAAATGTTTTAGACCGCTGTGACTAATCAGTCCATTTGTAGGCCCCCAGCCAAGGAAGTGACCGATAAGTCCATTTGTAGGCCTTCGGCCGAGGTATTGACCGATAAGTCCATTTGTAGGCTTCACCGAAGCTGAGGTAATGACTGAGAACTTCTCTCGAGAGCCATGTGATAGTGGCAATTGGGGAAACATGTCTGTTGAAAGCCACGCAAATGAAGCAAATAAGAGATGGTTCTGTCTTTACGGCTGCCCTGGTAAAAACGGGCAGTCATATTTTATCGTTGTTGAAATTGTAATTCCGTTATTAGAGATTCACTTATTTGCCACGTTTATGTAATTGTTACTGTAGTATGCACCTGACGAGACACAGCGAAATATTCCAGGCAATAAATGATGCAATTTATTGTTTGTGTCTTTGTTGTTCAAATCTATTAAAACTAATGCTTTTGTTCTTCGGGTTAAAGGTTGAATTAAAAATCGATAACACAACACTTGGAACATTCCCATAAGCGCTCCGTCCTCATCTTCAGTAGCAAGCGCACAGTTCCAATTCCGATGGCATTAGTAACTGTCTGGTTGTATGTGTTTCGCCTTTCCCCGGAGTGTTCAGCGTCGGCCAGATCCCCTGGTAACTCCTCGCATCACTGATTTCCTCAGATCCTGTTGATCTGTTTGTGCTTCTGTACGGCTCACTTGCTGCCAAAGAACCCATACAGCATCTATCATCCTGTATGTGTTTCGCCTTTCCCCGGAGTGTTCAGCATCGGCCAGATCCCCTGGTAACTCCTCGCATCACTGATTTCCTCAGATCCTGTTGATCTGTTTGTGCTTCTGTATGGCTCACTTGCTGCCAAAGAACCCATACAGCATCTATCATCCTGTCACAATTATTCATGTCATGGGTGTCAACAGAAACGAAATATCCGGGGGTGATCGATGGAAGGGTTGAGGACTACTCAGCACCTCTTGCAATTTTATTTTGGCTTGGGTGGGGAGCTCAAAGGACTTAAGCCCTATTTAAAAAACATAATAATAATGACAACAGGAACAGTATGCTAAGCAGTAATTATGAAATGTGAAACAGTGTGGAATAAATAAACTTTGTTCTGTCTATTGTTTTTGCCCATGGTCTGTCTGTGAATGAAGTAGATTTTGTGTTTCAGTTCAAAGGATTACTTTACTTGGTTCATGTTAATCTATCGTTACTGTAGTATGCACCTGACGAGACACAGCGAAATGTACCAGGGAATAAACTGTGCAGTCTAGTGTTTGTGTTTTTTTTTTCTTCAAATTTACAGCCGGCAAATATTACTTCCATTTCAATATGTTCTTCAATGAATTTAATTAGAAGGTTTGTTAACTAGTTCTTGTAATTTCTTTCTCTTCTCACATAGTCTAGTTTTATTCAGGGCCTTTTTCAAACATTTCCTTTCACAAGTGGTTAATTTTTTGTTCTGTTCTTTAGTCAATGTTCAAGTTTCAGACTGACAGCACAAGGTTAATATGAAGATTGCATTTGTAAGGGTTTTTAAACAAATATAAGGATTGCATTTATAATGATTTATAAACAAACATGAGGATTGCATTTGTAATGATTTATAAACAAATATGAGGATTGCATTTATAATGATTTATAAACAAATATGAGGACTGCATTTATAATGATTTATAAACAAACATGAGAATTTCATTTATAATGATTTATAAACAAATATGAGGATTGCATTTATGATTTATAAACAAATATGAGGACTGCATTTATAATGATTTATAAACAAATATGAGGATTGCATTTATAATGATTTATAAACAAATATGAGGATTGCATTTATAATTATTTATAAACAAATATGAGGATTGCATTTATAATGATTTATAAACAAATATGACGATTGTATTTATAATGATTTATAAACAAATATGAGGACTGCATTTATAATGATTTATAAACAAATATGAGGATTTCATTTATAATGATTTATAAACAAATATGAGGATTTCATTTCTAATGATTTATAAACAAAAATGAGGATTTCATTTTTAATGATTTATAAACAAAAATGAGGACTGCATTTATAATGATTTATAAACAAATATGAGGATTTCATTTATAATGATCTATAAACAAATATGGGGATTACATTTATAATGATTTATAAACAAATATGAGGATTTCATTTATAATGATCTATAAACAAATATGAGGATTTCATTTATAATGATTTATAAACAAATATGAGGATTACATTTATAATGATTTATAAACAAATATGAGGATTACATTTATAATGATTTAAAAACAAATATGGGGATTTCATTTATAATGATTTATAAACAAATATGGGGATTACATTTATAATGATTTATAAACAAATATGGGGATTACATTTATAATGATTTATAAACAAATATGGGGATTACATTTATAATGATTTATAAACAAATATGGGGATTACATTTATAATGATTTATAAACAAATATGGGGATTACATTTATAATGATTTATAAACAAATATGGGGATTACATTTATAATGATTTATAAACAAATATGGGGATTACATTTATAATGATTTATAAACAAATATGGGGATTACATTTATAATGATTTATAAACAAATATGGGGATTACATTTATAATGATTTATAAACAAATATGGGGATTACATTTATAATGATTTATAAACAAATATGGGGATTACATTTATAATGATTTATAAACAAATACTCAGAAAGAGCATTATGTGCAAACTGAAAAAGCCCAGACAAGTTTTGTGGGGAGGGCGGGGGTGATTGGGTGAGGAGGGCGGGGGTGATTGGGTGAGGAGGGCGGGGGTGATTGGGTGAGGAGGGCGGGGGTGATTGGGTGAGGAGGGCGGGGGTGATTGGGTGAGGAGGGCGGGGGTGATTGGGTGAGGAGGGCGGGGGTGATTGGGTGAGGAGGGCGGGGGTGATTGGGTGAGGAGGGCGGGGGTGATTGGGTGAGGAGGGCGGGGGTAACGGTACGTAACCCATAGGTTTCCACGCCCGTGATTTATATTGGTAGTTGTCAAAAGCATGATACCTCACTGCAAAAACGCAGATAATTTCTGTCTGTCCTTTAATAGACGTATTTGAAACTGGTTAGATGCTAGTCCAGATGCTAGCTATCCGGTGACACTTTCATTGTAGAAATACCCAGTTACTGTTCTGGGTCTACACAGCTATATCCGGTGTGTTCACCCTTTTTCAACGCTTAATTATTTATTTTACATTTAAAATTTGTATTTTCTACAATCCGGCTCGTTACAATTTTAACCGTTTTTCAATGTGTTTTTTTTTTTTAAAATAAATCCACAATTTTTAAAATCTCAGTGTGATTATGCCATTTGAATATTTAATGAGTCTTAACGGGAAAAAAAACGGTTCTAACACACACATATTTAAAAATGAACTACACAAAAAAAAAAAAAAAAACACACACACACACACACGCACACGCACGCACGCACGCACGCACGCACGCACGCACGCACGCACACACACACACACACACACACACACACACACACACACACACACACACACAAAATCTGTGGACACATACAGTATTCTCAGACAAGGGACATTTGTTGCTACTTCTGTTTCTCGGATCTGCACAATATGGTCTCATTAGACAAACCCTCCCTGGCTGCCTGCACAAGAAAACGTCAGCGTGTGAAAGCTGGCCCTCTAGATGCCAGCCAACATTCCAACTTCAACCGACTTGGCTCGTTTGGCAGCTAGCCTGGCTGTCCAGATAAACACGCCACTTAGGCCTACGACCATCATCATCATCATGTGCTGTTCCGACAAACGTGAGCTGCCTTGGGCTCGACATCTTGTACGATCACCAAAATCTTGAACGAGGTAAAGTCGACCCAGACTGGGGAGATGGCACTTGATGATCATGACGAATATATATTTTTCATTCAGCTGCTGCAAACTCCAACCGAAAGTTCTTGATGTTGGTCCACTTCTGAACTTTGATCTTGCTCCAGAACTTGAGTTTTGCATGCGCAACCGTTTTACTCATCTGGCTTATCCTGTATGCAGATTTTTGGGTTCTTGTCTCTCAGGCCGATGCAATTCTGTTTCGAAGAAAACACCCATTAGTCCTTTTTGGTACTTAATTTATAACTTACCCCTGACGTCACGACAACGTCCCGAAAGACATTCCCAATAAATTCTAGGGTTTTCAGGTTGTAGTCTCTCGCGATTTCTCTACAGCCAAGTTTAGGGTTAGGGTTAGGGTTAGGGTAAGGATTAGGGTTAGGGTTAGGATAAGGGTTAGGGTTAGGGTTAGGGTTAGAAGACACTTGATGAACACTCAAAAACAGCACCACACAACAGCACACTTGCACCCCTTGAAATAATGGACTGTCAGGTCAGCTGTGGATTTCCCAGGGGAATTTCGTGTTTGGGGTACGTTATAAATTAAGAACCTCCTTTTTTTAACACCGTGCGTGTGTGTTTGTGTATGTGTTGGGGATGTGGGGGGGGGGGGGGTTCCCCTATCTGCCGCCCCTCCCCCGCAATAGGACCCTGGAACCCATGCGGGGATCGTGCAGTCTTATGCCCGAATAGCCATGATAGCACCACACGGGGGAATTACAAAGCCGAATTAGGTCAGCTGCTGTGACCTTGGACTTGGCGTAACTTTCTTGCGAAAGAACAGCACGTCCACAGGACAACCATCTCTGTAAACATCAGACAGTCACGTTCAGTGCTACATCACGTCAGACAAACATTGTCGACGTGTCCGTGCAAGCAGATTTAACTGGAGTAGATGTTCCTGAACACCTAAATGTACCGAAGTCACCTTCGGTCAGATTCTAAACAAAACAATAAGATTACGATGATACTCTAACCTTTAAAAATGCCAATGTTTGTTTTTCTATTCATAAATGGGAAAGGTTTTTTTAAAACAGTTTTTAAAATATGGGTCAGTTAATTTAATTATTGCTGAGTCCGTCGATTTTACTCGAATTTATTATATAGGCTTTGCACTTTTAAGTGAAGTGACATGTTTACCAATCACTGACAATTCAAGTACAATTTTCAAAATGTTAATTTTCAAGATATGAACATGATGATAATAATAACGTGTAGTAATAGTAGTAATACCATAGCGATGGTTGTAATTATAATAGACACCGTAGAAACGTCGGTGATCTATCAGTAACATCAGTAAAAGTAGTAGTAGTCACTGTAGTGGTACTAAGCGTAGTAGTAGTAGTAGTAGTAGTAGTAGTAGTAGTAGTAGCAGCAGCAGCAGCAGCAGCAGCAGCAGCAGCAGCAGCAGCAGCAGCAGCAGCAGCAGCAGCAGCAGCAGCAGCAGCAGCAGTAGTAGTAGTAGCATAACGTATCATCGAATTTATAAAAAAGGCATGGTTAAAAAGTGCACAATTGCGATTTGGCGTTTATGTAACATGTGACTGAAATACTTTCTAGATATCTGAAAAACGATTCGCCTGGTAAAATTAGCAGAAGGTAAATAAAAGCCACATCTGCTGCCTGTTCAGTCAGTGGAAAATAAACCCCGGTACAACTGGCGCCATAAATGTCTGTGCTCCACCATTTCTACAACTCATTACATAAGCTTCGACCTTGATATCTTCTCTGTCTCTAGCACCCTTTCTTTGGGTTGAGAAGCCCTAAAGGGAAGCAAAGAAAGGCAACACACACACACACACACACACACACACGCACGCACGCACACACACACACACACACACGCACGCACGCACGCACGCACACGCACGCATACGCACTCGCACTCGCACTCACACTCACACTCACACAAACACACACACACACTCACACACACACACACTACCAATCATGTCGTAAGAGGCAAGGAAAGGGTTTGCCTAGTTTATTGAGTAGAGCGACTTATATGCGAATGCCTAGCAACATGAATAGGTGTATGATGAGGAACTGCAAGCATTTTTTTTTTGTTAATAGGCATTTGCAGACTTTCAGACTCGGACATTGACACAAGAAGACGAAAGAAAACTAACCACCTGTTAGATGAGATGTTTGAGAATGGGTGTAAATAAAACCAGAAGAGATCAAGTAGGAAACGATGTGATCAAAAGAACTGTTGGAACAATACCCATCGTCCAATTTGTTGACAAACGAAGAGTGAAAAGGTATGGCCATATAATTTGAATGAAACCAACGATGCCAGCAGCGAGAGAGTACAACCTGAAAATCCAGACACCAAGAGGTAGGGGAAAACCGATAAGAAGATTAATTAAAGGAGTCACTGACACCTCGAGACTGCATAACATTACAGCATATCAAGCCATTGGCTCGGCTGTCGATCGTCTGATTAAAAACGACGCCTAGCGGCAAAAGCAGATTTTGACACACCCATTTAAAATAATAATATATGTGAAAAAATAGTCAAGGTATAAGCAAATGCTTACACAGAGAACATCCATACAGTGATAGGCGGATCATTCATCTCGCTTCATACCGTCTGGTTTCGGCGACTATGATGGCCGCTGACCAATGGTTTGTGTGTAAGATACAAAGAACACAACAGACGCCCCCCCCCCCTTTTACACACACACACACACACAAATGGTCAATTTATCAGATATTGGACGCAGATAATTACAATTTCCCACGCAATTTTTTGAAACTTAGGAAACAAACAATCCTGACAGTCAAACCTGGTGGGGAGAGACCAGGAGGAGACAGAGATTGCCTGGACGGCTTCACTGCTTAGCAAAGTGGTGACAAGACCATTGACCTGGCTCTCGAGACTACCTCAATAAACGGTGTGGGATAATAAAGGCTAGCTGTATATCTTTCTTTGTAGGACTACCAAACCCATCCCATCATTATGTTGTCTCTTGTCATTTTACTAATCACTTATTACATTCAGTTGTTTGCCATTGCTGTCCAAACGGCTCAGTCCACACGCAGATGTTGAAATAAATGGAAAGCAAATCTTTTAACAAATTGCCTGCATTTGAACTTGAACCTGATCAAAAGTGATCGCGTGAGCAACTGCTGATCTGTAGGTGACTTTTGCTACCATCAATGATGAACTGCATTTCTAATGTCGGAATGTTTGTGTTAGCACTTCGGATGGCTACCGTATGCTTTTAATGCGTGTGTATGCTAGATATGCTGAAACAGCAGTCTGTCAATCTTTCCACAGGGGACTGTGATAAACATTCTGTGTGTTTTTCGCTGGCACAGGAGCGGAGAAAAGATGGAGTGACCTGTTTGCTATGAAGCTGAAACTAAGACTACCAGACTTCCAGACCAGACTCGAACCTGATATATAGAAATTCTGAAGCTATGTTCACAACACCTAAGATGCCTGTTGCGGTGTGAGAAGCTGACCCATGCCTGTCGGCTCTGAACTGGGTTATGAAGACATCACTGGCATTCATCTTGAATATCCAAAGACATCTGTCTCTGAAGCTCTTCGCTTCTTAGCAACCCTGGATGATCTGGACAAGAGGAAATGCAAATCTATACACACTAGAATAGGCACGACATTTGTTGCTTTTCGTCAATCACATGCCATGAGAAAGGGCACCTCTTTTCATCCGTCATGAAGCCATCGTTGATTGTCTGTAAGTGCGGAGGTGACTCAGAAGCCCTATGTGCGTCTAGAAAGATCTAGGGCGAGAGCATGGAACAGTATCTTTAGGTAAAAGACCTATTATACTGATTTTTCTAGGCTTTATTTACTGTTCATCTTTATTTTTTCTAGATGCCTTGCTAGTCGTTTCGCCTCTTCGGATAGAAGGTCGCCATACCCGGTTTGGTACAGTAGTGTCAATCAGAGTTTACATTGAAAGCGTTAAGTGATGCCTTTAATGTGTCCTTTCTGGCCTCTAGGAGTGAAGGAAAAAGAGACGAACTGGTTTATAGAAATGAGAGGTTGCTCAATGTCGTCGATCTGACTCTCTCGGCTGCGTCCATCTAGATTAAGTGGCAGGTTGATCTCACTCTCCCGCCTGCGCCCATCTGAATCAAGTGGCAGGTTGATCTGACTCTCTCGGCTGCGCCCATCTGAATCAAGTGGCAGGTTGATCTGACTCTCTCGGCTGCGCCCATCTGAATCAAGTGGCAGGTTGATCTGACTCTCTCGGCTGCGCCCATCTGAATCAAGTGGCAGGTTGATCTTACTCTCTCGAATCAAGGTCAAGTCGAATTGAAACAGTAGACGGTAGTACAGTATCGCTGGAAGGAAGATAAGATGGCAGTCACAGATGTTAGTCTTTCTTGTAGGTTTACATAAAACAAAACAAAAACAGCAAGCCGCACGTGATCATATACAATTCTAACTGTTTGCCCCCCCCCCCTTACCCTCTTCTCCCCTCTAGCACATTCGAGAATCTATAAAAGACCGGCCCTACAACTGCGAATGGCTCCAATAGAAGCTCCTATGATTTACATTGTGTGTGCACAGTTTGATACAGCCAGAATGAAGATGTCAGTAAGGTTTGTGGTCATGGTTTTTGTGGCTTTTATCGTGGCTGCATCAGCGACGAAGAAGCAGACACGGAAACTGGCTTCACCCAACTCGAGGGCTAGCATTGTCAAGAGACAAGGTATGAGGTCTGGGGTCAAATCTCTGCTACTTTCTAATGTTTTCGTTCCTTTACACGACACCGTGGAGCAAGTGAAGACGATATGAGCAGAAAACTGATTAGGTGGGGGTGGGGGGGGGATAGAAAAAAAAGGGGGGGGGGGCATACTTTGTAATTAGTAAGGGAAAGAAGAGGTAAACAGTAAACAAGAACGAAGAGATATACTAGAAGAAGTAATAAGTCTCTCTCATTTAAGTATGTATTTTAAGGTACTGCCAGAATGAAGACAGACGTTTAAAAACAAAGTCTCGGGGAAGTCTAACCCACTCAATACAAACCTGCAGAAGTCGTATGTGTCGGTCGAAAAGTGCAAATATTGCTGCCACGCTGTAAATGGTCACAAGATATTTAAATCTTCAGATGGTAGGAGAGAAGAAGAAGAAGAAGAAGAAGAAGAAGAAGAAGAAGAAGAAGAAGAAGAAGAAGATACCGAGAGAGAGAGAGAGAGAGAGAGAGAGAGAGAGAGAGAGAGAAAGAGAGAGCGAGAGAAAGAGAGAGAGAGAGATTAAATAATTAATTCATAATAAAAGACAAGACAATCTCATAAAACACTATACAGAGGGAAACGCTCAAGGCTATCAGCCAAAAGGTAGACAGTGATAGAAGTTAGTAACATCAAGACGTGAGAGAACAGTAGCCCATATAAGTGTAGAAATAGAGAGAGAGCGAGAGAGAGAGAGAGAGAGAGAGAGAGAGAGAGAGAGAGAGAGAGAGAGAGAGAGAGAGAAAACGAGAGAGAGAGAGAGAGAAAGCGAGAGAGAGAGAGAGAGAGAGAGAGAGAGAAAACGAACCAACGAGCTTTACTTTCAAAGGGTCACAAATTGGGCACTCAGGCCGGTCTTACATTCGGCCCTTCCCAACACTCAGCTTTTTGACAGTAGTTGTATTTGATCCATAAAGCATGTTAGGTTCAAATAATAATGTGCATATTATCAATATCTAGCAAAAACACAACAGCATGGGTGGTGAAATGCATGCACACACTGGCACGGTCACGTACACACGCAAACCCACTGACTAAATTACAAACACATATATCCCCATACATACATACATACATACATACATACATACATACATACATACATACATACATACATACATACATACATACATACATACATACATACATACATACATACATACATACATACATACATACATACATACATACATACATACATACATACATACATACATACATACATACATACATACATACATACATACATACATACATACATACATACATACATACATGCATACATACATACATGCATGCATACATGCATGCATGCATGCATGCATGCATGCATCCATCCATGCATCCATCCATGCATCCATCCATGCATCCATCCATGCATCCATCCATGCATCCATCCATGCATCCATCCATCCATCCATCCATCCATCCATCCATCCATCCATCCATCCATCCATCCATACATACATACATACATACATTCATACATACATACATACAAACAGACACACACACACCCCACCACAGACAGGCATAAACACCCCCACCACACGCAGGCATAAACACCCCCACCACACACACACACCCCACCACACACACACCCACACCACACACACACCCACACCACACACACACACCCCACACACACCCCATCACACACACACCCCACCACACACACATACACACACTCCACCACACACACCCCACCACACTCACACCCACCACACACACACCCCACCACACACACCCTCACCACACATACACACACCACCACCACACACAGACATACAGAGAAACAGAGACGTAAAGAGCCACTGCAGCTAACTATAACTGCGGAGACGGCACCTGATTCATTTAAAGAGGTTAGTTGCGTATCCTTTACAGGACGTTGCAGAACAAACCCCAACTGTCCCTGGCTGTTGTGTGGTTTCACTAGGCAAATTTACACCCAGTAGTTTGCCACTGCCCTCAGGACGGTCGGCTTTCTTGATACCAGTGTCGAAACCAACGCAAGGCGCAAGGCCCGCAGCTAGGATCGAACCCGGGGTCCCGGCATTAAGAAGCGTTCGCATCGACTTAGCCACAGAGCCGACTCTGATTGATTACGTTGAGTCAAAATTTTCAACCTAGTTTTAAACATCTTCGGCTGTAACGTGTCAGGGTTGTGGTTTTTACTGACCAATAGTTCTGTTTGTGTAGGGCATCCGGGGCAGACACTAGTCTGTATGAGAGCCTGGGCAGATACATGTATGTGGGATATCCAGGACACACACTGGTCTGTGGGATATCCAGGGCAGACACTAGTCTGTGGGTGATATCCAGGGCAGACACTAGTCTGTGGGATATCCAGGGCAGACACTAGTCTGTGTGAGAGCCTGGGCAGATACATGTATGTGGGATATCCAGGGCAGACACTAGTCTGTGGGATATCCAGGGCAGACACTAGTCTGTGGGATATCGTGGACAGACATTAGTCTGTGGTAAATCTTAGACAGACACTAATCTGTCGGATATCGTGGACAGACACTATTCTGTGGAAAGTAAGTGTTGGCCACCATACTATGGCAGCCTGTTAGCTCACCAAGTGTAAACAGCAAAACGTAGAAGTGGAAAGTCTCAGTAGAAAGACTCAATACTTGACACTTCATACTAACAGTATGGTGAGCTGTTACGGCCAGAAGTGACAATTTTTTTTTCTTCACTTAAGTTGAGTCTAATGTATCATTGGGCCTTTTTGTCTATTGCAGTCACGTGTAAAGGGAACCAGTTTATGTGTCAGGATGGGATGTGCATACAAGATGAGTGGGTGTGTGACATGGAGAGGGATTGCTATGACAGTTCTGACGAAGATGGTTGCCGTAAGTATTTTATAGATAGATTACAGTGTGCATTTATATTGACATAAGGATAATTACAACTCTGCTACCTTTGCTAACTCTAATTTTTTCTAGTTTTACAAAAACAAAAACAATTTGTGTAGTTTTAATTCCAATGCTATTTAAAGTTTAACACATGCCAGTAAACGAAGGGAACAGCTAACACATGAACCGAAAATTAAGTATAGTGTAAGCAAACGCCTTTATAAATTGTTGCGCATCAAATTGACGAATTCAGGAAAGGTAAAGAAATAAGAGAAGTGGCTGAATAACCACTTGTTCCATCAGTTAGAAATCTAGAGGATGGCGTTATGATGGGCAAATCGTCAAGGAAATTGGACACAGATTCACTAGTCAGTCACTGATATGGAAGTAGGAAGTCTATTATGGATACTAGCAAGTCCGTGAAAAACCCTGAAGATAACGTTGTTAAAAGACGCCAAAGGTGCTGAACAGGCCTTCATTGATAATTTTGATAGAATGAAACTGGATTGAACAGAACTGAGGTATGCACGGGGAACTCTACGTGACCTTCAAAGGTACATGAGGGTTGATGTTGCAGCTGTTAATATACAACAATAACAACAACAACAACAACTGCTACTGTTAAATACAAATGAAGTCTTTTGTGTTATGTGAACTAGTCAGCTAATGAGGTACTCCTGTCTTTCCACAGCCACCGACTGTTCAGGTGAGCACCAAGTCAAGTGTAACAACGGCAAATGTGTCTCCGCCGAGTACAGGTGTGACGGGGAAGATGATTGTGGGGACAACACAGATGAACTCAACTGTAGTAAGTCTTCCAATCCTCGTCTTCTTCATTATCATCGCTCTGATCATTTAGATAGATGAAAAAAAAAATGCATTACAAATGTCAAAAAATGAAATGCGGCCTACCATCAGAATCTCTGGCAAGGATGCATGAAGGGATCTAGACCTAAAATAATCTGTCTGCTAAACGTATGGCCACAACACAAAATCAGTGAACCACTCCATCTCTCGATTCAGTCCCCTGAACCAGCCTTGCGCTAACAACCCTGTATAGTTCCGCAGCCGATAGGTAAGATTACATGCTTCAAGTTTCCATGCGCGACCCTAGAGAACATCTCCTGCTCCGCCCGGCCTTGTGTCAGCTTTTTGACTCGCTTCTAAGATTTGCAAACCTGCCAGTTTGATTTCGCAAGTGTAGCCAAACAAAAATAATTACAACAGGCTGACAACCTACTAACAGCGTGTTCTACCAGTCTGTTGTTACACAAATGTAAATTGTCAAATGGTCAGCAGTACAAGAAAACTGGCAAATGAACGGGAAAAAATGGTGCGGGGGGGGGGGGTGGATGGTGGTGTTTGCACAAATTAAAACAATCTGAGTGAGACTTCGTCAGCTTTCTTATAAAATGTCAGTGGGGAGGGGAAAGGGGATGATAAGTCTTGTTTAACTGCGCAATAAACAACTTTATTATTATTTATTATGTGGTCAAGGGCATATAAATATAGTAATATATTTAAATTATTATGTAAGTGTACAATTTCAGTGAAAAATTCTTTAAAAAAAGATTTAATTTGCGTGTTTATGTGTTTTTGTTAGCCTTATTACAAGTATCCTAGACGTTCTGGCAACTCTTGCACAATAGTAAAAGTCAAATATCAGTTCTTCAAATGTGGGTGCCAGGAAAAAAGAAAAACCTACCGCCTCCCCAGCAAGCATGTCGTAAGAGTCGACTACTTGGTGGCATCATTGAAAGTTGGAGTATGTCTTCCTTAGAGATAAGAAACTAAGAGCATGTATACAAATAAGCCAGTTCTGTGAAACGGATGTGCAAAAGATGTGCACGCAACACCGAAGTTCTGAAACAAGTCTACATTCAGTCTGGAGATGGACGAACACCCAGAACTTTCTACCAGAGTTTACAGCTGCTAAAGGCAAAAAAAAAAAAAAAAATCCGTTCTGTCTGTGTAATTCCAACTTTGTGTTTACCAACTGTGTTACATTCACCAGTGTTCTCCCATTTGTTTGTTTAAGATTGGGTCTCTTATAAATGAATTTTTTCAATCGTTACAGTATAACGATTACTACTCTACATACATTCTATTGCTTATTCTTTTCTATTAAATGTTAAAAGGAAATCGGTACATTGTGTTCTGGTTTACAGCTAGGCTTGGATATCTGCGTCTTTCGGCCCAACATTTTCAAAATCAGCAACATCTTTATTGATTTTTTGGACATCCAAACTGAATTTTGGGGAGAGACTCTCAGGAGTCTGAGCCTTGTTTAAAAGCTAAATAATAATATGAATGACAATGTGTTGAATGGCAAACACATTTCTGATTTTCTGCTGACAATGAGCACACTAACCAAAGTTTTAATTCCCCCCCCCCCTTTTCTCCCCCCTTTCTCCCCGCCTGATTGCCATCTCAGAAACCAAGGACTGTTCTCCCGGGGAGGTGCACTGTGACAACTTTGTCTGTATAGAAGACACCTGGTTCTGCGACAAAATCGACGACTGTGGGGACGGGTTCGACGAGAGAAACTGTAGTAAGTATCTACACAGCGAGCTTTCTGTTGTCTACCTGCTTACCTGCCGCTTTAAAATCCTACAGTCCTACACACCTGCCTTCCAATCCTACGTGGCTAACTACCTACCTGCCAACAACTACCTACCTGCCCAACTACCTACCTGCCCAACTACCAACCTGCCCAACTACCAACCTGCCCAACTACCTACCTGCCCAACTACCAACCTGCCCAACTACCTACCTGCCCAACTACCAACCTGCCCAACTACCAACCTGCCCAACTACCAACCTGCCCTACTACCAACCTGCCAAACTACCAACCTGCCAAACTACCAACCTGCCAAACTACCTACCTGCCCAACTACCAACCTGCCCAACTACCAACCTGCCCAACTACCAACCTGCCCAACTACCAACCTGCCCAACTACCAACCTGCCCTACTACCAACCTGCCAAACTACCAACCTGCCAAACTACCAACCTGCCAAACTACCTACCTGCCTAACTACCTACCTGCCTAACTACCTACCTGTCTAACTACCTAACTGCCTAACTACCTACCTGTCTAACTACCTACATGACTGCCTATGAATCCTACCTAACTACCTACCTGTCCAACTACCTACCTGTCCAACTACCTACCTGTCCAACTACCTACCTGCCCAACTACCTACCTGCCCAACTACCTACCTGCCCAACTACCTACCTGCCCAACTACCTACCTGCCAAACTACCTACCTGCCAAACTACCTACCTGCCTAACTACCTACCTGCCTAACTACCTACCTGCCTAACTACCTACCTGCCTAACTACCTACCTGTCTAACTACCTAACTGCCTAACTAACTACATGACTGCCTATTAATCCTACCTAACTACCTAGTTACCTAACTACCTACCTGTCTAACTACCTACCTGTCTAACTACCTACCTATCTTACTACCTACCTGTCTAACTACCTAACTACCTAACTGCCTAACAACCCACCTGCCTAACTAACTACATGACTGCCTATTAATCCTACCTACCTACCTAGCTACCCAACTACCTACCTGTCTAACTACCTAACTGCCTAACTACCTACCTGCCAAACTACCTAACTGTCTAACTACCTAATTACCTAACTGCCTAACTATCTACCGGTCTAACTATCTACCGGTCTAACTACCTAAGTGCCTAACTACCTACCTGTCTAACTTCCTACATGACTGCCTATTAATCCTACCTAACTACCTAACTGTCTAACTACCTACCTGTCTAACTACCTACCTGTCTAACTACCTACCTGTCTAACTACCTAACTGTCTAACTACCTACCTCTCTAACTACCTACATGACTGCCTATTAATCCTACCTAACTACCTAACTGTCTAACTACCTACCTACCTTCGTCAATTTGATGCGCAACAATTTCTTAAGGTTCCACAATCTAGTATACCTCTTGTAGTTCTGTTATCAAGCGGCTGACGTCACTGCAAAAGACTCCCATTCGCTTAAAAAGTAACGATCATGGAGCAGTCAGCTCTGAAACATATAAAAGTCTTATGCTACTACTGCTTCTTCAATGTCTACTTTTTAAAAATGCCTATATTTTCATAAAATATTATATCAAAAGGCTCCACGTTACTCACGGCCGTTGTTTAAATATAATGGAAGGCATAGCAAACGCCCAAACATATTACATATTCCATAACCTAGGATAGATCTATACAAATTAAGTATGGCGTACTCCCCAGCTCAATTGTGGAACTATCTTCCACAACAAGTCAAAAGTACCACTATTACCTATACATACAATTGAAAACTGTTCGAATATTCTCTGAGCACAGATTGCATGCTCCCATAGAAGATAAACGCTATTTTACAAATAGCGCTTATTTTTCTAAGATTTATTACAACTACTGTTTACTGTAGTTAGAAATGTGCACATTCCAGTGCTTGTATTGAATATTTGACACTTTTGATCATGTTAAATATTACTTAAATTATAAATAAAATGTATGAAAGAAGGGCAGAATGGTAGATGGGCCTGTGTGCCCAATTCTTAACCCTTTGAAAATAAAACTTGTTGCTTAGTTCGTTCGTTTTACCCACCTACAAGCCTGTCTGTCTTTTTGTGAGCCTGTTGGTTAAGGTTTATTTTTTATTAACCTAAGTAGTAGGTACAGATAAGTAGTGATTCCTGCGTGTATCTAGTTAACTGCCTGCCTATATATCTAGCGAACTGCCTAGGTATCAACATGTTTTCCCCAAAACAGTTCTCTCTATGACTTATGTATGTGCTTGCTGAGGTAATCACTTAACTGCAGTTCCAGCTTCATAGCACACGGGTCATCCAACAGTTGTTCCATCTCTGTGCCAGGAAATGTCAATATTAATTAAATTAATTCAATTTAAGACACTTCAAGTGAGTGATTTTTCGCCCGTGTCTCAATGTAAAACCTAAACAAAGCCATTAGTTGTTCCTCCGTATGCCAGTGTAAAACAAAACTAAAACCAGGTTTGAATCCACACTTAAGTAATGGAGGGGACCTTTTCCTGTCAAGGACACAAATAAAAATCCTAACCTACACAATTAGAAGGACGGCACAAGGCATGCAGCTCCACACCCTGAGGATCGGTGGCCACAGTTTTCAAACTGGTTGAGTATTTTGTCTTAAGTCAAACCAAAGCACAGTCACAAGTTCTCCAGGGAATCGAGGAACCCAGGACCGTATTTAGATATGAGGTCCTAATATATGTGTCTGTATGTGTGTGTAATTTTATATATATATATATTATATATATATATATATATATATATATATATATATATATAGCATTGATCCCCCTCCCCTTTTAATTGTTTTAAATTAAACCAGTTAATATCAGAAAATGATAAATTCTACGCCCCTTAGATTTTTAGATGATTTAAATATATTGTCGTTTCACTTGTTAGTAACTTAAAAAATAAACAAATGTGTCTCTGCAAAATAACCGAAACGATATAATAAATTCCACTTAAGGGCACTATTGAAAGATAATTGCGTTGTGTACAAACGTAATTTGTTGAGGCCTCTGCAGATTGTGCAATCCTAAGGTGCATCTTCATTAGCTTATACACTACTGCACTGATTTCTTTTTCCCAGCGGGCTCGTGTGCCAGCCATCAGTTCCGCTGCGCTGACGGGTCCAGGTGCATCGACAGGAGGTTCGAGTGTGACGGGGAGGATGACTGTAGAGACGCCAGCGATGAGCTCCAGTGTGGTCAGTATGCATACTTCTGTTTTCTCTCCTTCTGCCTACTTCTACTGCTACATTCAATAATAAGCAGTTAAATTAATGGGTAATTACTGATTTCAATACAGAGATCCACATAATTGGTGAGGGAAATGTAATATATAATCTACATTATTTTTTAAAAAGTAGTTTGCCATTGCATTCTCGATTGTCGGCTTCTCGATACCACTGTTGAAAAAAAAGCAAGGCGCATGGCCCGCAGCTGGGACGGAACCCACACTCCGGCATTACGAAGAGCGTTCGCAATTCCTAAGCCACAGATGGCGACATGACTGAATGGAATAAACACTTGGAGACAAATATTCAGTGTGATGGAGTTCTGTAAAAACATGGAAATGCAAAATGCAGTATACTAATTTACCGTAAAGAAACATGGACCGTGACTAAAAGGACATGTATTTTAACTTCTTCTTTTTCAGCATTCCGGGCCCTTGAGGTTCATTGCTGCAGGTATCACCCGCCTCCATTGTCTCTCTGGGTGGCCTTCTCTTTCCAGTTGGTGACACTGAGTGTTTGCAGGTCTGCTTGGACGATACCTCTCCATTGTCTTCTTGGTCGGCCTAGTGGTCTTCGACCATTCATCTTTCTTGTGTATACAGTTTTTACCTCTCTGTCACCTGGCATTTTCTAAATATTCCCCGACCATTCCAGTCCATTAGCTCTCATGATGCCAGTGATCAATGGTGATTTAAACCGATTATGAATTCGTTTTGCTTCTCACTCTCCACTCACCGCTGTTTGCATCTTTAATGGGTTCAAAGATTCGTCGTAAGACTGTTTTCGAAAACCTGTAATAAGGCTTTATCTCTTTTAGTTGTGCTCCAAGTTTCAGTATAAAACGACTGGTATTATCAACGTTTTATATATTTTGATCTTGGTGTTGCGAGACAGACACTTTGACTTTAGTAGATGTTGAAGGGCATAGTACTCTTTATTTCCAGAATGTATTCAATGATGTATTTCTTCTGTCAGCATGTTAGAGCAGATAAAGTTTGTACCCAAGTACTTATATATTTCCGTTCGTTTGATTTTCACATTATTGACTTGTATGTGGCCGGAGTTTATATCCTTTCCCTGTCTAGTTATTATCATGTATTCTGTCTTATCTTGACTGATAACTAGTCCCATTTTCTGAGCTCAATCTTTTAAGACAGTCAGTGTTTTAACAGCCTCTAGTTCATTTTCTCCAACGATATCAATGTCATCTGCATATCCAAGTATTCTTGTAGATTCTCCTATAGTACACTCTTGTTTCAATTTGCTTATAATTTTCTCCAGAGCCAAGTTGAAAAGAAGTGGGGACAGAGCATCATCTTGCTTTAAACCAGGTGTTATCTGAAAATGGTCTGACTTTCTGCCTTTATATATTACTGTATCACAAGTGTCTTCCATACATAGTTTGGTCATGGCAATAAACTTCTTTGTTATTCTAAAGTCCCTCAGAGTATTTCATAAACTGTTTCTGTGTACACTATCTATCATACGCCATGATATATTTTAACGGAATCTTTAAAAATACAAAGAACTATTTCCCACGCCTTCATGCATGATAAGCATATAAGTAATGTACAAGTAAAGATCCATGTTCACCCTTTAGGCGCTTCGCGCATATGGGAAGAGCATCTATATTTTTACAGAACAGTCGGCACTAGGGGGGTAATGTGGTCAGCATTACGCCAGCCGTCTTTACTTCCCCAGGCATACATCCTAGCACCAATTTGAGGCTGGGTCGACCCGTGAAGCCCCATACCATAATAGAAATCCACGCAGCCAGCAGGGGGTTTCGATCGCGGTACGTTGGAATTACGAGTCGGACTCGCAACAGCTGAGCCACGGACGCCGCTTGTTGAGCAAAGAGAGCTAGATATTTTTTTAGGCTAATCGACACAAGATGGGTGATGTGGTCAGCATCACGCCGGTCACCTTTATTTCCAAGGACCACATCTAGTATCCATTTAATGTTGGAGTCAGCCTGGTGGCTAAGGTCGTTTTTGAGAAAAGTCTGGCTGTGTTCGGAATCTACCCCAAGACCTTTTGATCTGTGCGCGAGCATTTAGCCGTTGCACCACTGCGGCTACCATTTAAAAATAGAGGTTCTCGGAAAATTAGAATGAGTTTCTTGGAGGGACAATGTACTAAGTGCTAGAACACAATTTTCTAGAGGGACAATGTGAACGAAGTGCTAGAACACAATTTTCTGGTGGGACAATGTACCAAGTGATAGAACACAATTTTCTGGTGGGACAATGTACCAAGTGCTAGAACACAATTTCTTGGTGGGACAATGTACCAAGTGATAGAACACAATTTTCTGGTGGGACAATGTACCAAGTGCTAGAACACAATTTTCTGGAGGGACAATGTACCAAGTGCTAGAACACAATTTTCTGGTGGGACAATGTACCAAGTGATAGAACACAATTTCTTGGAGGGACAATGTACCAAGTGATAGAACACAATTTCTTAGAGGGACAATGTACCAAGAACACAATTTCTTGCAGTGTAGAACACACATTTTCTGGTATAGGGACAATGTACCAAGTGATAGAACACAATTTTCTAGAGGGACAATGTACCAAGTGATAGACACACACAATGTACCAAGTTAGAACACAATTTGGTGGGACAATGTACCAAGTGATAGAACACAATTTCTTGGAGGGACAATGTACCAAGTGATAGAACACAATTTTCTGGAGGGACAATGTACCAAGTGATAGAACACAATTTCTTGGAGGGACAATGTACCAAGTGATAGAACACAATTTCTTGGAGGGACAATGTACCAAGTGATAGAACACAATTTCTTGGAGGGACTGGAGGGACAATGTACCAAGTGATAGAACACAATTTTCTGGAGGGACAATGTACCAAGTGATAGAACACAATTTCTTGGAGGGACAATGTACCAAGTGATAGAACACAATTTCTTGGAGGGACAATGTACCAAGTGATAGAACACAATTTCTTGGAGGGACAATGTACCAAGTGATAGAACACAATTTCTTGGAGGGACAATGTACCAAGTGATAGAACACAATTTCTTGGAGGTACAATGTACCAAGTGATAGACACAGATCAGTAATTAAACATTGATGAAATTAAATAAACATAAAAAATACAAACACGCTTGAAAGTATGCATAGGAAGCAACTTGTGTCTGACCACCATGTCTTTACTCATGTGCGGTACACGTCATTGTCGTCTGCTGCAGGTGTCCTAATAACCCATATTCTTAGCTGTTTAATTATTGTTGTGTGCATTTAATTGCATTCCCTACCCCGCCCCAATATTAGTAATTTATTAATAATAATAATAATAACAATAATAATATAGAAATGTGGCTAGTTTGTGAGAGAGATACTGAGCACACTCAAAGACCAAATGAGCAAAGAAGTACATAACAAGCACTGAAATGGGAAACAAACTGTCTGAGAAAAAGGAAAGAACTAACGGAAACATTAAGAAAAACATTATTATGAGAAACTAAATCGGGAAACATTAAGAAAAACATTATTATGAGAAACTTAAACCGCTGGGCTGAACTCCATGACAGAAATAGAAAGAGTTGCACGCAATAGAGAGAAGTGGAGGAATCCAAGGCGACCCCTATGTGATGTGTAATAGCACATAAAGGATGATGATGATGAACACATAATTCTGTATTATTAATGGAATAGATTTGCATGGAAATATTCCACAAAACTAAAACAGTCCCTCGTGATTGCTTGTCGTTGTTGTCTCCAGTCTGTGACGAGGCCACCGAGTGGAAGTGTAAGAACGGTCGATGCATCAACCAAGAATGGCGGTGTGACAGAGACAACGACTGTGGCGATGCTTCCGATGAACTAAACTGTCGTAAGTCCTGCATGTCTGCTAGTCTGACATCTTATCATGTGCCTTCTTCTCATCCACGGTCGCCAGCACCCTCTAGTCAAGCCTTTCATAATGTATTCGCAAAGACTATTTCATGTTGTCCACGTATTTGTAACGTTGTCTTTCTTTAGCACACTACCTCTGTACGCTTCCACTCAGTACATGCTTGAGCACAGAGTTGTGTCTGTTTAGGTTCCCATGTGCCTTAACTGTCAAGTCTGACACCATTAGGGATTGTGTTCCACTCTGTTTATACTAACCGCTTCCGGAAACAGATGGGTTATATACTTGGCCAAATATGACATCTTTTGTTAAATGCATTTTCACACACACACACACACACACACACACACACACACACACACACAACACACACACACACACACACATATAGATATAACATACTCCATTTTATTTTATGCATTTACCTTTACCGATAACGTACATGTGTGTATGATAATATACACACGTGTGTACATGGGTTTGTACATCTGTGTGTGTGTCTATATATATATACATAAATATTACATTTTTGTTTAATGCTTCTTATATCTAGATATGTGAGTTTGTGTGTTTGTGTGTATATGTGAGTGTGTGTGTGCACGCATAAATTTATGTCTGCATGATGTGTGTGTACATAAATATCTGTTTCTACAACACTGTGCTACTCTCTACAGCGGAAGAACACGACAGTCTGTGTCATGACATGCTGAATCTGAGAGACTGTGCCCTCATGAACGAGACCGCACACCCCATCTGTATAAACCAAGTGGATGGACATAAATACTGCCGCAAGTACTGCGGGATGTGTATCACCTCAGTAGATGCTCCATAAGTTCTAGGCCTGCAGACTCCGCTACCGGCTGCACTTGTGTGTGCACATACCTCCAATGTGTGCTTTTGTGTAGTCACTTCGTTATAGTGTCTGGTGATGGAACAAAATGTGTTGTCACTTCAGCGATTCAGTGAATATATTTTTATCTGTACACATTGCGTCGCATTGTTTATTCATTCGTTTTGTGTTGTTAGTCTACAGTAGGTTGATGAGCTTACTACCGGGCTCTATATAAACTTGTCACTGTTGCTGACCGTGGGCGAATCTGAGTCCCACCAAAGTGCGCTGCACTCGGCACTAGTACAGCTATAAGTTTGGAATAATAAATGATACATATAACCAGTCATCCCCTTGTGGGTTGCAATTTTTCCTTATTTTGAAGCCCCACCCTGGCTCTTGCCAGGGGCCTCAATATAGCCCGGCCTTAAATATGGTCTAATGGCTGAACGCGGTTTCCGGGACCTCTCCACTGGTAATCCTCATCCGCATGGTGGCACTTTGTGTCATCGGGTGTATATCGCTTGTGTGATGCCCTAGTGTTGTAAAATTTACTACTACTACTACTACTACTACTACTACTACTACTACTACTACTACTACTACTACTACTACTACTACTATACTACTAAATGATACAAGGGAAGCAATCCTGTTTAATTTGCAATCATGGCTTGTCTCGCTTCCATAAGGTAATTTAGTAAGTGATTTCTCCCAACTTCCCGAAGTGGGAAGACCGTTTTTTGTCGACAGTTCACCACAGAATTAGCTGCAGACAACACATGTCAGCTGAGAATTAAAAACAAATTTCACCTAGTCAATCATCCCTTCAAGCGTAGACTCACAGCTCAACCAACCATCCATACACACCCATTCATCTATTAGTTCATTTACTGATCCACCTATTCACAAATGCACTCACACATCTGTCGAGCAATCCAATCATCATTTTATAATTCCGCTTATAAATCCACTGATGCATCTTTTTCTCCACCCATTCATCAATACATTATCTATTCTTTCATCAATAAAATTATCCATCCCTCCACTTAGCCATCAGTCTGCCAATTCATTCATTCATTCATTCATTCATTCATTCATTCATTCATTCATTCATTCATTCATTCATCTATGTACTCATACACCCCTGCACTATCTAACCATCCATCATTCATCCATCTTTGTACTCATCCATCCACCCATTAGCCATCCATCCCTCCATTCATTCACTTTTCTAACCATTCATCCATCCATTCACCCATCTACGTACTCATCCATTCATCCACTCATAAACCATCCATTCACCCATCTATGTACTCATCCATTCATCCACTCATAAACCATCCATTCACCCATCTATGTACTCATCCATTCATCCACTCATCAACCATCCATTCACCCATCTATGTACTCATCCATTCATCCACTCATCAACCATCCATTCACCCATCTATGTACTCATCCATTCATCCACTCATAAACCATCCATTCATTCCCGTATCTAACCATTCATCTATCCATTCACCCATTTGTGTGTTTATCCATCCATCCACTCATCCATCCATCCAATCATCTATCTACATCGATCTATCCATTCACTCATCCATCCATCAGTCTTTGCAAGCTCACATAAAAATACGTTAGTCAAGTCATATCCCTAAAGACAGAATTGGATACACTGTAGCCAATTTTAATTGTGAAGACCACACACAATTATTTATTTGTTCATGCATTAGTGAAACATTATGACCGTCTCTTGAGTCTGAAATGCATCAATCGATTTTAAACAAAATAAAACACTTTTCGCATGCACGGTGGAAACGTTAATTGTGTTGTTTTGTGTAGGTTTTTTTTTTTTCTTTCTCATTTCAACCTGGGCTGACATGGGAGTCAAAATCGATGAAGACAATAAAATTAAAACCGAGACGCATTTGAACCCAACAATTTTGAGTAAGCATGCGAGCCTCTAGCTACTACATTATTACGGCTCATAGTGTTTTGCGTCTCTGTAACAAGTAGTTTAGCCGCATATCGAAAAACAGATCAACATCCGATGACGAGATTTATCCTCTCAAACAAACACTGACATTGCTAAGCACCGTTCCCTTTCCCATCCACCTCTTTTTCCTCCCAACTCCTGACCATTTTCTCTGTTTTTTTTTTTTTGTGTGTGTGTGTGTGTTAAGAGGGTCAACTATTTCTCAACTCTCATGTCAGAATCTTCAGTTAGCACCCCTCCCCTCACGCCCTCCCCTGACGCCCAAGCACGCCCGCATGCACACAAACTCCCATACACGCGAGCGCGTGCGTACACACACACACACGCGCGCGCGACATAAGCCCTAAGTCTTATCTTTCTGAAGTCCAGGATACATCAGTCACGCAGACCCTGCAGCTGTTCAAAGTTCAAACGCTGACATTTCGGCACGGGTTAACCACTTAACTCGCATCAGTACAGCTAGGGCACGTTAACTGTACAGTGGTACCACGGAATTGGAACCACTCAAAGCTCGTATACTTTAGAATCCGAACCAGATTTTCATGTAGTTTTTGCCTTGGAAATTGAACGCCTAGCCTGTGCCGATCACGTGACTGAGATGACAAGGCAAGAGCACCAGTTATCTCACTAGCAGCAGAAGAAAGAAGACAATGCAGAACCCTAGTTAACAGCTGTGTTCACCTATTCGATAATAATATTATCCAAAATATTAGAAAAAAAAAAAAAATGAAAAGTGGTAGGTAGCCAATAGCAGAGCACGCTGACTGACAAGCCCACTACAGCTGGCGAACTAATACGATATGAAACACCACAAAGGATGCCTGATGTTAATCATGGACGGTGACTTACCTCCCAAACAATAATCTCTTTAAATCTTTCATCCTCGTCATACATTTATGTACCATGTCACTATTTTTTAAAATCAAGGTATAATGTCTTTGTATTCTTTAAAAAAAAAAATGTTTGTATTTAAAAATGATCGTCACGTGGCGCTATATTTACCATGTAGTATTTAGGAAAATACATTTGAAAAGTTGAGAAGTTAATCCAGCTGTGTGAGCAGAGAGAGAGAGAGAGAGAGAGAGAGAGAAGTTGATACAGCTGTGTGAGCAGAGAGAGAGAGAGAGAGAGAAATTGATCTAACTGTGTGAGCAGAGAGAGAAGTTGATCTAGCTGTGTGAGCAGAGAGAGAAGTTGATCTAGCTGTGTGAGCAGAGAGAGAGAGAGAGAGAGAGAGAGAGAGAGAGAGAGAGAGAGAGAGAGAGAGAGAGAGAGAGAATTTGATCTAACTGTGTGAGCAGAGAGAGAAGTTGATCTAGCTGTGTGAGCAGAGAGAGAAGTTGATCCAGTTGTGTGAGCAGAGAGAGAAGTTGATCTAGCTGTGTGAGCAGAGAGAGAGAGAGAGAGAGAGAGAGAGAGAGAGAAGTTGATCCAGCTGTGTGAGCAGAGAGAGAGAAGTTGATCTAACTGTGTAAGCGGAGAGAGAGAAGTTGATCTAACTGTGTAAGCGGAGAGAGAGAAGTTGATCTAACTGTGTTAGCAGAGAGAGAAGTTGATCTAACTGTGTGAGCAGAGAGAAAAGTTGATCCAGCTGTGTAAGCAGAGAGAGAAGTTGATCTAGCAGTGTGAGCAGAGAGAGGGAGAGAGAAGTTGATCCAGCTGTGTGAGCAGAGAGAGAGAGAAGTTGATCCAGCTGTGTGAGCAGAGAGAGAGAAGTTGATCTAACTGTGTAAGCGGAGAGAGAGAAGTTGGTCTAACTGTGTTAGCAGAGAGAGAAGTTGATCTAACTGTGTGAGCAGAAAGAGAAGTTGATCCAGCTGTGTGTGTGAGCAGAAAGAGAGAGAAGTTGATCTAACTGTGTGAGCAGAGAGAGAGAGAGAGAGAGAGAAGTTGATGCAGCTGTGTGAGCAGAGAAAGAAGTTGATCCAGCTGTGTGAGCAGAGAGAGAGACGTTGATCTAGCTGTGTGAGCAGAGAGAGACGTTGATCTAGCTGTGTGAGCAGAGAGAGATCTGTGTAAGCAGAGAGAGAGAGAGAGAGAGAGAGAGAGAGAGAAAGAAAGAGAGAGAAGTTGATCTAGCTGTGTGAGCAGAGAAAGAAGTTGATCCAGCTGTGTGAGCACAGAGAGATCTAACTGTGTAAGCAGAGAGAGAGAGAGAGAGAGAGAGAGAGAGAGAGAGAGAGAGAAGTTGATCCAGCTGTGTGAGCAGAGAGAGAGAAGTTGATCTAACTGTGTAAGCAGAGAAAGAGAAAGAGAGAGAGAGAGAGAGAGAGAGAGAGAGAGAGAGAGAGAGAGAGAGAGAAGTTGATGCAGCTGTGTGAGCAGAGAAAGAAGTTGATCCAGCTGTGTGAGCACAGAGAGATCTAACTGTGTAAGCAGAGAGAGAGATAGAGAGAGAGAGAGAGAGAGAGAGAGAGAGAGAGAGAGAGAGAGAGAGAGAGAAGTTGATCCAGTTGTGTGAGCAGAGAGAGAAAGAAGTTGATCCAGCTGTGTGAGCACAGAGAGAAGTTGATCTAGCTGTGTGAGCAGAGAGAGACGTTGATCTAGCTGTGTGACCACGTGGAAAACTGAAGATGTTAACAATGTGGAGTGTGAGACATCGACATAGTTAGAAACAATGAATAAGCAAGGGGTCGGGGTCAAGAAATGCATGTGCATTGACAGAAAGTAGGGAAGCAAGAGAGAGTGATGGTCATACGTGAGAAGACAAGAGATTAACGAAGATGGGGGAGAAAAACTGACAATAAAACAGAAACGAACAATCAGACGAACTTTGTCTTTAATGGGTCATAAATTGGTCATGCGAGACTGTCATACATTGAACCCTACCAAACATTTGTCATACAGCAATTTATGTTATCTGTAAAACATGATATTTCATATTGCAGTAAACATACTTTAAATATCAAGTAAACTACACAAAAGCAAGTATGGTAAATGTATACAGAAATACAGACACACATACATACATCTACATACATAAATAGATACATACATACATAAATACAGACACACACACATACATACATACATACATACATACATACATACATACATACATACATACATACATACAGACAGACAGACAGACAGACAGACAGACAGACAGGCAGGCAGGCAGGCAGGCAGGCAGGCAGGCAGGCAGGCAGACAGGCAGACAGACAGACAGACAGACAGACAGACAGACAGACAGACAGACAGACAGACAGACACACATTCATACACTCCCATAAATATACTCAATCGCATACACACATACACACGCACACACATATTATACAAGTCTTATATATACATACTCGTGCATACGAATATATACATAATATAATACACTCACACATACACACTCATAAACACAAAAATGCATACCGTAATTTATACATACATACAGAAACGCACTCGTACGCACAGGATTACATTCATGCATTCATCTACATACACTCTAACATACACATACATGCACCCTCGTTCATGCAATACATATTGCAAACGGTTACATACATATGCATATATGCACCGACGTGCATACACTTACACTCAAACATTCGCACATGCACGGACACTCATACATACACATACATGTCCCTACGTTTATACATTACCTCTCATACATGAGCATACAAGCAATCACACATACACATACATTCGCTTACACACATATATACACATATGTGCGAACCATTATACACACACTCATACTCACAGTCATACAAACATACATGCACAAACATACGTGCAGAAACATACATGCACAAACATACATGCAGAAACATGCATGCACAAACATACATGCACAAACATACATGTCTGTGTGTTTTGCGTCCGTGAGTGTTTGAGTACATGTTTGTACTGTGTTGTGTTTGAGTGTAATGTTGTGTTTGTGTGAGGGTGTTGTATCTGTGTGAGGGTGTTGTGTTTGTGTGAGTGTGTTGTGTCTGTGTGAGTGTGTTGTGTCTGTGAGATTCTGTGTGCCCGTGTATATTGTGTGTGATGTATCTGTGAATGCTGTCCTTTCTCTGTGTTGTGTCTATGTATATTGTGTGTGATGTATCTGTGAATGCTGTCTTTCTCTGTGTTTTGACTATGTATATTGTGTGTGATGTATCTGTGAATGCTGTCTTTCTCTGTGTTGTGTCTGTGTATATTGTGTGTGATGTATCTGTGAATTCTGTCTTTCTCTGTGTTTTGTCTATGTATATTTTGTGTGATATATCTGTGAATTCTGTCTTTCTCTGTGTTTTGTCTATGTATATTGTGTGTGATGTATCTGTGAATGATGTCTTTCTCTGTGTTGTGCCTGTGTATATTGTGTGTGATGTATTTGTGAATGCTGTCTTTCTCTGTGTTGTGTCTGTGTATATTGTGTGATGTATCTGTGAATTCTGTCTTTCTCTGTGTTTTGTCTATGTATATTGTGTGTGATGTATCTGTGAATTCTGTCTTTCTCTGTGTTTTGACTATGTATATTGTGTGTGATGTATCTGTGAATGCTGTCTTTCTCTGTGTTGTGTCTGTGTATATTGTGTGTGATGTATCTGAATGCTGTCTTTCTCTGTGTTTTGTCTATGTATATTTTGTGTGATGTATCTGAATGCTGTCTTTCTCTGTGTTGTGCCCGTGTATATTGTGTGTGATGTATCTGTGAATGCTGTCTTTCTCTGTGTTGTGTCTATGTATATTGTGTGTGATGTATCTGTGAATGCTGTCTTTATTTGTGTTGTGTCTATGTATATTGTGTGTGATGTATCTGTGAATGCTGTCTTTCTCTGTGTTGTGTCTGTGTATATTGTGTGTGATGTATATTGTGTGTGATGTATCTGTGAATGCTGTCTTTCTCTGTGTTTTGTCTGTGAGTGTATTGTCTGAGTGTTTGTGTTGTGTCTGTACTTTGACAATTGTGTATTCTTTGAGTATTATTGTATCTGTGTCTATATGTTATATATATTGTGTGTGTTGTGTCTTTGGGCGCGTGCATGCCTGTGTGTGTTGTGTCTATGTGTGTATATTGTGTCTGTGTGATTGTGCTGTGTCTGTTTGTTTTGTGCGTCTAGGTATTCTGTGTCAATGTATGCTCTTTATTTGTGTGAGGATATTTGTCTGTGTTTTTACCTCTACATCTTCCTAGTATGCCTCTGCGTTGCGTGTAGTTTTGCGTGTATATCTGAAGGTTATGCATTTGCCATTTGTTTTTGTACTTTTCCCTACATACATACAATAATTGTATTATAGGTAAACCCAGCACACTCAATATATAAAGTACAATCGCCGTGGCAAAGATGACGGATTGGAAGGGTTGAGTGGAAGACGGGCCTGCAAGCCAAATTTGTGCCCCTTTGGAAATTAAGTTCTTTCGTTCGTTCGTTCTCCCCATAATTGAAACTTCACATTCTAGCTCCTCTATTTTTTTTACTTCTGTCGGCTCTGTATCTCAGTTCCTGCGGACGGCTCCTTTTCCGAGTACTTGGTTCAAAACCATTTGCAGGCGATTAGGCAGCAGAATATTTTGCCGTATCGACACGACGCTCCAGATGGCAAGGGCGAACGGCTGAACGTAAAAACAAGGCGGGTTGGTTCTGTAACGTCCTTAACAAAATACGCAACTTACTCTAACCTTTTTTTTTTTTTTTTTTCTTATGCATGTTCCCGTTTAAAGCCTTTCCAGCAATATAATTAACAGGTTTCTCAACGCGTGCGTGTACAACAGAGTAGATGGAACAACACAACATACATTAACAGTTATAGTATGTACAAAACGTTAACATATTTTGTCTCCACTCCTCAATACCTGGAGTCTATCTGTGTTGAATTTGCGAGTTCAAACTTCCTTGACAGGATTTCACCACTCTTAGCAACAACATCAAAGTGAAGCAACCAAAATACAACTAAAAAAAAAAAAAGTGAATGTTTGAATATTTAACTGCCGGCATGTAACGTTTAAACCGCACGTTTCTGGTGGGAGAGCAGCAGACGTCAACGTTCTCAAGACAATCTCTTGAAATCAGGCCACGTTTAAAATCACCAAGGTTACCTGGTCCCTGCACAGATAATAATTTGTTTGCAACTAAAAACTTCATTACTGTAAAACTTGTTATTACCTTAACATGTATTAAACTCAACAATGCAACTGTATCAAAATAAATACCCAACATGTAGTTAACTCTTCGCCGAATGTTTTTATTGTTAAATGTGCAGACCAAATATTCTACAGAGTTCACAGTCATCGCAACACTGCACATTTGTATTCTCTGTTTTTTTTCCTCCTTTCTGCTCCTCCTGCCTCTATTCCTCTTCCTCTTCTTCACCACCCACCACCTCTTCTTCTCCTGCTTCTCATTCCCTTGGTGGCAGTAATTTCAGTAGTGTCAGTTTTAGTAAAAATAGGAGTGGTAGCCACAGGAGTGGTAGCAACAGGAGTGGTAGCAACAGGAGTTGTAGCAACAGGAGTGGTAGCATCACTGTTTTATCCTCAGCTGTTTATAGACTAAAGGACCAGTGGCCGTCATCTGCGATGGACGAATATCACAATAGTAGCAGTAGAATCAGAAGCAGCAGCAGTAAATAGTGGCAGTCGTAATATTAGCAGCATGCGTAGTAGTAACAGCCGCTACAGCAGCAGCGGGAGTAGTAGTAATATTAGTAGTAGCCGTAGTAATAGTAGTAGTGTTAGTGTAGGAGTAGTTGGAGGATGACAAGAAGGAGGAGGAGTAATAGTGGTAGTGGCAATATTAGCAGCAGGCATAGTAGTAGCAGCAGGAGTAGTAGTAGTTTGAATAGTAGCAGTAGTAATAGTTGAAATATTAGTAGTAGTAGTATTAGGAGGAGGAGGAGAAGGAGGAGCAGTACTAGCGATTGTGGCAATATTATTAGCAGGCATGGTAGTAGTAGCAGCAGCAGGAGTAGAAGAAGTAG